>CM060892.1:157982326-158369826 GCA_030762935.1 Hymenopus coronatus
TACTGCTATTACTACAACTACTCTACCACTACTGCTATTACTACTACTACAACTACTCCTACCACTACTGCTATTACTACTACTACAACTACTACTGCTATTACTACAACTACTCTACCACTACTACTACTGCTACTACCACAACTACTCCTACCACTAGTGCTATTACTACTACTACAACTACTACTGCTATTACTACAACTACTCCTACTACTACTGCTATTACTACAACTACTCCTACTACTACTGCTATTACTACAACTACTCCTACTACTACTGCTATTACTACAACTACTCCTACTACTACTGCTATTACTACAACTACTCCTACTACTACTGCTATTACTACAACTACTACAACTACTACTGCTATTACTACAACTACTCCTACTACTACTGCTATTACTACAACTACTCCTACTACTACTGCTATTACTACAACTACTCCTACTACTACTGCTATTACTACAACTACTCCTACTACTACTACTATTACTACAACTACTCCTACTACTACTGCTATTACTACAACTACTCCTACTACTACTGCTATTACTACTACTAGAACTACTACTACTATTACTACTACTGGTACTACTACTACTATTAGTACTACTGCTACTACTACTGTTATTACTACTATACTATTACTACTACCACTCCTACTTCTACTGCTACTACTACTACTTCTAATACTACTTCTGCTACTTCTACTAATGCTGCTGCTGCCACTACTGCTGGTATGGTTGCTGCTACGACTATTCTTAATAAAGATTATTCTTTTATGTGCTACATGGTAATCGAGTTAAACGTTAGTAAATGTGGTCGTATTACTTCTATACAAGTATGAGGGAATTATGGGAGAGAGTATACAAGTCTGAAACGTAGTCAAATCTTTTAAAAGATGTTTGCTAAGTGAAAGAGTTGAAATTCGGTTCTCTTAGCAAGGCTAGCATCAAAAGAAAGGTGAAATGCAAAGAAAGATGATTTTTTCTTTGAGAAAGGTTTAAGTAGTTTAAGATTGAATAAATATAAATAATTTCTTCGAAACTCTACAGAAAATGTATGTGGCATAAGAGGTGAGTCCTTTAATGAGTTTTACATCTTCTGTATACTAACTTTTTGTCTATCTTTTACAGTTAATCAATTTTAAAAAATGGCCATCAGAATAAAGGGGTCTTCAGAGACTATTCCCGGAAAATTGAAACATACTTCTTATTTTATATGAAAATAACTTAAACACGTGATAATTTAATCAAAATCGTTAGAGACATTTTTTAGAAAATCAAACTTTTTTAAAAATATTCCATGTAAAGGGTAGGTAGGCGTGGTGTAATCTTCCCCAAAATCTTCGCGTGTCACGAAAGGTAGATACTGAACTTAAGTGCCAAGTTTGGTATTTCACGGATTTTTCACACAGACGCGCACAGACACATGGACAATTTTACTAAAAAAGCTTTTTTTGAATTCAGGGGGTCTCAAAATATGTATTTTCGGTGAAATATTGGTAACAGAATTTTAGTTGCAATACAGCACCTTCTCTATCTACTATGTACATTGTACATACATGCTAGAAAAGGTAAAAATGTTAGTAAGTTGAGTCCAAGTGTCGCTTAACACCTTACTGTCTTTTAAGGTTGAGGGAAGTCTTAATTCCCTTATCTCTCCCCAAGCTTTAATGAAGGATTTGTTACCATGCAGCTTACTTTCTAAGGTGACCAAAGATTTGTTATTATAAGTTTCATAACACTTATCTTCTTCACTCTTGAATGATTATATGCTTACTATTAACTCGAAATATTTAACTTGATGGCACTCCATTATTAAAGAATGAAGAAAGAAAATGTCGTGTTGCTATTTTATTATATGTATAGATTTGGTTTGCAGCGTTCAGTGGTGTCATCTGAGAACACACATTCAACCATTTTCAGCTAGAAATGAAATGCAGTAATATGGAACACGGCCTGTAGCTATTTCACCAACAAGGTCGCAAACAGACATTACTATAAACGTACATCTGCGCCTATCGGCACTTGTTTTCAAAATCATTTTATTGCTGTATTAACCACTTTCCCAAACGCTTCGTCCTCAACAAACAGCAATGAGTATTTGCAGTTCGTACGACCTTATCACAAGCAATATTCTAGTTTTAATAGCTCTACTCGCCTTGTTGATAAATATATTTAAGAATAATGTACTGTCCAAATTATTTAGTACTTAAATAAGGTTTGCGATTCTCACCATTCCTTTTAGGCAATAGCTTAAGGTTTTCAAGGGTTGAAAATTTCTCGAGTCCGTGGAACGTGAGAACTAAACTGAAATGATAACTGGATTTCTACTGCATCAGTGGCTGTGATATTTCTTTCACGTTATGCGTGGGTGCTTGTGAGAATGGAAAATAACAATTCACTTTTCTGAATTATTTTGAAGGTGAAGTTTAAAAGGTGAGTTTAACACGAGAAACTTTTGAAATTTGCTTTTTTCTTTACTGACTTCCTGTCCCCCCCCCCTCCCACAAAAATGATTCTAGTCATTTGTTTCCAGCATTTAACTTAGATTACAGTTTAAATTGCAGTATTTTTGTTTTTCACTTGTCCCAAGAGTTTATATATTTTTTTACAGAATGCAGATTTTATTTTAATCTATTGGTCAAAAACTGTAATTCTTTTTTTATTTTGTTTTTGCACGCATGGTACTGCCACAGTATATATACTACCAAACAAAACTACGCGAATATACATATATTCTGACAGAACACAAACAATGATACAAATGAACACACTGTCATTTGAAATGATCGCCATGTGCGGCAACATAGTGGCGAAGACGTTGAGGTCACTCATCAATAGTTGCAGGAATCCGGTGCAGTGGAATTTTGTGACAGCTGACGTGATTGGTTTTTTATCATCTCAAAATTGCCTTGTCTCTTATGTCATGCTATTGCCTCAAACTTCTGCCACAGGGAATAGCCCAATGGATTTAAGTCCGGACTTGCCAGACAGCAGCAGCGATGAACCGTGAGCCATTGGTTGATAACCATTGCTGCGTGGTTTTTGCTTTGTGTTTTTGATCTCCCCATATTTCGCTAACACAGCCTGGGATCGAAACCAGCATATCCTCTTTAATCTTTGTGTTAGCAAATACTTGTGTATCTTTTATATGTACTAACATGTGAAACATCCTTCAACGTACGTGACATGGTTCGTGAAGAAGTGTTCATTTCATGAGACAACATTGCTTGTTTACGCAAAGGGTCCTTGCACGAACAGCGTTCACAGCTTCTTTTGTGCGTACACACCTAGGTCGGCCAGATCTGAGACGCTAACGTTTTTACCCTTTGTTTAAACCGTCCAAAACATAAATTGTTCATTGATGCCAGGAGGTTTCAGTATCGATAAAAGTTCCTTAGCTCGCTTTCCACAACGAAATAACACCAATACAACAATACGATGTCGTACACTCACCACCCCATCTTTCTCTCTTGCTTGTTACTGGCACAGTGCAAGCCGGTTACTCGCGGAGTAGTAAAGGCGACCTGACGATATATAGCGTTGCCACGTTTCTTCATTCACAATTTCCATACTATAATGCGTTTAAATTTTACTGATAGAACTTGTGGCTGTACCTGTGTGCATAGTATGTCGTGAAGGTATTGCATTTCTCCTTCCCGACATTAAACGGGAAAGAGCTTAGGTCCCCCTGTATAAAAAATAAAATAAAAAAGAAAACAAAAACATTCTTTTATGAGAAAAGTTCCGTGTGTGTGTGTGTGTGTGTGTGTGTGTGTGTGTGTGTGTGGGTGGGGGGGGGTCCGTGTGTCTATGAACACGATGGTCGATAAAATACCAAACTTGGTACTTTTTTTAGGAAAATCCCCCTACCTTTACATGCAAATAATCGTAATTGTTGATTTTATCGAATGTGGCTCTAACGATTTTGAGTAAAATACTATACATTTCTACAGGGAAAATTCAATGTATACATGTATAGCATCTTAAGGCCTCTTTATCCTGGATGACTTTTTATAACTGGAAAACTATGAGATAGGCTCGTCAAAACACACAGTTTATGCCGTGTACATTTTTTCGGGATATTCCTTGTTATTGATTTCAACTTTAATATATTTAAACTCTTCTCTTATGGGAATTTGTCAACTTCTGGTCATGTAGAGAAACAAATTTCAATAACATACCAACCAGCTTTTAAAAGATTTGATTATCTAGTGCCTAGTGTACTACCTTATTTCCCTTCTACTTATAAGGAAGGCATTAATACGACCATTTCTGTTATCTTCTGTTTAACTTTATTAGTTCAAAGTAGAGACAAGTATCAGCTTTTGTAAGAATAATCTGTTGCAGTATAGCTAGAGAAAGGCAATTGAATGGAACACATCAGATTATTTCTACTCAATTGTTTTAGTTTTATAAATAATACATTGATTACAGTTGTCATATTTGTGGTAAATAATGGTAAAAAATGAAATATTCTCCCAACTAATTAAAATGTTTCTGCAAATTGTTAAAAATGTATATCTTTTGGACAAACTGAATAAAATAAATATTTGATTTAAAGTTTCCCTTTAGTTTCAAATACACATGAAAAAGATAAATAAGCAGTATTACCAGTAGTTATCCAGAAAAGGCACATATGGTGAAAAGGCAGAATTTGCTTAACATAATTACATGGTAAATACCTAAGTAAAATCTTTTTAAACTATGTGAGACGACCATATCTATACATCTCCGCTGGTTAATATTACTGGTTAGGTCTACTGATTTTGGATTCTATGTTGAAATGTCAGTATAACTATATTAACCATTGAAGAGGTATAAATATGGTTGTCTCACATAGTTTATAGAATCTAAGCTTTTAATAGAGCTTTTTTGCCTGAATTAAGTAAAACGTATTCAAAATTATTTCAAGGATATGAAAGAAAGGAATGTGGTATGTTTGACAAATGCAGTAATTTTGGTTAACATAGAGAATATAGTTCATCGTCATAGGAATTTTAAGGAAATATGAATGCTTTGTTCACCTAAAATGCAACGCCTCCTTAATGAAGGCTAACAACTGATTTATGTGGAACAAGTTGTCGATTGTTATAAGATGAATAATCAAATGTTTCTGAATCTAACAACACAAGGAATTATCCTGCGTCGTAATAATTCTGCTAATTGCCATACTATTAATAAATTAACGTTGTAAAGTAAAGAATATAAATTACAGAGAATCTCTAAACGATTAATGAGCCTAGAACTGCGCTGCAGGCATTGTAGATAGAGTATGTTGAAGCGTAAACATCTGTGTATCTTGAAGTGCAAGGTCATTGACTAAACACGCGTCCTTATGTTAGCACCGCTGATTAACTAAGCCCCGCCTACATCACACTACCTAATCATAGTTCCTAAATTCTATTTCTAACTGTCATACGTCAGATTAGCATCTAAAATATATTTTTCATTCTCAAAATCTGCTCATCCCAAGTATTATTTTAATTTATGAATTCTATCCGTCATCTTTAACCGTAATTTATGTTTGTATTTACTGACTTCACAGGAATTGAGCGAGTCTTGAGCTTATCGGAGTTCCAGCTTCCTGATATATTTTAAACTGAATTACCTTCAATGCTGTGACTTCGGGCTAATTGCTTCTTCTAACGAAGCTTGCCTTTGTCAACGACTTCTACCTGGTAATAAATTTTCTAACTTGTGCTCTTTTAATATTATTCGTTGATTTTAATATTATTTATTGCAATTATATCTCTATTACGCGATTAGTTCTTCATAAAATTCACTTAATACGATCATAATTTCATTATCAAAATCTGTAGCCATCGACTATATGTGGGAGAGATCGAAACAATAAATTATATAAATATTACGAGCGTTGGGGCAAAAGTAATGGCACCTAGTTTTTTCCTTGTAGATATGTGAATGTATCGCGTGGAAGTTCTACAAGTATTGTGTGTATGCAGAATAACAGATGCCTCTGTGATAGCTGGTAGTAGCGCAGCGAGGGCTGTGAAATCAGTCAGTTGGTGAGTGTCGTGCGAGACGGAAGTAACCCGTGTTGCGCAGCGCGCGTACATCAAAATAACCGTTCTCCGTGGTAGAAATGCGATGGAATGTCACAGTGAATTAGTGGAAGCCCTTGGGAATAATGCCCTACCATACGGTACAGTAGCACGGTGGGTAGGAACATTTCAGCAAGGACGTGTATCAACAAGTGATGAGCAACGTTCGGGACGACCTGTCAGCGTGCGGACCGACGTGGCACGTGCAATCATCGAGCAGCTCCTGGATAAGACAGACGATGGACGCTACTGGAGAGAGAAAGTGGCATCGAGAAATGCACCGTCCACAGGATATTGCGTAATGAGCTGCAACTACGCAAAATCGCATCGCGGTGGGTACCACATGCACTGACGGAAGTTCAAAGGTGGGTGCACTATGCAATATGCTCTGACCACTTTGCACGCTGGCAAACAGGACGGTGATCAATTCTTGTCACCAATAATTGCCATCGATGAATTTTGGTCCAGGGCATACGAACCAGAACTGAAACGCCAGTCCGCGGAGTGGCAACATGGTGAATCACCAAGGAGTCAGAAATTCCGTCAGAATCCTCCCCCAGTCAAACTGATGGTGATCGTCGCGTATGAAATCAGGGGTGTCATTGTTTGTCACTTTGCTCCACATGGCAGAACAGTGACCGCACAGTACTACAGGGACTTCCTGGTGCAACAGGCACGACGTGGCGTTCGGGAGAAACGTCTGAATCTTGTGGACAGTGGAATAATCCTGCACGAAAATGCAAAATCACATATAGCAGAGTGTGTAGGGCAGCTACTGCAATGTTGGGATTGGGAAGAATTGGAGCATCTACCGTACTCTCCCGACATTTCGTCCTATGACTTTGATCTCATTCGAAAGATTTAGAAACCACTACGTGGTAGGCGATTTGCAACACGAGAGGACATTGCTAATGCTGTGCGCGAACAGATGACACGATTCACACATGGTGCGGCAAATGCTGCGGTAGTTAGTATTCAGCACCTCCCACATCGTTGGCAGCGTGTGGTGACAGTAGCAAGGGATTACTTTGAGGGTCTTTAGGCCCAGGTTTGTCATGTCAAATGCATGTGTACTGTGTTGTCATTCTTTTGTACCGTGAAGGCCTTATTGCCGTGTATACTACCGTAATAAATTAGTGTGTTACGATATTCAGTGTAATTCATTGTTCACACATATAGATAACACCTTGTCCTTTCGTCTGTATATGTCACATTTTCCAACCGGACTGGTATTTTCAAGAAAATAAAAAGTTGCCATGACTTTTGTCCCAATCCTCGTATATAAATTATATAAAGAAAGAAAGAAAAATAAACTTTCTTAAAAATATTTTGTGGAGCTCTATTGCACGGTTGAGAATATGGAAAGTACTGTGAATATAATTTATAATATTTTTCTATCTGCTTCATTTTAATATAGTCACATGACACATTTCGTTATTGGCCAAAGGGAATAGCGATAGTCACTTTTTAACACTAGAAGTAATATGCTGGACTTAAAATTCCATGCCTCAGGGAGAAACAAGCGAAAATTTATAGGACATCAAAATAATGACGAAATATTAGACAATTCAATTCGTTAATAGTGGGTATCTTGGAAACCTCTTGTATCACAAAAAGTTATTTGGAATCAATTGTGTGTTTTAAGTATATCTAAATTATTGTGTAGTAAGTTTTTTCTATCGCTTAACGCAGTGGTGAGTAGCCTTCCTTTACTCACATCCCAGGCGGTCCTAGATTCAACATGGCACACCAAAATCTATGTTCCCTTAAAAACATTTGAACCCTAATCTCTGGGGTAATTCAGTGTATAGTAAATACATATTCCGTATGCAGAATAAAGCTATACGAATAATCTGAAACGCTTAGCAGACATTCGTGCAAATAACTATTTCAAAAATTGGGCATACTCACCTTACCTTGTGTTTATATATTATCCATTTTAAAATTCTATGCAGTTAATTGACATAGTTTTATAACAAACATGGAAATTCGTAGCATTAATACTAGAAAAAATCTGATGTGTACCATTCAAATGACTTTCTCCATATCCCTGCAACAAATAATTCTTAAAAAGCTTATAATTCTATTTACTTTATGCTAATCAGATAAAAAAATTAGCAGAAAAAGTCTTATTTCTCGCATCCTTGTAAGTAGAAGCGAAATAAGGGACAATCGTAGGTTAAAGTGATAGTCAAAAGCTGGTTACGATGTCCATGAAGTTCCTTTGTTTATATGGATAGGAGTTGACAAGTTCCTGTATGAGAAATGTATACGTTTTTCATAGCAGAAACCAAAAATAAGGAATGTCACAAAAACGACGAACTCCACGAAAAAATGGTAAATAACATAAATTGTGTGTTTTAATGTGCTCTACATTTTTTGTGGAGTAAGCTTTTGTCCATCTCTTACGGTTTAGCAGTTATTCAAATTTTAGTAAAATTCATCCAGAATAAACTACTTTTCAGAGGCTATTCCCAGAAAATTTAAGATATACATTTCATTTGTCAGGTAAATATGTTTAATATCCGATATTTTAATCAAAATCGTTGGAGCCATTTTTGAGAAAATCAAAATTTTGGAAAAAAGTTCCATGTAAAGGGTAGTTGGGGTGGGGGGATTTTTCTCAAAATCTTCGTGTCGCATACCTGGAAGATGGTAAACTTAAATACCAAGTTTGGTATTTTACCGACTTTTCGTTTTTGAGTTATCGTGTTCACAGACACACGGACACACGGACACACGGACACACGGACACACACACACACACACACACACACACACACACACACACACACGGATTTTTTTGTGAAAATGCTTTTTTTGGATATTGGGGACCCTAAAACATATATTTCCGGTGAAATCTCGGTATCAAATTTTTGGTGGAGTGCAATACTTTCTCTATACACTATGTACATAGTGCGTATGGAGAAAGTAAAAAGGGATATATTCATCGTCTCAATGCCAATCTTCGTTGCTTTCAGAAAGGCTTATGTTATGAAACAATAAAGATATTTAATATTCTCCCCAGTAATCTCAAAGAAAATTTTGGGAATGCCAGGGCTTTTAAGACTTATTTTAAGGAGTACCTTTGCAATAAATTATTTTACTCTGTAGATGAAAATTTAAGTGACAAATCTGTCTGACAATACCGTAATAATCATTGTATTTATAAGTATTATAATGTATTGCAATTTGTATATATTAGTTTCTGTGTGTGTTTTATATTCAAATTAAACTTATGTATTCTTTGACTTGCTCGAATGTGTCAACTGAATTTTTTGGTATTTAGCAATGACACAAGGTCTGTAAAGCCTGATGCTTTGATATTTTGTACTCTTATACATAATTGTAAATTTTTGCATTGTAAATTCTATAACATATTTGTAAATATGTATTGTAATTTTTGGACTTTTATGGAGAGTACATCTTACAATAATTATATTTTAGTTTTATATAATTACTAGTAGTAACTATTGTATCGGTAATTAGAAAACTATCATCTGACATTACATCAGTGTTAAATATAATGAAATTATATTTATTTATATGTCTATTCTGCTGCTTTGTAACCCGTGCTTTCAGCATTAGAGCTTTATACATTGCTGTTTTTCTTCTTCTTTTTTTCGTATATATATTCATGTATATCCCCTGACAAGTTCTATGTTCAGTGGCCACCTGGTCTAAACGAACCTACAGAATGCTTTCTAATCTAATCTTACAAAATATTACGTCATTATATAATCAAGTATTATAATTTGTATTGAAACAGGAATATACTCATACATTTGTTAACAATTTATTAACGTTTGTTCAGTGTAGAAAATACACTTTCCTAATAGGAATTTTAAACTAAAATAACTCTACTCATACTTTCAATATGGTTTTTGAGCCTTCTTAGCTGTACACAGTGGGCTGATTCGTGGCGAAATCGTTGACAAAGCAAGCCTGATTCCTTCATCGATGGATGTGAATATCTCTCTCTCTCTCTCTCTCTCTCTCTCTCTCTCTCTCTCTCTCTCTTTCTATCTCTCTCTATGATATTTAAATATAGAACCGCCATTTCGGAGATGAACGAGTATTCACAAAATGTTCCAAGTGACTCTTCTAAAAACGTTAATTCCAAAGTTCTGTCAGCTTTCAAATCTGCTAGTTCCACTTGTAAGCCTAAATTATTCGGAATATGTTTTGAATCCACAAGGAATGAATCACGTATCCAGTCAACATTTTTAATATTCTCTCCTAAATATTTTTTGGAAATTCTACTGTAACAGTACTAACTGTTTTGAAATACAACACATTATTATCAGCAAGGGGCCATACGTAATGAGCATCTCTTACAATGAATAATTAATTTATTTAATAATTATTTAAATTTCAAATCACAACTTTCACATTGCACACAAGTTGCGGAGCATTGGCAAGTTGTACAGGCTTGTTCCAAACCTTTTTCAAGTGAGCTTAACAATTTTTTCACAGAAAATTCAAGGTATAACATTTATCCGTTATATCAATCTCTTTAATTACATATAAAATATTATATTTTAATTAAAATCGTTAGAAAATTTTGAGAAAATCCAAAATTAAAAAAAAAAATCTTTCATGTAAAGAGTAGATTGGGGTCGGTGGATTTTCATGAAAATCTTTGTGCTAAAAATTGAAACACCAAGTTTGGTACTTAACCCAACTTTAATTTCTGAGTTATGGGGTTATGGGGTTCACTGATCCATAGATACACTGACACACAAACATACACATGCGGACCCTTTTCTGTTTTTCTGTATACGTACTATGTACATAGTGTATAGAGAAGGTATTGCAATGCACCCAAATATTCGATACCGACATTTCACCGAAAATACATGTTTTGGGTCCCCCTAAATACAAAAAAGAATTTCTGGAAAAAGGTCCGTGTGTGCGTGTGTGTTTGTATATGTGTGTGTGTGTGCCTGTGGACAGTATAACTCAAAAAAGAAAAGATCGTTAAACACCAAACTTGGTATTTAAGTTTGGTATCGTTCAAGGATTAGACAAGAAGATTTAGAAAATTCCCCAACCACCAACTACCATTTACATGGAACTTTTTTCGAAAATTTTCAATTTCTCAAGAATGGCTGGAACGATTTTGATTAAAATATCGCATATGAAAGATATTTACCTGACAAATAATATGTATATATTGAATTTTCTGGGAAAGACCTCTGAAGATTACTTTATTCTGGATGAATTTTACGAAATGTTGCATAACTGCTAAACCGTAAGAGATGGATAAAATCTTACCACACCAAAAATGTAGAGCACATTCAAACACAAAATTTATGTTGTTTAACTTTTTTTCGTGGAGCTGATCGTTTTTGAGATATTTCTTCGTTTTTTGGTTTCAGGTTTAAAAAATTTATACTTTTCTCCTACAGGAATTTGTCAACTCGTATTCATACACTCAAAGGATCTTCAGTCACATAGCAACCAGCTTTTGACTATCACCTTAACTTAAGGTACCCGTTATTTCTCTTCTACCTACAAGGAAGCAAGTAATAAGACTATTTCTGCTAATTTTACTTTCTCTACACGTACTATGTACACAGTGTATAGAGGAGGCATTGTATTCCACCCAAAAATTCCATACCGAGATTTCAACGGAAATACATGTTTTTGGTACAGTATAGCTCAAAAACGAAAAGACCGTTAAATACCAAACTTGATATTTAAGTTTGGTATCTTCTAAGGTTGCGAGAAGAAGATTTTCAAAAACATCCCCCGCACTCCAAACTACACTGTACAGGGAGAAAATATCGAAAATGTTAATTTTCTGAAACATGGCTCTTATATTTACTTATATTAAAATCTCTTATATTTAAGATATTTACATGCCAAACAAAATATATATATTGAATTTTCTGGGAATAGCCTCTAAAGACCACTTTATTCTGGATGATCTTTATTGAATTTTGTATAATTGGTAAACCGTAAGAGATAGACAAAAAATGTAGATCACGATAAAACACACAGTTGATGTCATATACATTTTTTCATGGAGTTGATTGTTTTTGAGATATTCATTGTTATTGGTTTCAGCATTAAAAAGCTTATACTTTTCTCATATAGGAATTTGTCAACTCCTGTCCAACAAAGGAACTTCAGTCACATAGCAACCAGCTTTTGACTATCACTTTAACTTAACACTGGTACTCCCTTTTTTTCGCTTCTATGTACAAGGAAGGAAGTAATAAGACTATTTCTGCTAATTTGTTTTAATTAGCATGAAGTAAATAGAATCATAAGTTTTTTTAACAATAATTTGTTGCAGAGATGTGGAGAAAATCATGTGAATGGAACACATCAGATTTTTTTCATTCATGGATGCTCAAAACAGACACCGAATATGGGTGAATGCAATACCTTCTCACCTTCTATGTACATTGTACGTTGCAGATGAACTGAGAAGTGAATAGCGCGAATGTCCACTTGCGAAAAGATTAAGTATTGTGAAATGTATACCAATCACAAGGAATATCTCAGAAATGATTAACTATATAAAAAATTATACGAAATAAATTATGTGTTTCAACGAGATCTACATTTTTTGTGCAATAGGCTTTTGTCCATCTCTTATGGTTCACCAGTTAGGCAAAAGTTATGCAAATGAAGAGGACTTGAAAGGTTATTCCCAGAAAATTCAACACAGACATTTCATTTATAATGAAAATATCGTTAATATATATTAGTTTAATCAAAATCGTTATCACCATTTTTGAGAAAATAAGTAATTTCGATAGTCTCTATGGCCAAGTGGTCATCATTCTGGCTTATTACTCAGAGGTGATCACCTGCTTGGCCTGAAATTTTTCTTTAACTAGAATAATTTCTTATCCGCCAAGGACTGAAAGTATGAATGTCGAGATGTGTGTGTGTGTGTGTGTTTAATAGTATAATATTGAAACTACCAACGTTAAGAAAACGTATAGTTCAGCGACAAATCACTAGCAATAGTTTCTAAAGCAAAAGTCTCCAATATGAACATAGAAAGGTAGTTGGAGAGACAAGATATTCTTGAAAATCTTAGGAATAAGCTGAATTTAAAGATTGTTTTTTTTTTTTTAATTCAGGAATATTTATTTCCGCTGTAACCACGGTATCGATTTCGATGGTTGGAATGTTACCACTTGTCCTAATTACTATGCGTAGAAGAGAGTAAAAGACATAGTAACCATAGACCGGAGGTACTAGTTTCGACATTAATTATTTCCAATATAATATATATGTCTGAATATATAATTTTTTGTTAGATCAAAAACGTTTTGCGATGTTCACTTCGGATAGTTACTTTCTCTACTTAGTACATAAACATAGAGTAGGTATGCATTCCAAGCAAAAATTCAATATCGGAATTTCACCAGAAATACAATTTTTAAGGAAGAAAGAAAGAAAGACAGGAAAAAAAAAAGAAAGCACTTTAAGGCGCGCGCGGGCGCATGTGTGTGTGTGTGTGTGTGTGTGTGTATGTATGTATGTATGTATGTATGTATGTATGTATGTATGTATGTATGTATGTATGTATGTATGTATGTATGTATGTATGTATGTATGTATGTATGTATGTATGTATGTATGCATGCATGCATGTATGTATGTATATATGTATGTATGTATGTATGTATGTATGTATGTGTGTGTGTATGTGTGTATGTATGTATGTGTGTGTATGTATGTATGTATGTATGTATGTATGTATGTATGTATGCATGCATGCATGCATGCATGTATGTATGTATGTATGTATGTATGTATGTATGTATGTGTATGTATGTATGTATGTATGTATGTATGTATGTATGTATGTATGTATGTATGTATGTATGTATGTATGTATGTATGTATGTATGTATGTATGTATGTATGTATGTATGTATGTATGTATGTATGTATGTATGTATGTATGTATGTATGTATGTGTGTGTGTATGTATGTATGTATGTATGTATGTATGTATGTATGTATGTATGTATGTATGTATGTATGTATGTATGTATGTATGTATGTATGTATGTATGTATGTATGTATGTATGTATGTATGTATGTATGTATGTATGTATGTATGTATGTATGTATGTATGTATGTATGTATGTATGTATGTGTTTGCGCGCGCGTATGTGTCCATGATCACGGTAGCTCAAAATGAAACGTCAGTTAAATACCAAACTTGATAATTAAGTTTAGCAGCTTCCAGGGATGCGACATGAAGATTTTCAAGAACATTCTACCAATCCAAATTACCATTAGGTTCATGTGAAAAGTTTCGAATATTAAGATTTTTGTAAGAATGGCTCTAACGATTTTAATTAAAATATTGTATATTACATTTACAAGGAAAAGAAAATGTAGAATTTTGTGGATTTATCCTCTGAAGATTGCATAACGGTAAACTACAAGAAATAGAGAAAAACAATACAAAAAATTTAGATCTCGTTAAAACATACAATTTATGCCATATACATTTTTCTGGAGTTAACCATTTCCGATATATTCTTCACATTGGCTTCAATTTTAAAACACGTAAACTTTTCTGAAACGAGAATTTGTTTTCTTGTTTCTTTTGTTTCAGTCCTGGCCATGTAAAGAGAACCGAATTTCATCACATAGCAACAGGATCTTAGAAGATTTGACTGTAGTCTTAGCCTAGTGTATTCCTCTATTTCCCTTTTACTCACAAGGAAATAATTAGTACGACCATTTCTGATAATGTTTATATCCATTAACATGAAGTAGAAGAATAAGCTTTTGTAAGGTTGGTTTGATATAGAAAAGTTATTTAAAGCCATACAAATAAAACAAATCATATTGTTTTTAAACATATTAATGAGTGACATTCAGGTCCGTGCTATTGAAGTTAGAATCAAGCTTGCAATGAAGTTGAGGAATGCATCTTCTCAATGTAAACGCTTTGGTCTAAAACAGTTCAAACAGATGTGACTGAAGAAAGTACACGTATATTGTTGTTAAGGTACTATATTCGTCAACCCTGAGCTCTTTATCAAGCATCATCACTTCTGAAGCTGCGACAGAAAAACATTAAGAATCTGTTCAAATATTTCAAGGGAAAGAGGTTCAATGTTTCTCTCAACTCAGGTATTAATGTTTCGTCAGGAGGGAGATGACGCAGATGATCCACACAGACACGACGTGAGTGACAAGTAAGACTGTTGAGAGATTCATGGAGCGCCGACTGCTGACCTCGGGATAAAAACGGCTTCAGTTACATCCTCTTCGTCATGGAACGTACGCAGCTCTCTTTAGAGAAGGTCGCTTCTTATTAATGGAACAAGGTACTCGGAAACGGTATTAAATCACATTTTTACTTTCTCAGCCTGCATGTACAATGTACATAGTGAATAGAGAGGGTATTGTATTCCACCCAAAAATCCCATGTCGAGATATGTTTTGGGGAAAAGAGCATTTACAGAAAAAGGTCCGTGTGTGTCTGCGAGTTTGTGTGTCTGTGTGTGTACAGCATAGCTCAAAAACGAAAACACCGTTTATACCAAAATTGGTATTAATATCTTCCATGGATGCGCCACGAAGATTTTAACAAATCGCCCTCATCACATTACCCTTTACATGGAAAATTTTTCGAAAATTCCGATTTTTCTTAAAAAGGCCCTAAGCTTCTTTTTTATTATTATTATTATTATTATTATTAATATCCCGTATATTAAAGCTATTTACATCCCAAATAGAATGTAGATCTTGAATTGTCTGGGAATAGCCTCTGAAGACCTCTTTCTTCTTAATGAACTTTGCCAAACTTTAACTGCTAAACCGTAAGTCATAGTCAAAAACTTACTACGCAAGCATGTAGATCTCGTCAAAACACCCAATTTATGTCCTTAACGTTTTTGTTGTGGAGGTAACGTATCCCAGATATTCCTTGTTGTTGGTTTCAATTATGAAGTACCTATAATACACTACAAGAAGTGTCCGTTTTTCTTTTGTTCTACTCCTGGCCAAGCAAAGAAGTGATTTGCAATGACAACAGCAATAACGATATATTTTAAATCGTTTGAATACCACTGCATTCCCTTAGTTTCCTTCTGCTTAAAAGGAACTAAGTAATAAGAGCATTCTGCTAATGTTTATTTCGATTAGTAATGTGTTGAAAAAAGTATAACTTTTTGTAGGAAGTTTGTAGAGCAGCTAGAGAAAGTCATGTCAGTGTAACACATATTTTTACTTTCTCTATACGCACTATGTACATAGTGCATAGAGAATACATTGCACTCCACCAAAAAAATCGATACCGAGATTTCACCGGAAATATATCTTTTAGGGTCCCCTGTATCCTAAAAAAGTATTTTCAGAAACAGCTCCGTGTGTGTGTGTGGTGTATGTGTGTGTGTGTGTGTGTGTGTGTGTCTGTCCGTGTGTCCGTGTGTCAGTGTGTCCGTTTGTCTGTGAACACGATAACTCAAAAACGAAAAGTTGGTAAAGTACCAAACTTGGTATTTAAGTTTAGTGTCTTCCAGGGATGCGACACGAAGATTTTGAGAAAAATACCCCCACCCCAAACTACCCTTTACATGGAACTATTTTCGAAAATTTTGATTTTCTAAAAAATGGCTATAACGATTTTGATTAAACTATCGTATATTAAAGTTATTTACCTGACAAATGAAATGTATATTTTGAATTTTCTGGGAATAGCCTCTGAAGACCACTTTATTCTGGATGATTTTTTTCATAACTACTAAACCGTAAGAGATGGGCAAAAACTTAACCCACAAAAAAAGTAGAGCACGTTAAAACACACAATTTATGTTATATACATTTTTTTCGTGGAGTTGATCGTTTTTGAGATATTACTTTTTCTTGGTTTCAGCTTTGAAAACTTATACTTTTCTCATACAGGAATTTGTCAACTCCTGTCCATACAAACAAAGGACCATCAGTCACATAGCAACCAGCTTTTGGCTTTCACTTTAGCCTATGGTACCCCCTTATTTCGCTTCTACTTACAACAAAGCAAGAAATAAGACTATTTCAGTTAATTTTTCTCGATTAACATGAAATAAATAAAAGATAAGCTTATTAACAATAATAATTTACAGAGATAAAGAGAAAGTCATGTGAATGGAACACTTCAGATTTTTGTTTTAGGTATTAATACAGTTTCTATTATTTGCAGTTCCATAATATAATTTTCATATAATTTACAGTTTCCTTAACCTGCCATAAATATTTTTAAATGCTGTTGAGCAATCTTTTAAAGCTATCATGTAATGACCCCTTTTAAAACATTTTATCCTTAAATTCACTTTTCCCAAAAGTAAATTATTGGATACATAAGTACTTTTTTTTAGAAATTGCAGATGAAGAGAGCTAAAATCTTCAGGACATTATACAACACACCTGAAATTTCTGAACCACAATCAGAATTTCATAATATAAATTAGTAATAGTAAAAAACCAAAACATAGCAAATTTTCCACATTTTTACTTTCTCTACACGTACTGCATACTGCATAGAGAAGGTATTGCATTCCACCTAAAAATTGGATACCGAAATTTCACCGGAAATAGACGTTTTAGTGTCTCCTGGATCCAAAAAAGGCATTTTCAGAAAACGGTCCGCGCGCGCATGTGTGTGTGTCAGTGTGTCCGTCCGTGTGTCCGATAATTCAAAAAAGAGTCGCTAAAATACCAAACTTGGTATTTAAGTTTAGTATCTTCCAGGGATGCGATACAAACATTTTGAGAACCTCCCCCCCCCCCAAACTAACCTTTACATGGAAAACATTTCGAAAATTTCAATTTTCTCAAAAATGACTCAAACGATTTTGATTAAAATACAACATATTAAATATATTTATATGACAAATAAAATGTATATCTTGAATTTTCTGCGAATAACCTTTAAAGACCTGTTAATTCTGAATGAATGTTGCTGAATTTTTCGTAACTGGTAAACCCTAAGAAATAGACAAAAAGTTAATAAAAATAAAATGTAGATCTCGTTAAAACACACAATTTACGTCATATACGTTTTTTCGTGGAGCTGACCATTTTTGAAATACTTCTGTAATTTGTTTCAGATTTAAATACTTCAAATTTTCTCACACAGTAAGTTGTAAACTACATAGAAACGAATTTCAATCACAGGCAACCAGATTTTAACTATCGTTTTACCCCAGTGTATTCCCTTATTTACCTTATATTTGCAAGGAAGCAAGTAATTAAGACAATTTCTGATAATGTTTGCGTAGATTATCACAAAATAGATAGAAGAATAAGCTTTTTAACAATAATTTGTTACAGAGATGTAAGGAAAGCCATGTGAATGGAGCACATCAGATTTTTAATTTTTGTAGTCATAAGTAATATAAGGAGAATTTCAACGTTTATCTAGGCAAAAGTTGTAGTTTGAGTTGTATTTAATAAGACTATTTCGTAAATAAAATAACAATGATTAGCTTATATGAACATGAAGAATAATATTCCTAAAATCCGATTTGTATTACGTATATTTGCACCGTAATCACTGTAACTTGATGTCTATGTCATAAATCATGGTCTCGCTACTTACAGAATTCGTTGAACTGGTTCCATACAGCCATTATGTATGGGAACATCACTGCACATTGATACTATCATGAGACGAACATTAGTTCAGAGAGAAAACAAATGCACGTGCGTGCGATAAATTTAGAAAAATTATTGCACGTGGGTGTGATAAAAATTATTAAAAAGCAGAGATAAAGAGTTCCAATTGGTTGAAATTTTACGCACACATGTACTGGATTGGTCACCTCCCACGATCACGTGTCATGAACGAAATAGTCAAATTTAAAATTAACTGACATACATAACTAAACAACTGAAGTTCACTGATAGTTGATATTCGTTTCTTTGCATGACCTGCAATTGACTAAGTATTTTAAAAGAAAAACCAACAATGAAGAATATATCGGAAATGGTCAACTCCCGAAAAAGGGTATGATATAAATTGTGTGTTTTAACGATTCCCACCTAGACGGCCCGAGTTCGATCCCAAGCGACCGCATGTGAGATTTGTGGTGGACAAAGTGGCGCTGGGGCGGGTTTTCTCCGGGTTCTCCAGTTTCCACTGGTGCTCCACCTTCATTCATGTATCATCAGTGTCACCGCCTGCGGTGCCATTAGTAGTTAAATTGTGCGTTAAACACTACCAAAAAAAAAAAATAATTCTTTTGTGTTCTAAGTTTTTGTCTATCTTTTACGGTTTACCAGTTATACAAAGGTTATCCAGAATGATGAGGTCTTCAGAGGATATTCCCAGAAAATTCAAGATATACTTTTTTTGCAATAAAATATCTTTAATTAAAATCTTTAAAGCCATATTTGAGAAAATAAAATTTTTCGAAATGTTTACATGCAAAGCATAGTTTGGGGTAGGGTGTTTTCCTCAAGATAATTGGGTCTATTCTTAGAAGATAATAAACCTAAAAGGTTGGCTAAAGAAAAATTCACCGTCTCAGCCGGGAATCGAACCCGGTCTTTCGGGTGAGAATTCAGATTGCTGACTACTCGACCACAACATTTGTATATAATAATTGTACAAATTTCAATGAGATATCTAACAAACTGTGCATTTTCCAAGATGCATTACTTTGACGTAGATCCTAACAGTAGTTCGTTATTAATATAATTAGAAAGTAAATAAGGATATACGATTAAATAAAAATTCTTGCTCTAACTGAAATTTATGTTCATCTTCAAAGAGTTATGTAATGATTCTTTAATGTGGAGTGAGACATTCCAAATTACTAAACATCCTCATAGCGTCATTTAAGTAAATTAACACTAAATAAGATTAAACTTGTAATAGTTTTTGCTTGCCAATGAGAAAAATGAACAGAAATAACGTTGGCAGTGTTACTTGTGTTAGTTTGTAGCTGTCACGGAAATAAATCTTGAGCATGCCGGGCACCGAGTGAGGAAGTGGTTAATGTCATCAGTACTTACATGCAATAAGTCAGCAAAAATATGCCAAGCAATCCACAGATCTGAGCCAGAGCTCGAAATAAAATTCTGAAAAAACTATTCAAGGCAACCTCCAGTATGCAGGTTCAAGTTCTTTTATTGTATACCTGTTATAACGTTAAATGATATCCATAATTTATTGAGAATTTAATGTAAGTCTCAAGGCTAAAAATGTAATTTTTCAGAAATATTTATGAATCACAGGTGGAACTCAGATTTTTTTTTTAAAAAAAAAAGAAAACCTATTATTTATTTCATTCATTTAAGTTTACTTTTGTATAATGTACAGGAACCATGATAAATTAATAATCTGTAGTATGAATATGTACATACAAAAATCTTGCTCCCTCCCATTTTGCAAGAGTGATTTTTCCGACTAAAGTTGACAGATCTGATTAACCAAGCTCAGCCGACCAGTCGTTAATTCATGGACCTGTGAACGGGTGGCTTGTGGTTCAAATCTTCAGGTACCGTCATCCCTAATGGAGGATTTTGTTTTTATTTCCTCAACCTAAACTTAGATCGCGACGTTTCCTTTCCAAACATCCTTTCCAAATAATGGTTTCAGTTTCTTGATTATCAGTGTAAGCACCTGTGGTGGCGTTTGGAGTGAAAGCGGCGTTAAATAGAACTCAAAGACTAATTAACCAATATTTGACCTTAGGTAAATCACTGGAAATAGAAGCTACCATACAAATCTGATGTGTTCCATTCACATAACTTTCTGTAGCTATTCAACAAACATTTTTTTCTTACAAAAGATTTTTATTTTACCATCTAGCAGAATTGGTCTTATTGCTTGCTCCCTTGCAAGTAGAAGCGAAATAACGGAATACATTAGGCTAAAGCGATAGCCAAATCTTTTAAAAAAAGGTTGCTATGTAAAAGAATAGAAGTTCGCTTCGCTTTGCATGGTTCTGAGAAAAGTTAATTCATTTAAAATTGAAACCAATAAGAATGAATATCTCGAAAACTGTTAACTGTACAAAAAAAAACAAAAAAAAAAACTATATGGCATAAATAATGTATTTTAACGAGATCTACATTTTAAGTGCAGTCAGTTTTTGACTATCTCTTACGATATAACCGTTATGCAAATTTCTGCACAACTCAAACAGAATAAATAGCTCTTCAGAGGGTGTTCCCAGAAAATTCAAAAGATGTATTTTATTAGTCATATAAATAGATTTATTATACGGCATTTTAATCAAAATGGTTACGGTAATATTTCAGAAAATTAAAAATGTCGAAAAATGTTCCAGGTAAAGGATAGTTGGGGTGGATGAATTTTCTTGAAAATCTTTGTGTCGCATCCTTGAAGATAATGAGCTTAAATATTATGTTTGGTATTTAACGTACTTTGCGTTTTTGATATTTGCTGCCCAGATATACACACAGACACATATAGGCATTTTTTTAAAAAAAGTCTATAGGCATGGGTGTTTGTAAATGTGCCTATGTGTATCCGTAAGTAAAAACTACTGACAACTAGGAAAAATATACAGACGTAGAGGAAAATGAAAAAGAGAGGGGGGATTAAAAATGTATAATTTAAGTCATTACATCATATGACTTTCTCTAGTTATTCCCAAACAAACTCTGCTTATAAAAGATTATTCTATCTACTTAAAACTATCGAGATAAATATTAGCAAATATTGGTCTTATCAACTACTTGTTTCCTTGCAAGTAGAACGGAAATAAGGGATTATAATAGGCTAAGGCGATAGTCAAATCTTTTAAACGTTCATTGCTATGTTAAACAATTGAAACTCAGTTATATTTTGCATGCTTGAGAAAAGTTCAAGTAGTTTAAAATGAAACCAGTATTCAGGAACATCTTGAAAACGGTTAACTGTACAAAAATGTATATGGCATTAACTATGTGCTTAGAGATACGTATCTTTTTCATGTAGAAAGGTTTTGTATATCTCTTCTGGCTTACGAGTTATACAAAAGTTATCAAGAAGAAGAGCTCTTCAGAGACTATTTTCAGAAAATTCAAGTTATACGTTTTTTATCATAAAAATATATTAACCATATGGTACTTTAATTAAAACCTTTCGACCCATTCTTGAGAAAATATATATTTTCGTAAATATGTTCCATGTAAAGAGTAGGTGAGGCTATTAAAACTATTTTTATTTTAATGGTAATAACCTCTCTCTCATATACATGGTATATATATCTATATATAGATAGATAGATATATATATATACATACATACATACGTACATACATACATACAAACATACATACATACATACATACATACATACATACATACATACATACATACATACATACATACATACATACATACATACATACATACATACATACATACATACATACATACATACATATATTCCTTTCGTAGTCGGCTTACCCTATTTAGGACTGACACCCCCTAAGACTTACAAGCGGATGCCTAGGGGTTAGAATCTGTCGAGGAGCCAACGACACGAAACCCAGAATGGAGAACCTGGAACAAGTGGTCGGCCTTTAGCCAGACATGAGTATGAGGAAGTGTGATATGAAATGCAAGCGAAATGGATAATGGAGCAATTGGTGGAATGAATGGCGGGGGAAACCGGAGGACCAGGGGGAAACCCCCCCCCCAGCCAACGCTTCGTCCACCGCAAATCCCTATATATAAAAGAGGAGTATTACCAATATATTAAAAATAACCTGAATAGTTGGCCGATAACATGTTAATATTACCAGGATACTAAGTAGATACTTACGAACATAAGTCACCATTAAGGTAGTATTCCGAAGGGAGACATACTGTTGATTGAACCGGACAAAAAGCATACGATCATAATCAGTTGGAAGATTGAATGGCATACCGGCATGTTGTCACGGTAGCTCAATGGTTAGAGCAACCGCAAGAGGAGTGGGAGAACCGTGTTTTAATCCCGGCTGTGGCATTGGATTTTTCAACTAGTTCTAATAAAAAAAAATCTGATGTGTTACATTCACATGATTTTCTCTATATCTCTGTAACAAATTATTGTTAATAAGCCTATTCTTTTATTTACTTCATGCTAATCGAGAAAAATTAGCAGAAATAGTCTTATTTCTCGCAATTATTGTAAGTAGAAGCGAAATAAGGGAGTGCCATAGGTTAAAGTGAAAGCCAAAATATGGTTGCTATGTGACTGAAGTTCGTTTGTTTGTATGGACACGAGTTGGCAAATTTCTGTATGAGAAAAGTATGTTTTTCAAAGCTGAAACCAAAAACAAGGGATATCTCAAAAACAATCAACTCCACGAAAAAAATGTATATAACATAAATTGTGTGTTTTAATGTGCTCTGCATTTTTTGTGTTTTAAGTTTTTGTCCATCTCTTGCGGTTTAGTAGTTATGCAAAATTCATCCAGAATAAAGTAGTCTTCAGAGGCTATTTCCAGAAAATTTAAGATATACGTTTTATTTGTGAGGTAAATATCTTTAATATACGACATTTTAATCAAAATCATTAGAGCCATTTTTTAGAAAATCAAAATTTTCGAAAAAAAGTTCCATGTAAAAGGTAGATGGAAGTGAGGGATTTTCTTGAAAATCTTGGTGTCGCATCCTTGGAAGATACCAAATCTAAATACCAGGTTTGGTTTTTAACGGACTTTTCGTTTTTGAGCTATGCAGCCCACAGGCACACACACACACATGCACAGACCATACACAGACAAACAGACAGACAGACAGACAGCCACGGACATTTTTTTAAAAATGTTTTTTTTTTTTTTGGATTCACGAGGTCTAAAAAAACGTGTATTTCCGGTGAAATCTCGGCATCGAATTTTGGGTGCTACAATACCTTCTCTGTACACTATGTACATAGCGCGTATAGAGAAAGCAAAAATCATTACCCGTGTAATATTCAATATTTACAGGAGAGAGGACTGTTACTATATAATGTTATTTACTGCTTGGCTTCCAGGGAACCTGAATGATGGATTTGATGATGTAATGCAACAATCCGCCACTGGACGTGATCCAGATGGGAGGAGCAGTTGCTGGAAACCGTACTCATCAACCCACGTCCCGAAATGTACAATTTATATGACAACTTCCTGTTTAAATCATTAAGGTATAATCTCGCTCCTTTCTCGTGAGTGATATGACGAGGAAATTATAAGCAACAAGAAACACAGGTCAGACAAAGGTTAATAACTCTGTCAAATTTGTCCGCACGGTGAAGGAAGTCTGCACACATTCTTACGCAAGCTATTCTCATTTTCTAATGTCATTATGGTTTAATTGCATCATGACGGGTTCTCGTCTCAACCTCCTTCAGAACACTATGAGTTACACTGGAACGTTTCGTCCACGTTCTTCTTCTTTAACACATTATACAAAACAATATGATGAGTTCATTTCACATGACTTTCTCTACCTGTTCTACAAACAAACAGCTCTTACACAAGATTACTCATTTATCTGCATCATGTTGATCAAGATAAACAGTAACAGAAGCTGTCCTATTATGTGCTGCCTTATAAGTAGAAGGATGCTTTCTAAGTAGTTAGATACTGGCTGCGAATAATTACGATGGCTAAACAGCTCTGAGAGCAATATGTTATCGGCAACAAATGAATAACATGGAGCTTCCAAAATGGTGGGTGGTGGCGCTACAAAGGGGATTATCAATATTTGGCTTAAATAATATTTGGCAAAGAGATAACAAAAATAGATATAACGTCGTGAAAAAAGTAAAATGACACCTATGTGATTTAAACAGATAGAAAATAGAATGTGAATGTAGAAACAATCGTCATTGGAAATAGAAAGCTAAATAAAAAAAATTGGGATAAAGAATTGAGTATGAAACACAGGACGGAAATGGTGTGGGAGGATGGAAAGCTCGCATGGTAGAGGATGATGATGGTAGGAAGATTTGGCCATTATGCGGGAATCAGGAAGACTTGACGCATATTTTGTCAGATTTCCTGCAGATGGAGGATGTTAGGGTAAAATTATTACCGAAAGTACTTTTAGCTTTAAACCGACGGAGTACAACACGCTGGGACTTGATTCTAAATGGTCAAAATTGGCAAGCTTGGGCTCATACCTAATGGAAGCAGGTGTACTAAGGGATAATATACTTGTGTAAATATTGTATAGACATTCTTGGCATATGAGTTATCTATATATGTGTAATTACGTGGGTGTAGCTGTGAGTGTGAGTGTGTGTGTGTGCGTGTGTGGGAGTTCTTTCTTTTGTTGGTCTGTTGTTGTAGCGCGCGTGTTGGTGTGTGCACTTATATATGTAAAATAGGGGTCAGTTATATTTTAAATTCAAGTATTTTTAGAGGGCATGTACGGTCACCCACCCATGCGAATGTGTGACGCAATTGATGTATTATCATGTGCTTAAGACATATTATACTAAAAAAAAAGGGAAATAAGGGAACACACTAGGCTAACGCGATAGCCAAAACTTTAAAAAGCTGCCGTTTTATGAAATAATTGAAATGCGGTTCTCTTTCTCTGTGGCTATGAGTAAAACAAACGGGGTATGGAGCAAAAAATACTTCCTGTTTGAGAAAAGTTTAAGCAGTTTAAAATTGAAACCAATAACAAGAAATATCTTGGAAATGATTAACACTACAAAAAATGCATATGACATAAACTGTGTGTTTTAAGGAGCTCTATACTTTTGTGTAGTAAGTTTTGTCTATCTGTTACGATTCACTAGGTTACACAACAGTAATTAAGAATGAAGAGCTTTTAGAAACTATTCCTAGAAAATTTCAGATATACGTTTCGTTTGTCATGAAAATATCTTAAATTATGATACTTTAATCAAAATCGTTAGAGCCATTTTTGATCAAACACGATTTTGATCAAGTAAAGAATAGGGGGTGGGGGTGTTCTTCAAAATCTTTGTGTCGTATCCTTTGAAGATACCGCACTTTTGTATCAGGTTTGGTATTTAACGGATATTTCATTTTGAATTATACTGCCCACAAAAACATACACACGGATATGCTCTTAAAATGCTCTTTTCTATTCAGGATCCTCAAAACATATATTTCCCGTGAAATCTCCGTATCGAATTTTTGGGTGGAATACAATACTTTATGTATCTACTATGCATGATATACATATGCGTTAGAGAAATAAAAAGTGATGTGTTACGTTTGCTTGTCGTTCTTTACATAACCTTCAATAAATTATTCCTTAAAACGCTTATTCTTCTATCTGGTTCATGTTAACTGAGATAAGTATTGGGAGATATGATTTTGTTTACCTACCTATAGAAACAATGTGAATAGGCTTAAGCAATAGTCAAGTAATGCCGCCTCAACTTGACCAGAAGAGAGAACATCTTATGTGTACCATTCGCATCACTTGCTGTACCTCTTCTGCAACAAATTATTCTTATAAAACCCTCAACTTCCCCCAACTTCATGCACATTGAGGTAAACATCAGAATATATTATTGTAATACCTACGTAGTTCCTTGTAATTGGAAGAGAAATAAGGAGATACACTAGGCCAAAATAAAAGTCAATTCTTGTTGGGACTTATTGTTTCAGAAAAGTAATGTACATTGGAACATCTAACTCAACAAACAGTATATGACATAAACTGTGTGTTTTAATCAGATCTACTTTTTTCTGTGGTAAGTTTTTGTCTATCTGTAAGGTCTCTATACAAAAATCATCCAAGTTAAAGAGGTCTTCAGCGACTATTCCCAGAAAATTCAAGATATAGATTTCATTTGTCATGAAAATGTCTTAAACATAGGTTTAATAAAAATCCTTCTAAAGGGCGTTTTGGCATGAGAGATTTTCTTCAGTAGTTTCCTGTCGCAACTAGAAGATGATCAACTGAAATAATACGTTCGGTATTTAGACAACTTTTCATTTTTGTGTTCACAGACAGACAGACAGACACACACACACACACATATAGACACGCTAACGACCTTCTTCTAAAAATGCTCTACTTGGATTCAGGAACCTCAAAACATATATTTCCGCTGAAATCTCAACATCGAATTTACTGTTGAATACAATACCCACTATCTACTAAATGCATAGCATATGAGGAGAAATTGGGAAAAAAACAACAACAACAAAACAAATTTCTATATGAAAAAGTATAGGTACTGCATAATTCAAGCTATAACAAGGAATATGTTAAGAATGTAACTCAATAAAGAAGATTGCAATTTTACATAAATTATGTCCTTTAAACAGATCTACATTTTTTGCGTATACATGTTGGTCTATACCTTACAGTTTCCCAATTATGCAAAAAAACATTCAGAATGAAGAGGACTTTCGGTCTAATCCAAGGAAACTCAATACCCTTCGTTTGGCATAGAATATCTTTAAAATATGACACTTTAATCAATATTGTTTGCGCTAATTTGGACAAAAGTAAATGAAGTTGCCTATTTTTACTTTCTCTATGTACATAGGGTATAGAGAACGTATTGCATTCCATTAAAAATTCGATACCGAGATTTTATCGGAAATATAAGTTATAGGGTCCCCTGTATCCAAAAACACATTTTTAGGAAAAGGTCCGTGTGTGTCCGTGTGTCTATGAACACGATAACTCTAAAACGAAAAGGCTCTAAGATACCAAACTTGGAATTTAAGCTTAGTATCTTCCAGGGATATGACACAAAGATTTTGAGAAAAATCTGGCCATCTGAAACTACCCTTTTCGTGGAAAAAATTTCGAAATTTTTTATTTCCTTAAAAATGACTAACGATTTCGATTAAAAAGCCTGTATTAAAGTAATTTATATGGCAAATAAAATATATATTTTGAATCTTCTAGGAATAGTCTCTAAAGACCTCTTTATTCTGAATGAATTTTGTTGAATTTTGCGTAACTGGTAAACCGTAAAAGATTGACAAAAACTTACTACACAAAAATTATACACGTTAAAACACCCAATTATGCTATATACGTTTTTTTGTGCAATTGACGATTTCTGACACATTCCTTGTCATTTGTTTGATATTCAAAATACTTAAACTTTTCTCACACGGAAAGTTGTGAACTTCTGGCTCTGCATAGAATCGGGTTTCAACCACTAGGCAACCAGCTATTAAAAGATTTGACTATTGCTTTAGCCTAGTGAATTTCCTTATTTTCCTCCTACTTACAAGGAAGGAAGTAATTAAGACAATTTCTGCTAATGTTTATCTAGATTATTATAAAGTAGATAGTAAAAGAGCTTTCTAAGAATAATTTGTTACCGGGATGTAGAGAAACTCATGTTAATAGAACACATCAAATATTTTTTTTTTAGAAATTCCTTGTTTTTGGTCTCAGTTTTAAAATACATTGTCAACTCCTGGCCATGCAAAGAAACGGAAAAGTTTTTACTTTCGGTTTAGGTGAATGTATTCTCTTATTTCCTTACTTACAAGGATATAAAACCACCTCTGCTAATGTTTAGCTTGATTAGTGAGAAGCAGATAGAAGAATGAGCTTTTTAATAATGATTTGTTACAGAGATGTGAAGAAAGTCATGTGAATGAAACACATCAGTCTTTTAGATGTGCTGTTCACACACACAGAGATACCCGCGCGCACGCGGACGATTTTCTAAAAATGGATTTATTTGAGTCAGAAGACCCTAATACATGTATTTCTACAGAAATCTCGGTATTCAATTTTTAGATGAAATTCAATAACGTTTCTACCTACTCTTGAGAGAGAATGTGAAAAAACCCTATGTTACATTCATATTATGTTCTCTACCCACAGTCTTTTATTGCTTTCTTTACTGCAAATATTAAATAAGAGAACCGAACGGAATGGCTAAGGCGTTTTCTCTGTGGCATTTGGGAGATCGAGGATTCTACTTTGGTCTACTGCCCACTATTTTTGCTTTTTCTACCATGTGCATACAATGTTCACAGGTTGAAAAGGTAGAGTATTCCACCCAAAAATTCGAAACTGGGATTTGAAACACATATACACACTCAAAAAAAGAGGCATTTTTATACAAAGTCAATGTTTCGCAGTGTGTGTGTGTGTGGGTGTGGGTGGGTGGGTGTCTACGAACAACACAACTATAAAACAAAGAGTTCGTTAAATAAGAAACATGTTAAGTTCTGCATCTTCCAAGGCTGGGACACAAAACTTTTCAAGAAAATTCTCCATCTATTTTTCGAAAATTTTAATTTTCACAAAAAATGTATATCTCGTCGAAACACACAATTTATTTCAAATGTATTTTTATGGAGTTAAGAAGTTTTAGCTTTTTTGATAAAAATACCGAATTTTGGAATTTTTGTGCAGAAAATGCAGCATTTTTCAAAGCACATATTTGTAATGTGTTTATGTGTTTTCCTTTATGCTGGATGTAATAAATTCTTTGGACGGAATTTTTAAGCGTTGCGCTGGTTGAATGGAATCGGTGTCACATTTAAAGTCATTTTTCTCAGGTTCATTTTACTTTTTATTTATTTATTCAATGTATTTATTATTTGCTTATTATTTGCCTATATCCAAACTCTATCTTCTCCCACAAAAGTAAAGCTAGAGGTGCAACATTTCAAGAGCAGATCGAAATGTGTTTAATAATAAACATCTGGTTGGATTGTTGATATTAATCATAGATTACTTTTGAATAATTAATAAGTAAAAATCATACGCTGTTTTTTTTTTTTTTTTTTCATTTTTTACATTTGTGATGAAAAGTAATTATTTCTGGAAATATTTGAAGAGTAAGGTATACCATAACGAGGTTGTTACCATTGATGATCTTGACACATGTGTGTTTGAAGTAGCCTTAGAGATTGGACAGAACGCAGAAGCTCTAACGATGGTAGGGTAAAATCTATTTAGAAAATGTGATGTCTGCTTAATTCTTACAGAACACATTTTGAGCATTTACTGTAAATGGACATATATAATATTCTTAACCTTGCAGTTATTGGCCATTAATACATGTCCCTTTTAACAAAGCTGTGGCTCTGATTTATTTTCCACAATACACCAGAGTATAATATTTCCATAATTCACATTTGAATTCACCAGACTAAATCTTACGCGTAGCCTCTTATGCAGATTTTAGTTTCAGGTCTCGTTAATATTAATGGATAGCTTGAAACAAAACCATCCCAACCCCCGCTAGTGGCAGTAGCTGATAATAAACATACAATCACGTGGCGAACCTGTTTTCACGCACAAACCGAACCAAAACAAACATTTGGCTCTTATGCTCTATTCTGTTAGCAGACTGAGACGATTATGTATTCAATAATGTTCAATTCTCTCCATTATCTTTCAAGATAGGTTTATTTTTATTGGACTTTATTATTTATCATATTTGGATCTCCCAGTTCACAAAATCTGCATGCTGAAAGATGCAAAAAGCCTGTATAACGAACTATTACAGCAAATCAAACAAATTACATGGCAATTACCCAGCAAAACATTAGGAAGTAGCTGTTAGATATAAACACATCTCATTTCCTTTTAGAAATAAAATAAAATGTTTCAAATGTTTCAGTGACATCCTGTAAGTGCTTCTTAAGCGCATAACTGAAGCACAGAAGAATTAGATATCTCCGTGGAGAACAAAGCACCATAGAGAAATGAGTGATGGAGGGGGTTGCCCCTACCTGTTGACTGACAGCGATGAATCCTCCCGCCCGCCACTCACATGTCTGTCCATCACTGACGAGGTACTCCCACTTCGCTTTATTTCTTGGCAGACTCTGGGGCTTTGTTTTAATTGCATCAAAATCTGCCTTTGTGAAGTGTAGGAAAGAAATTATCTGCCAGATGCCCATCTCCCATGAAAGTGAGCAGAAAAATGAAATGTCTGCTTGTCCAGAAGAGGAAACCTCACTTTGGTGGTATATTCCGATTAGAGCGGAATATAATTAGTGGAAAACCTAACTGAAATACAAACCTACTGTGGCTTTTAATATGCAAGAGTTAAAAATTCCCCTGTTAAACGTATATTTCCAGGCAACAAGGGTCTTAGAGCCCGCCTCTGTAGTGTGATGGTAGCATGTCTGCCTCAAGAGTTCTGTGTCGAGTCTCGATTACGGTGAGTTACCAGGGTGAAGTCTTTTCTCGAATGTAGAGTTCTAAGCTCTATTGTCACTAAGATCATTTGCTTATAATTTTACCTGTTCCATTCATCGCCCGATATCACTAATATGTTAAAGGCGTTAAACTGCAAAGTAAGGATCTTAGGTCAAGTAAACTCGATGCTCAACACATTAGTTTGTTTTTAATTCCTTCATTCATACAGCCCCAGTTTACTTCTAAGGTCAAATCAGGACTTAAGAAGCAACGTTTAATTTTTATCCGTCTTGTATGTTTGCTTTTTTTTTTTTTTTTTTCTAGTATAACGTCTTTTAACCTTGTTGGTCATATCGGACAATGGAAGGAATCGGATAAATAATGCCCAGATGATCTCGGGATCCATGAGACTTAAGTTACTCACATTCGTATTCTCAGCTTCTCCGGGTAACTTACCCTTTGCGAGATTTGAACTCACGACCTTTTTTTTTGGGTAGTGTTTAACGCCCGCTTTTACTGCTCTGGCACCGCAGGCGATGACACTGATGATAGATGAAGATGGAGCCCCGGTGGAATGTGATAGAGGGGGAAACCGGAGATCCCGGATAAAACCCGCCCCTACGCCGCTTTGTCCACCACAAATCTCACGACCTCTTGAATGTGAGGTAGACCCATTACCCCTACACTACCGAGGAGGGTAGATTTTTCTTAACATTACTTACTAGATAGAAAAGGTAATGTATTGCACCCCAAAAGTTCGATGTCAAGAGTTCACCGGAAATATGTTTTGAGGTCCTCTTAATCCAAATACAATTTATATACATCAAACTATAACATGAGGAATGCTACCCGAAGTTCCCTTTAAATGAAAACTTGTCCAAAACATTTTGGCTTTCTCAGAATTGGCTCATACAATTTTGAATAAAGTTTTTTCATTACAAACAAAATGCTTGTCTTGAATTCTGAAGTCCTATTTACCCTGAATGACTTACATAACTGGTAAACCGTAGAGATGAACCAAAACTTACTACACAAAAAATGTAGATCTTGTTAAAACACACAATTTATGTTATATGTATTTTTTTAAAGGTAACCATTTTCAGATGTTCCATGTTATTGGTTATAAATTTAAAATACTTAAATTTTTCTCAAATAGGAAGTCCTCATCCGTTTCATGTCTCTCTTTCTTTTCATTTCTTTCCTTTGCTCCTGGCCATGGAAAAAGTAAACCGAATTTCAATGACGATCGCATAGAAACATTTTTTAAAACATTAACTATTGTTTTATCCTAGTATATTTCCTTATTTCTATTCGATCTATAAGCAACTAATAAGGCCGTTTCTGGTAATGCTTATCTTGATTAGCCTTATGAATATAAAATAATTCTCTTTTGTAAGAATTTCAAGTTTCCAGAACACATAGAGAAATTTAAAAGGAATGGAACACATCTACTTCATTTATTTATTTAGTTAATATTTATCAATGTCTTCAAAAATTACTAAGATGTTTATTCAAATTCCATATATTGAAGATATTTATACAACAAATAAAATGTATATCTTGAATCATGTGAGAATAGCCTCTGAAGCCCTCTTTATTCTAAATACTTTTTGCATAACTAATAAAGTGTAAGAAATAGAAAAATGTTACTAAACAAAATGTAGATCTTGATAAAACACCGGTATACATCCAATATATGTTTAGTGGAGCTATTTACTTCCGAGATATTTCTTGTTCCGGTTTAAATTTTGCAGTATTTTTATTTTTCTAACCAGGAAGTCGTAATACATTTTTCTTTCTTTCTTTTTTCTTTTTCTGACGTCTGATTATGCAAAGTGAACGGAATTTCATATAGGGACCACCTTTTATAACTTTTACTATATGTTTGGCTCAGTGTATGCTTTTATATCCTATGTAGCTACAAAGAAATATGTATTAAGACAACTTCTGTTATTGCTTATATTTATAGCATAGAGAAATAATGTGTTTTTGTAAGAAGTGTTTTTTGCAGAATAGCTGGAGATATTTATTTGAACGGAATATGATTTTTTAACATTTTTCCATTTATACAGCCCCAGTTATATCCATGATCATATCGGGGCTCTGAAACTATTGCTGGTGATATTACTATACGCTGTATTCGGATTTTCTTAACGTTATTTTCTTTCGATATTATACACACATACACACATACGGCCGCACATTCCAATTTTTAAAATTGTTGGAATTTTCCCTCCGCAGCCGGGAATGGATTTGGGGATGTGGGCAACGGGCGAGGGAAACTGCTCGCTACTACGGGTATTAGAGTATTCACTGTATGTATTCAGTGGTTGGAGTGTGTTAGTAGAAATGTTCGGAAAAAAAACGAGAAATTTTAATATATTTATTATACCTGCCATGAAGGAACCTTGATTGACTCATCACTCTCTCTCTCTCCCTCTCTCCCTCTCTCTCTCTCGCTGCCTCTCTCTCTCACAAACACACACACACACATTTATACATGACATTTTTTAATCTAAGTATATAGTAGAGGAAGTAAAAAATCTGATTTGTTCCATTCACATGAGCTTCTCTACATCCGTATAACAAATTCTTACTAAAAATGTTATTCTTTTATATACTTAATACTAAACGAGATAAACATTAGCAAAAAATCTGATGTGTTACACTCACATGGCTTTCTCTAGCTGCTCTACAAAACTTCTATAAAAGATTATTCTTCTTTGTACACAATGCTAATCAAGATAAATGTTAGCAGAATGTTATTACTTAGTTCCTTATACGTAGAAGCGAATAAGGGAATGCACTATGCTAAAGTGATTATCAAATGCTTTAAAAGCTATCGTTATGCGATTGTCACTGCAAATCACTTCTTTGCTTGGCCAGGAGTAGAACAAAAGAAAAACAGACACTTCCTGTGTGAGAAAAGTTTAAGTACTTCACAATTGAAACCAATAACAAGGAATATCTCGGAAACGGTTACCTCCACAACAAAAAATTAACGGACCAAAATTGTGTGTTTTGTCATGAGGTACATTTTTTTGTGTAGAACGCTTTTTTCTATCTCTTACGGCTTAGCAGTTAAGCAAAATTCAGCAAAATTCATCCAGAATAAAGAGGTCTTCAGAGGCTATTCCCAACAAATTTGAGATATAAATTTTATTTCGGACATAAATAACTTTAATATACGGGATTTTAATCAAAATCGTTAGAGCCATTTTTAAGAAAATCAAAATTTTCGAAATTCTTTCAATGTAAAGGGTAGTTTTTTTTTTTTGGAAAATCTTCGTGTCGCATCCTTGGAGGATACTAAACCTAAATACCAAGTTTGGTATTTAACGGTCTTTTTGCTTTAGGGCTATGCTGTCCACAGACACACACACAGACGACAGACACACACACACTCACACACACACACACACACACACACTCACACACACACACATGGATCATTTTTTAAAAATGTTTTTTTCGGACTCAGGGGACCCCAAAACATATATTTACGGTGAAATCTCGGTATCGAATTTTTGGGTGCATTACAATACCTTCTCTATCCCTATGTACATTATGCATATGAGGCTAGAGAAAGTGAAAATGTCTTATTATTTGCTTCGTTGTAAGTAGAAAGGAAATAAGGAAATACAATAGTTGACAAATTCCCGTATCAAAAAAATTTAATTATTTCAAAATAACCAATTACAAGATATATCTAGAAAAATTGAAACTCCACAAAAAAATAATCTGCTGTACATAACTTTCTCTACCCGTTCCATACACAAACCATTCTTATTCAAGTTTATTTTATCTACTTCATGCTAATGATAAACATTAGCAAAATTACTCTTATTATTTGCTTTCTTATAGGAGAAAGGAAATAAACTAGCGCATTAGGCTAAAGCGATAATAAAATCACTTAAAATCTGGCTGCTATGTGATGGCTTTTTTTGTTTCTATGGTCAGGAGTTGACAAATTCCCGTATGAAAAAACTATAAGTATTTTAAAGCTAAAACCAATAACAAGGAATGTCTAGAAAATGATCAGCTCTACAAAAAATAAATAAATAAACAAACAACCAAACAATTTGTGTGTTTTAACACGATCTACATGTTTTGTGCTGTAAGCTTTTGTCTGTCTCTTGCGCTTTAACCGTTATGCAAAGTTTAGCAAAATTCATCCAGAATAAGGAACTTTTTAAAGGCTATTCTTAGAAAATCCAAAATAAACATTTTTATTTGTGATGTGAATATCTTTAATTTGCAGTATTTTAATCAAAATCGTTAGAGCCATTTTTGAGAAAAACAAAAACTTCGAAATGTGTTCCATGTAAAGAATAGTTTGGGTTGGGGGGATTTTCTTAAAAACATTCGTGTCGTATCCTTGGAAGGCACTGAACTTAAATACCATGTTTGGTATTTAACCTGTTTTTCGTTTTTGAGCTATACAGTCCACAGACACTCACATATAATCAGACACACACAAACACACACATGGACCTTTTACTAAAAATGTTTTATCGGACTCAGAGAACCTCAAAACATATATTTCAGGTGATGTCTCGGTATCGAACTTTTGGGTAGGGTACAGTACTTTCTCTATTCACTATGTACGTTGTACATTCGAGCAAGAAAAAGTAAAAATGTGTAGGTATGTCATGAATTGTTTTAACAGATTTAGAGACATCTTAGAGCAAATAAAATTTTTCTAATTTTTCCATCTGAAGAGTAGTTTGGGATGGGGAGATTTTGTTCACAATATTCATGTCGTATCCTTGGAAGATACTTAAAGTACGTACTAAGTTTGGTACTTTACCGACCTTCCGTTTTTGAGCTATTATGCTCAGAGACACACGGCCACATCCACAGACCTTTTTGTAAAAATCCTTTTTTTTATGGATACAGGGGACAGTAATACATGTGTATCCAGTGAAATGTCAGTATCGAATTTTTGGGTGATGTGCAGTACCTTATCTACCTATGTACCATGTACTATGTAGAGAAAGTAAAATAAATTTTAAAAAACGATGCGCGCTCATGTGTGTGTGTCTGTGGGCAGCATAGCCAAAGAAATTGAAACTCAGTTATATACTCAACTTGGTATTTATCTTTAACACTTTTTAAGGATTATACACGAAAATTATGCCCCAGTCGGACTCCCCTTTACATGGAAAATATTTCGTTATTTTTGATTTTTTGAAAACGGTTTAATGGTATTCAGTACCATACGTTTAAGATAAATTGCAACTTAAGTGTAAATTTTTTATTTTACATAAATACGCCCTGAAATCCTTTCCATTCTATGACTTTTGTATAAGAGGTATACCGTAGGAAATAAATAAAAACTTGCTAAATGTAGATCCCGTTAAATAAACAACAATTTATATCAAATAAAAATTTTGTGGCGTTAAAAATGTCTGAGATATTTTTGGATTTAATTTTTTAATTTCCAAATACTTACAATGTAAATTAGTTATCCTCTGTTACTATCTCTATCATATTCATTGTAAGTAGGCAAGACGTTGCATTCCATCTTAAACTCCCTTACCGAGCTTTCACTGGAAATATACATTTTGGGAACACCAGGTTTAGGACATTATTAGAACAAAATCAATATCTTGAATTTTCCAGCAATAGCTTCATTCTGGACGCCTCTGCATTACTGGTAGACAAATCTTTACTACACATGCAATGCAGATCTCGTTAAAATACACAATTATAAATATGATTTTTTGAAGTTCTCCACATCTGAGATATTCCTTTTTATTGAATTAAATTTTCTGATACATTATATTTCTCAAATGTGAAATCGGTATTCGTTCTTGTTCCTAATCAGGTAGAGAGAAAGGTATTTCGGTTCAATTACATATCGACCAGCTTTAAAAGTTTTTCTTTCAATTTATGTTGTGATTCTTCCCTTTATACCCGGTTTTAACATCTAGGTCATATTAGCATTCTCCTTTGGAACAATTGCAATAATGTTCACTCGTTTCCTGTAGATGTTCAGGTTTGGTAAATTACCTTTAACTGTACACGCACACATTTACATTCATGGCTCAGGACGTAGAATAATCTTTGTTAGAGAAATATTCCCTTCCGCAAGATGGAAATCAAACCCGGAACCCCCTGAATAGCAAGCAGGTACTCTACGGAATTAGGCACGGAGTCATCCTTTAAAATATTGGGCTACCGCTTTACCGTATTTTATTTACCTCTTGAACAAGGAAATAATACCGCAATAAAACCTTTTCTGTTAATGTTTCATCTTGATAAGCGTGAAGCAGATAGAAGAATTAACTTTTGTAAAATAGTTTATAGCAATAGTTTTTTGCAGTGTAGATAGAGAAAGTTATGTGAATGTAACACATCAGACTTTTACTTTCTCAACCAAATAGAATATATGTGGATATATAGTAGGTAGAGAATATCGTATTCCAACCAAAAATTCGTTAGCGACTTTCACCGGAAGTATCTATATCTGTTGGAGTCGTTTGAATCCGAAAAATAAATAATTAGAAAAATATCCGAATGTGTATCTGTGTGTATGCGTGTGTGTATGTGTGTGTGTGTGTGTGTGTGGACACATAACTCATAAACGAAAAATCAGTAAAATACCAAATAAAATATAAATGTTACAAAGTTTTGATTTTTTAAAAAATGACTCTAACGATTTTTACTAAAATAATGTATATTGAAGATGTTTACATGACATATGAAATTGATATGTTTAATTTCTTGGGAATAGCTCTGGGATCTTCTAAAACTTATTGTACAAAAATGTTGAACTTAAGATATACAATGTTTTATGTAATGCGAATTTTACTTTTTCTACACATACTATACATATAGTAAGGCAGGAAATGTATGTTTTGAGGTCCCCTGAGTACAAAAATAGCACTTTTACAAATAGGTTTGTGTGTAACTAAAAACGAAAAGTCCGTTAAATACCAAATTGGTATTTAAGTTTAGCATCTTCCAAGGATGCGACATTTTAGGAAACTCCCCCCTTACTCTTAACATGGAACAATTTCGAATAATTTTAATTTCTAAGAAATAGTTCTAATGATCTTGATGAAAATGCCGTGTATTTAAGATGTTTATATGTCACATAAAATCTATATGTTCAATTTCTTGGGAATAACCTCTAAAATTCCCTTCATTTTGTATGACTTTTACATAGCTGGTAAGCCATAAGAGATCGACAGTAAATAAATAATTAATTACAAAATACTGCTCAAAAATATAGATATTGTTAAAACGCAAGCATATTTTCCGTTACATTTTTGTTGTGTAGCTAACCGTTTCCGAGATATTCCTCGTTGTTGGTTTCAATTTTATGCTTTTTCTGTCTTTCGTTTTACTCCTGGTCATGCAAAGAAGTGAATTTCAATGACAATCGCTTAGCTTTTAAAACATTTGATTATCGCTTGAGCAAAACACCTTGTAAGAAACTTAATAATAAGAACATTCTGTTAACTCTTTTCTCGTTTAGCCTGGAGTAGAAAGAAGAGTAATCTTTTGTAAGAAGTTTGTTTTTAAAGCAGGTAGACAAAGCCAGATTTCTCTAGAGTTGTTTCCGAGATATTCTCTTTTATTGGTTTTAATTTTAAAATAATTTTCTCAAACGGGAAGCCCTCATCCGTTTTATGTCGTTTTTGTTTTATTCCCAGCCATGGAAAGAGAACCAGATTGAAGCATTGCGACCGGATTTTAAAAGATTAGACTATTGCTTTAGCCTAGCGTATTCCCTAGAGTTCCTTCTACTTATAAGAAACAAAGCAATGAAACAGATGGAAATGATTATTTTAATTCATTTGGTTTATTGTAATATATATATATATATATATATATATATATGTGTGTTAGTGTGTATCCCAGAATTTGACCACATACATTGCCGGATTGTAGAGAAATCCAAAATAAAAGTTTGAGATAGGGAACCTATGAGTTATGGGTTCTAAATCCTTTGCTATACCATAAAATGTTTTAAGGGTTAGCTCGGCTTTGACAAACCGCAGTGGAATTTCGGAGAGCGCAGATATAGCGGCGTTATTTAGTGCTATGGTTGGTGTGTGGGCAGCGTATTTAAGATGTTGAGGGTTCAAGCCTCCATAGTACGTTTATTTTCATGTTGTCTCTTTTTCTGTATTTTATAATGAGTTGTTCGGATTTTGCTCCGTTACTCAATACAATTTATTCGTATACTGATAAATAAAATAAATGCAATATACGATTATCATGTAGGCGCTACTTTGCTTGTAGGTGTAACGGAGAACGTTTTAGTAACAATTGAATTTAACAACTGAAAGGATACAATTCTCTATACCCCTCGAAGGAGTTACTGAAATACAGTGATTCACACATTGACGTGTTATGTGCATTACAATTTTAGGCACACATTCTACAATGACCAAAGCAATATTATCATTGTGTCAAATGATTAAACAAAAAATGAATAACTATCTCTGTAGTAAAAAAGGTACTTACATAAAATTAATTAAGAACTGCGTAATAGTCAGGAAAATGAATACCATCTTTTTATCTCTGCATGAAAGGCAAATAGAAAGAGACTTAGATAAATTATACAATATCCGAAGCACAAAATACAACGGTCACCAGTGGAACATTTTGATGCGTTGACCTGCAACATCCCTGCAGAGATTGCACTAAAGAAGAAATGAAGCTTGCAGCCTGTCAAAAATTCTATTGTTGTGAACCTAGCCACAAGAAACTAAAGTTCGTGTCAGTAAATATTCATCAGATTCAACGGAAATGGTAATTAAGTTTGGTATCTTCCAAGGATGTGACACGAAGGTTTTCAAGAAGATCCCGCCACCTCCAGCTACCCTTTACATGGAACATTTTTTGAAAATGTTGATATTATTAAAAATGGCTCTAACGATTTTGATTAAAATAACTTATCTTTAAGATATTTTTATGACAAACAAAATGTATATTATGAATTTTCTGTGAATACTCTGAAGATCTCATCATTCGGGATGACTTTTATATAACTGCCAAACCGTAAGAGATATACAGAAACTTACCACACAAAAATGTAGATCTCATTAAAACTCACAATTTATGTCATATACTTCTTTTTTTTCTAGAGTTGACGTTTTCGAGATATTACGGATTATTGGTTTCAATTTTAAACCGCTTTAACATTTCTCAAACTGGAAGACATCTTTATTCTCGTTTCTCGTTTGTTTACTCCTGGCAAGCAAAAAGATTGGAATTTCAATTGTTTCACATAACGACCGGCTTTTAAAGGACTTGACTATTGCATTAGCTTGTGCATTTTCTTCTTTCCCTTTTATTTACAAGGAAGCTAATAATAAGATTAATTCTGCTTATATTTATTTTGATTAGCATAATATAGATAACAGATTAATCTTGTATTAAAGATTTGTTTGCCTAACAGCTAGAGGATATGTAGTGGTAATTTTGCCAAAGTTACAGGTCAAATAATTTTAAATATCGTATTGATTGTGCACCAATCAATTGTGCTTTCCTTCGAGTACTGGTATACAAATGAGCATTCAGAGTCAAAATAGGGCTCATATGTATACATTCTTGTAAATTTTAGCCATGGATATGCGATTGAGAAAACATGCCATAGCTTTGACATTTTCCAAAAGGGATAGTAGTTTCCCTATCTCTGTTTATCTAGTACCCCTCCACAACTCTACCAATTTGTACGGTCGAATTGTGGGATACTTTGTGTGTGCGTTCGTGAATAATTTGTATAATGCCTTCTGGCAATGTGTATCTTGATTAGCATTATGTGGATAAATGTTTTTTTAAGAATATTTAGTTTGTAGAAGAGATGAAGAAATTCATGAGAATGGAACACAACAGATGTTTATTTCTCTACCTCGTATGGACATACAATGTATATAATAGCTTGAGAAGGTATTATTTTCCACCAAAAAATTGATATCGAGATTTCACCAGAAATATGTATTATGAAGTTCCTCGTGTTCGAAAAAAGCATTTTTATGAAAAGGTCCGTATGTGTGTCGACATGTGTGTGTATATGAATTACACAGCTCAAAAACGAAAAGGCCGTTAAATATCAAACTTAGTATTTATATTTAGTGTCTTGCAAGGACACAAAGATTATAAAGAGGATTCCCCCACCACAGACTATCCTTCATGTGGATTTTTTTGAATTTTTTTTCTCCAAAATGCCAAAAAGATTTTAATTAAAATACCCTATATTAAATATATTTGTATCGTAAATAAAATGTGTATTTTAAATTCTCTAGGAACAGCCTCTAAGCACCTGTTTATTCTGGATACGTTTTGCAGAAGTTTACATAACAATTAAACCGTAAGAGATAGACAGAAAAAAATAGATCTCGTTAGAACATACCATTTCTGTCATGTGAATTTTTCGTGGAGTTCACTATTTTCAGACATTCATTCTTATTGCCTTCAGTTTTAAAGTACTTAAACTTTTCAGATACGGGAATTGAAATGCAAAGAAACGGATTTCAACCACATGGCAACCAGTTTTAAAATATCTTTTGTCTTTTTAGCCTTGTGTATTCCCGTATTTTCCTTCTACTTACACATAAGCAAGTAATAAGACCATTTATGCTAATGTTTATCTCGATTAGCATTAAGTAGACAGAAGAATAAGCTTTTTAAAAATATTTATTACATAGATTTGGAGAAGCTCATGTGAATGTAGCGCATCAGATTTTTTTTCTGATGTGCTGGTCATGCCAGGAAAATATTTCTTGTGTTTCCTCTTTCTAAAAATCTGTTTCTCACTTTGGTCCACCGTATTCTTATACCTATTAAGCAGTTGCAAAATACATTCATTCGCCTTTGAAAGAATTGTAGAAGAATAAGCAAGGAAAGTAACGCGAATACAATACTTAATATTTTAACAATTTAATATTAAAATAAGAACTGAAGCTTTCCTGGCGACGTGTTAATTCAAAATCTTCTCGGGCTTCTAGCCAGGTAAAAACTTGGCTTGACATCAACGTTTCGAAGAAGTGCATCTTCCTCGTCTTCAGGGTGAACTGATGGTTTGAGCCCGAGAAGATTTTGAATTTAATATTATATTCTGATTCCTAAATAGTTAATATGTTGTATTCTTTTATTAAAAATGGAACTACATTTACATTTTACTTTCTCTACACGTGCTATGTGCATAGTGTGTAGGGAAGGTATTGTATAGTACCCAAGAATTCGATACCGGATTTCACCGGAAATATGTATTTTGAGACAATCTGAATCCCCCCCCCGAAAAAGCATTTTTAGAAAAATGTCCGCTGACTGTGTGTGTCGGTGTGTCTGTTTGTGTGTATGTGTGTGTGTCTGTGGGCAGCATAGCTCAAAATCGAAAAGACCGTTAAATTCCTAACTTGGTATTTAACCTCGGTATCTTCCAAGGATACGACTGAAGTACCCTTTACATGGAAAACATTTTCTCAAGAATGGCATTAACGTTTTAATTAAACTCTCCTATATTTTAAATATTTAATGATAAATAAATATCTTAAATTTTTTGGGAATATCCTCTGAAAATATATTTATTCTGAATGTATTTTGCGAAATTTTGCATAACTGATAAACCGTAAAAATAGATAAAAACTTACTACACAATAAATATAGAGCTCGTTAAAACACACGATTTATTTTATATGATTTTTTTCCTGTTGTTTACCGTTTTTAAGATATTCTTTGTTATTGACTTCACTTTTAAAATACTTATTACTTTTCTCATTCGGGAATTTGTCAAAACTCATGTCCATACAAACAAAGGTACTTCAATCACATTGCAAACAGCTTTTGACGATCGTTTTGGCCTATGATAGATACCCCGTTATTCCCCTTCTACTTAAAGGAATGAAGTAATAAGACCGTTTTTTTCTCTCAATTAGCATTAAGCAAATAGAAGAATAGGCGTTTTAAAAATAATTTATGGTAGAGATGCAGAGAAAGTTATGCGAGTGTAACAGATCAGATTTTCTGGGATTTTGTTCACAGTATCGCGGTATTGATACTGGGATCTATTGAAACTAGCGGGCGTGCATTTGATGTCAAGGGTGTAGGTAAGAGTAAAGTAACCTCCGATACACCTGGTACGTCATCAAGCCAATAAACCACATACCTACAGTATATCCAATTGTGTTTGATCTTGTATTGACATTTGGTGAAATCCCTCTAAACTCTATGACAGCTTCTCACAGGATCCGTGTTCTGTTCACAGTTGGGTATAGCAATCTGCACTAGGCATGTTGTGTTGAGATGCGAGAAATGTTACAAATTGTCTTCATCAAGCTTTGCTTCCTCTACTTCGTGCTCCCAATGTGTCTAAAACCCTTTGTCTGTTTCCTGAAAATGTACTTGTCCACTAATGTCTCACATTCTTTCCATGTATATCCAGATATATTCATCTTAATAATTAAGGAGAAGTTGTCAATTTATAAATTTGTTTACAAATCTGAGAATTAAAATTTCATGCTATAGCATTTCTCTCGCATATCACTTTCCACTTTCTTCCTACACAATTAAGTTATCTAAATTAGATGAGCATACAAGGTCTCTGAAGTAAAAAATTATGATGTGTTCCATCCTCAAAACTTTCTCTATCGTTCTGCAGCCAAACAATTCTTACAAAAGATTATTCTTTCACCAAGATAATACTAATCAAGATAAATATTACAAAAACTGCTCTTAATATTTACTTCCTTATAATTAGAAGATTAATAAGGGAATACAATAGGCTGAAACAATTAATCAAATCTTTTAAAAGCTGTCTCTATACGTTTCGTATTAAATTCGCTAAATTCGCTACTCAATTCAGGGCCAGGAATAAAAAAAAACTTTCTGTTTGAGAAAAGCCAAAGTAGTTTAAAACTGAAACCAATAACAGAGAATATTATCGAAATGGTTCATGGCACAAAAAATGTGATTGTCATAATTTGTGTGTTTTAGCGTGATCTACATTTTTGTGTGTAGTAACGTTTTGTCTATTTTTTATGGTGTACCAGTTATACAAAAGCCTTTCAGAATGAGCAGGTTTTCGAAGGCTATTCCCTTAAAATTCAAATTATACATTTCATTTGTAATATAAATACCTTAAACATATGATATTTTAATCAAAATCGTTAGAGCAACTTTAGAGAGAATCAATAATTTCGAAAAATGTTTCATGTAGAGGGTAATTGGAGGTGGCGGGATCTTCTTGAAAATCCCCACCCCCAACTACCCTTTATATGCAAACATTTTCAAAAACATTTGATTTTCTCAAGAACGGTCCTAACAATTTTGATTAAAATCTCTTATATTTAAGATATTTACATGCCAAATAAAATGTATATCCTGAATTTTCTGGAAACAGCCTCTGAAGAGCTCTTTATTCTGGACCAATTTTGCTTAACTGATAAACCGTAAGAGATAGACAAAAACTTACCACACAAGAAATGTAGATCTCATAAAACACACAAATTATGACATACACATTTTTTCGTGGAGTTGATCGTTTTTGAGATATTCCTTTCTATTGTTTTCAACTTTAAAAAACTTATATTTTTCTCATACGGGAATTTTTCAATTCCAGTCCATACGAACAAAGGAACTTCAGTCATATAGCAACCAGTTTTTGACTATCAATTTAACCTATGGTACTCCCTTATTTCGCTTCTACTTACAAGGAGGTAAATAATAAGACTATTTCTAATTATTTTTCTCACTTAGCATGAAGTACATAACCTTTTTAACAATAATTTGTTGCAAAGATGCAGATAAAATCATGTAAATGGAACACATCAGATTTTTAAAGGAAACAAACTGACCAGATAAAAAAATAATTATAATTATTTCCTGTAATTTTAGTACAAGTATACCATCTCAAATGCGATTGATGTCATATTAATTTTAAATATATCAAAAACATTGAGAAGACGGTTAATGTATTTTTAGATATCTTTGGAACAATTAAAAATTTTTTGGGGGGAAAACGATAAAGAAAACACAAAACAAGGTCTATATAGATATGACTTTGCTTATTCTTGTATACGGTCTGAAATCATGGACAGTAACAATAAATATATGCATATATGTATATCTCAAAAACAGGCAGTAGAGATGAATTTTATTACATATGTAAGCAGATGGACTAAAATGGATAAAATAATCACTGAAACAAGAAGATCAAATTTTAAAATCCTTTCAATTAAAGATAAGACAGAATAGAATAGACCAGAACTGAATAGAATGAAATGTAAAGTACATATTAACACTGTTATAAAAATTATTCCCCCCTTCAAAAAAAAAATTATCGACCGATTGGAAAGAGAGATTTGGGAAGAGATTAGCATGAAGTAGAGGGAATAAAAAGCCTATTAAGTATAATCTGTTACAGATATGTAGAGAGAGTCATGTGAATGGAACATCTCAGATTTTTGCGTACTGTATACCTAGTCTATAAAGAAGGTATTGCATTCCACGCAAAATTTCCATACCTAAATTTGACCGGAAATAGACGTTTTAGAGTCCCCTGAATCCAAAAAAAGTATTTCTAGAAAAGACCTTGTGCGTGTGTATGTGTGTGTGTGTGTGTGTGTGTGTGTGTGTGTGTGTGTCCGCGTGTCTGTAAATACGATAACTCAAAAACGAAAAGTCGGTAAAATATCAAACTTGGTATAAAAATTTGGTATCTGCCAAGAATGTGACTCGAAGATTTTGAGGAAAACCATCCACCCCAAACTACCCTTTACATAGAAAAACATTCGAACATTTTGATTTTCTCAAAAATGACTAACGATTTTTATTGAAGTACTGTATATTATAGATATTTACGCCACAAATAGATGGTATAACTTGAATTTTCTAGGAATAGCCTTTAAAGACCTCTTTATTCTGGATGAATTTTGCTGGATTTTGCATACTAGTAAACCGTAAGCGAAGACAAAAGCGTACTGGATAAAAAAATGTAGATCACGTGAAAACACACAATATGTGTGCTTTACGTTTTTGTTGTGGAGGTAATCGTTTCCAAGATATCTTTGTTATTGGTTTCAATTGTAAAGTTCTTACACTTTTCTCAGAGAGGAAGTGTACGTTTTTACTTTCTTTACATACTATGTACATAGTGTATAGAGAAGGTAATGCACTTCACCCAAAAATTCGATGCCGGAAATACACGTTTTAGGTTTCCCTGTATGCAGAAAAAAGCAAATTTAGAAAAACGTCCGTGTGTGTCCGTGTCTGTGAACACGATAATTCAAAAACGAAAAGTCGGTAAAATACCAAACTTCGTATTTAAGATTAATATCTTCCAGGGATGCAACACCAAGATTTCGAGAAAAATCCCCCCACCTCAAGCTATCCTTTACATGAACAAAGTTCGAAAATTTTGATTTTCTCAAAAATGGCTGTAATGATTTTGATTAAAATAACGTATATTAAAGATATTTACATTGCAAAAAAAGTAATCTTGAATTTCCAAAGAATGGCCTTTAAAGAACTATTTATTGTGAATGAATTTTGCTGAATTTTGCATAACTGGTAAACCGTAATATAGACAAAAGCTTACTACACAACAATTGTAGACCACGTTAAAACACGCAAGTTATGGAATATATAATTTTTTTGTGTAATTGACCATTTCTAAAATATTCTTTTTATTTGTTTCTGATTCAAAATTCTCGCACGCAAAGTTGTAAGCTCCTTGCCCTCCATAGAAACAGATTTCAAGCACAATGTAAGCAGCATATAAAAGATGTAACTATCGTTTGAACATGGGGTATTCCTTTATTTCCCTTCTACTTACAAGGAAGTAAGTAATAAGACTATTTATTCTAACGGTTATCTCGACTATCATGAAGAAGATAAAAGAATATGCTTTTTAACTATAATTTGTTACAGAGATGTAGAGAAAGTCATCTGAATGGAACACATTAGATTATTTACTTTCCGTACACGTACTATGTACATACTGCATAGAGAAGGTATTGCATTCGATCCAAAAATTCGATACCCGATTTCACCGAAAATATATGTTTTAGGATGGCCAAAAATAATTTTTAGAAAAATATCTGTGAGTGTGCGTGTGCATGTGTGTCTGTGAGCACGATAACTCAATAATGAAAAGTCGGTAAAATACCAGACTTCGTATTTAAGTTTAGTAGCTTTCAGGAATGCGACACGAAGATTTTTAAAAAACCTTCCCCTATCCAAACTACCGTTTACATGGAAACATTTTCGAAAAATTTTTATGGTTTTATCGATCTTGTTATAACAACGTTTATCAAAGATATTTATATGGCAAATAAAATGTATATCTTGAATTTTCTTTAAAGAGCCTCTGAAGACCTCTTTATTCTGTATGATTTTACTGACTTTTGCGTAATTGGTAAACCTTAAGAGATCGACAAAAACTTATTACACAAAAAATATAGATCACATTAAAAACAGCGATGTGGAGAAAGTCATGTAAATAGAACACACCAGAATTTCTTTTGTTCTACTCCTGGCCAAGCAAAGAAGCGGTTTCTAATTGCAATCGCATAACGACAGCTTTTAAAACATTTGACTATCACTTTAGCCTAGTCTAGTGCATTCCCCCAGTTCCTTTCTACTTATAAGTAACTAATTAATAACATTCTGCTAATGGTTATTTCTATTACCATGGTGTGGAAAGAAGAAGAATCTTTTGTAAGGAGTTTGTAGAGCAGCTAGAGAAAGTCATGTGAGTGTAACACATGCACGTACTATGAGAAGGTATTGAATTCCATCTCGATACCCAGATTTCACCGGAAAAATATCTTTTAGGGTCTCCTGCATTCAAAAAGAGCGTTTTTAGAAATAGGACCGTGTATGTGTGGGTGCCCGTGTGTCTGTGTGTCTGTGAACACGATAACTCTAAAGGTCAGTAAAACGCCATATGTGGTATTTAAGTTTAATATCTTCCAGGGATGGCATAAGAAGATTTTTAGAAAAACCCCGTAACTCAAAACTACCATTTACATGGAAAAAATTTCGAAAATTTTGATTTTCTCAAAAATTACTCTAATGATTTTGATTAAAATACCGTATATTAAAGATATGTTATGGCAAATAAAATGTATATCTTAAATTTCCTGGGAATGGCATCTTTATTATCGCTGAATATTACCTAACTTGTAAACCGTAAAGGATAGACAAAAATCTACTTCAGAAAAAATGTTAAAACGCAATTTATGTCATATAAGTTCTTTTTTGTGGAATTGGTCATCTCTGATATACTTTTTTATTTGTTTCAGTTTTGAAATTCATAACATTTTCTAACACGGAAAGTTGTAAACTCCTGGTTCTGAATAGAAACGGATTTCAACCACATGGCTACCAGCTTTTAAAAGATTTGACTATTGTTTTAGCCTAGTGTATTCCCTTATTTTCCTTCTACATGCAAGGAAGCAAGTAATTAAGACAATTTCTTCTAATGTTCATCTCAATTATTATAAAATAGATATAAAAATATACTTTTTAGCAATAATTTCTTACAACGCTGTGGAGAAAGTCATGTGAATGAAACACTTCAGATTTTTAAAGAAAGGTCCGCGTGTTTGTGTGTCCGTGAGTCCGTATCTCTGTGAACGCGATAACTCAAAAAGTTGGTAAAATACCAAACTTGGTATATAAGTTTAGTATCTTCCAAAGACGTGGAAAATTTTCCAAAAGTTTGATTTTCTCAAAAATGGCTCTAACTATTTCGATTAAAATACCGTATATTAAAGACATTTGCACAGCAAATAGATGTATAGGTATCTTGAATTTTCTGAATTTTAGCCTCTGAAGACCTCTTTATTCTGGATCAATTTTGCTGTATTTTACATAGCTAGGAAATCGAAAAAGATAGACAAAAGCTTACTACACAAAAGATGAAGATCTCATTAAAATACACAATTAATGTGATCTCTTTTTTTTTTCGTAGAGCTGGTCATTTTTTAAATGGTGCTTGTTATTTTTAAAATACTTAAAACAGTTTAATATACAGGGATTTATGAACTCCTGGCAATACATAGAAATGCGTTTCATCTACATGGCAACCAGCGTTTAATGTCGTTTTGGCGTAGCGTATTCCCTTATTTCCTTTCTGCTTACAAGAAATCATTTCTGCTATTATTTATCTCGATTAACATGAAGTAGATAGAAGCTTGAGCTCTTTAACAGTAATTTGTTTCAGAGAAGTAGAGAAAGTCATGTGAATGGAACTTGTCAGATTTTTAGAAACAGGACCGAGTGTCCGTGAATATGATAACTGAAAAACTTATATACTAAAGTTGGTAGATAAGGTTAATATATTTCAAGGATGCGCCACGAAGATTTTGAAGGAAATCACCCCACTCTCAACTATCCTTTAGATAGAAACATTTTCGAAAATTTTGATTTTCTCAAAAATGGCTATAACGATTTTAATTAAAATATCGGACATTAAAGATATTTAGATGATAAATACAATGTATGGCCTAAATTTTCTGGGAATAGCCTCTGAGTACCTCTTATACTCAGGATGACTTTTGTATCACTAGCAAACCATAAGAGATAGACAAAAACTTACTGCACAAAAAGTGTAGATCTAAATAAAACACATATTGATATATAGGTACAAATTTCTTGTAGAGTTATCAGTTTTCGAGATATTCCGGATTATTGGTATCAATTTTAAGGTACTTAAACTTTTCTTGAACGGAAAGCCATGTTTATGCACGTTTCCGTTTGTTTACTCCTGGCAAAAACAGAGACTGGAATTTCAAATGTTTCACATAGCGATCTACTTTTAAAGGCTTAACTTTAGCCTAGTGTATTCACTTATTTCCATTCTATTTACAAGGAATCAAGTAATAAGAGTAATTCCGCTTATGCATATTTCGATTAGCATGATGAAGCTAAAAGATTAATCTTTTGAATAAAAGGTTTGTTTTCGGTACAACTAGAGAATTTCATGAATGTAAACACATCCGATTTTTATTAAAATGACGATTAAAATATATAAATGACAAATAAAATTTATAATTTGAATTTTCCAGGAATAGACTCTGAAGACCTCTTCATTCTGGATGACTTTTGCATATGTTAAGAGATAGATAAAAACTTACTACACAAAAAATGTAGATCCTGTTAAAACACACAATTTATGAGCTTTACATTTGTGTTATGATGTTAACTGTTTTGGAGATATTCGCTAATATTACTTCAAATTTGAATGCTTATACTTTTCTCAAAAAGGAAGTCGTTCTTATTCCTTTTGTTTTACTTCTGACCATGCAAAGTAACAAATTTCAATCACAATTGCATAGCAAGTTTTTAAAAGAATTAATTTCACCTTAGCCTAGTGTATTCCATTAGTTCTCTTCTACTTATATGGAACTGAGTAATAATACATTCTGCTAATATTTATCACGATTAGTATGCAGCAGAAAGAAGAATAATCATTTGTAAGAAGTTTGTTTCGTAGAAATGCAAGAGAAACTCATGTGAATGGAACACATTGGCTATTTTTAGGCAAACAAGTTCTTATTTTCTTACAGAACCAATTTCGGAATGTTCTTTGTTATTTATTTGAATTTTCAACTAGCAAATCCGTTTTATTTTGTTTGTGTTTTTGATTTTATTTTCGAGTAGCTACTTACTGATCATTATTTGATCGTCTTGGTATCTCGACAAGGAAGGTATCTCCTTGTATACACTTTCGAGGTAGTGAAAGGGTGAATGGGATTGAGAGGTAATTACAGTTTGCAGATCGGACATTAAACGAAAATATATATTGCCACCCCTCAAGGGAACAGTCAACTGAAAATCCGTGGGGTTTTGGACAAAATTTATTATTTTTCCTTTTTATTATCACATGCTTTTTTTCTTTCTCTATTTAAATGTGATACGATTCTTTACTCTGCGTTCATTTTGAATTATTAGGTGGCCATTTAAATATGAAAGTGGACAACATTTCTAATCATGATCCCATCCTTATTTTCTCCGTTTCTCAAAGCTGCATTTTTCTTCAGTTTCATCAGAATGTTGTGAATGTTTTTATATACGCTCTTTATGATCTTTTTTTATTATTAGGTCTGTGCTTTAATGAGAGGTATTGGTTAAGCGCTTGTGGCAATAAATGTTTAAAAATCAGATGTGTTCCATTCAAATGAGTCTCTCTACCTGTTCTGCAAAAAAAAACTATTCTTACAATTTATTATTTTTTCTCATCTTGTTAATTGAGATAAAATTAGCACTAATTACCTTATACTTGATCCCTTGTAAGTAGAAGAAAAATAAGAAAAGACACTAGTTACAGAAATAGTAAGATCTTCTAAAATCTGATTCCTGTGTAAGTGCCTTTAGATGGACAGAAGTAAAATAAAAGAGATATGAAACCAAAAATGACTTCCCGATTAAGATACATTTAAATAGCTTAAAAATGAAACCAGGAATATCTCGGAAACCCTTAATTTTACAAAACTGTATCAGTAAAATTGCATATTTTAACGAGATTTTTATTTTTAAGTAGTATATTTTTGTGTAACTCTGATGGTTTACCAAGTATGCAAAAGTCATTCAAAATAAACAGGTCTTCGAAATGGACTTCTATTTATGGACGCTCTTAAACTGCGGTACCTCTCAGTGTCCCATTCCACACTGGGTGTGAAAGACCGCTACATTTTGCTCAGAGGCATCTTTTATCAGGAGTTTTTTTTTTTTTCGTACCCTAAATCTATGACACGGGAACAACGGCTATACTTCCCTTCCGAAGGAAGTAGTGCTAAGGATTTTACGCCCAAAAAAATCCATCGTCCTCCTCCAGATTTGAATCCCCGACCTTGGATATATGAAATTAGCTTGGTTATTATTACACCACGGAGGGTGACACAGGATTTTGAACACTGTTCTCACAAAACTCAAGATGTGCTTCTCATTTGTCATAAAAATACTTTAGAGGTATGTTTTAGAGTTTAAAAAATTTTCGAAAAATGTTCCATGTAAAGAGTAGTTAGGTTTGGGGAGATTTCCTTGAAAATCTTTGTGTCGCATCCTTGGAAAATACTGAAGTTACATATACATTTTTTGCTTAACTGATTTTTCATTTTAAAGTTAAACTGTTCATACAGACACACACACACAACCAACATATGCTTACACATTTCTCTAAACATTTTTTTTATATTCAGGGCGTCTCAAAAGTTATATATAGTGTGGGAGGTGAATGTGTGAAAATAATTTGATATTTAGTAGAGAAAAGTACATAATTATAGGTCTCATAACGCATAAGTGAATCCCATTTTGCCCACTTAGGTACTATTAACATTGTCATAAATAAAGCACAAATTTCAGGGCCTAATGCCTTTTGAACGGCCCTGCGATATATCTCTTTCGTGCTTACATACATAACGCAACAGCAGCTCCTGTGTTTAGTATAACTCACACACCGCCGACCTGCATCACGTGACGCACAGTGAGGAAATGATTGATTCAGTCGAAAAACTTTTCTTTGCAGAATGAATAGCTTTAAATACGTGAATTAGCAGACATTCATTTAATTATACGCTGCAACTGAGGAATCTGCCAATGCTTGAGGGACTGTATCATCGGCGATTTCTGATCCATTATCTTCCCAAAAAGCTAACGTTAACTCAGAGTATCAAGAGATCTATGACACACGTTCTCTTAATTTAAAGGTTTTTTTTAATGTTTGTGTTAATTGCTTTATTTTCTCACCTTTGTAAGATCAATGAGAGAGAGATTGTAGTTTAAAAATAGGAAGTGCAAATACTTACATATTTGTCTCAGTTATGTATTTTTTCTAAAATACCAAATTTACATAAAGCATAATAATGTCCTTGTGTTCAATTGTTTCCCATAGATCCCTGAATATGTTATGGTTCCTAATCCGATAATGTTGAAACGAAACATAAACGCATGGTTACATAGGTTGAAGTTTCAGAACGATCGATAATCTTCCTTCACATCAACCCATCCTCTGTAGTTGGGCAGGGCAAAGGGGAGAGAAAGATCAAGTATGACATGTTACATAAATAATCAGCGAACGTCTGAGATAGGGGATAATAGCCACTCTAAAACATAGGGCCGTTCAGAAAGTAGCCTCCGATCGGTCACAGTGCGGGTAGTGGGGGGGAGTAGCGACGCCATCTGTGCATTGACGCACTCAGCAGGTCAGTCGGCATCAAGCCGTGGTCGAGTGAAAGTCGTACCTGCGCTAGTTTAGTGTTTGTGGCCGTTTGAAATGTGTACTGCAATAGAAAACCCCGCCAAATGTGAAGTGCGTGCTGTTATAAGGTTTTTTACAGCCAAAGGATATTCTGCAGCAGCTATTCATCGTGAGCTTTGTGCCGTGTACGGACCAAGAGTTATGAGTGAAGGAGTGGTCCGTGAATGGGTACGTTTATTTAAAAGTGGACGAGAAAACGTTCATGATGAAGAGAGGAATGGTAGACCATCATTGGTCACGGACGAACTCGTTCAGACAGTTGATGCAAAAGTTCGTGAAAACCGACGTTTCACAATGTCGGAGTTGTCTACTGATTTTCCACAGATTTCTAAGACTCTCTTGTACGAGATAGTGACAGCAAGATTGGGTTACCGTAAGTTCTGTGCACGATGGGTGCCCAAAATTCTTACCGACCACCACAAAACTCAAAGAATGGCCTCTGCATTAGACTTTCTGTCACGTTATGAGGCCGAAGGTGAACCATTGTTAAACAGTATCGTGACCGGGGACGAAACCTGGATTAAGTACTGAACCCTGAGGCAAAAGAACAATCAAAGATGTGGGCACATTCAAATTCGCCTACCAAATCAATAAAAGCCCGGCAAGATTTTTCTGCCCGAAAATTGTTGGCAACGGTGTTTTGGGATGCAAAAGGGGTGTTGTTGGTTGAATTCATGGAACGTGGGACGACCATTAATCAAGACGTGTACTGTGAAACACTAAAACAATTACGACGGGCTATACAGAACAAACGCCGTGGTATGCTGACTTCCGGTATCGTTTTTTTGCACGATAACGCCCATCCTCACTCTGCTCGCAGAACAACAGCCCTTCTTGAGTCCTTCAAATGGGACGTTGTCAACCATCCACCTTACAGCCCAGATCTGGCGCCAAGCGATTATCACCTCTTCATGCATATGAAGAAATGGCTCGGGTCCCAGCGGTTTGATGACGACGAAGAGCTCAAAGATGCGGTCACAGGCTGGCTCCAGGCACAAGCGGGTGATTTTTATGCAGAAGGAATTTCAAAGCTTGTGAACAGATACGATAAGTGCCTCAATCGTTATGGAAAATATGTAGAAAAATAGTGCAAAGATGTAGTTGTAAGATGTATATATTAAAATATTTTTATTTAACTTGGTGAATTTCTTGCAATCAACCGGAGGCTACTTTCTGAACGGCCCTCGTATTTAACAATGTTTTAGAGTGGCTATTGGACATAACTTAAGAAAATAGTGAAAAAAAATCAGTGTTCTAGTCACATGACTTTCTCTACATCTCTGTAACAAATTATTGTTTGTAAGCTTATTCTTATATCTACTGCGAGATAAACATTAGCATAACGGTCTTATTACTTAGTTCCTTATAAGTAGAAGGAAAACAAGGGAATAAACTAGGTTAAACCGGCAATCAAATGTTTTAAAATGTGGTTACTATAGGATAGAAATCCGTTTCTTTGCGTGACCAGGAATCGACAGATACCCTTTTGACAAAAGTTTTTAAGTATTTTAAAACTGAAACCAATAACAAAGTATATCTTGAAAACAATCAACTCCACGAAAAAATGTACATGACATAAATTGTGTATTTTAAGGTGGTATATATTTGCTTTGTTGTAACTTTTTGTCTATCTCTTATGGTTTACCACTTATTTAAAATTCAGAAAAAATTATGCAGAATAAAGAGGTCTTCAGAAGTTGTTCCCAGAAAATTCAAGATATACATTTTATTTATAATGCAAATACCTTAAATATAAGAAATTTTAATCAAGAAGCCACATTTGAGAAAACCAAGATGTTCTAAATGTTTTCTAGGGAAAGGTTAGTTGTGAGTGGGGGAGTTTTCTTGAAAATCTTCATGTAAAATCATTGGAAGGTATTGAACTTAAATATCAAGCTTGATATATAACGGATCTGTTCTCCCACAGACACACACCCACGCACGCACACACACGCACACGCACACGCACAAACACACACACAGATTCACACACGGACATTTTTCTAAAACTGTTTTTTATGGATTTAGGGGGGGCCCAAAACATATATTTCCGGTGAAATCTCGGTATCGAAGTTTTGGGTGGAATACAACAGCTTCTCTATATGCTCTGTAGAGAAAGTAAAAAACTGCAAACACAGGATCATCACATCGTCCTCAAGTGGTGATATAAATATTTACACTTATCACCTCCTCCATATATTTCCAATGAAAACTCGGTAGCGGATTTTTGCGTGGAATAACTTACATTATCTACCTACTATATACATTGTAAGCACATAGTAGATAAAGGAAGTAGGGAAAGTAAGGCATTTCACCCAAAAACTCGATGATGAAATTTAACTGGAAACTATATCTTTTAAGGTACAGTGAGTCCAAAAAAATATTTAGAAAATTATCCATGAGAATCTGTGAGTATGTATGTGTGTGTCTATGTTAATAGACTCTCACCGATATCTGCAAAACGAAAATACCATTGAATACCAAATTTGTCATTCAAGTTAAGTATCTTCTAAGAATGCGACACTAAGATTTTCAAGAAAATCCCTTTACCCAAAACTCAGATTTACGTATTTTTCTTTTTTATAAATTCTGATTTTCTCAGAAATGGCCCTAAAGATTTTTATGAAAATACCATTAATTAAAGATATTTACATGAAAAACATAATGTCTGCCTTGAATTTTTTGAGAGTAGTATTTGAATACCTCTTTATTTTAGAGCTAGCGCTAGACAAAAGCTTGTAATACAATAAATATAGATCTCGTCAAAACACACAAGTTTTTATGTTTGTAAGAGTTAACCGTTTCCGAGATATTTCTTATTGGTTTCAGTTTTAAGCTACTTAAACTTTTCTCAAACGGGAGTTCATATTTCGTTTCATCTCTGTTCTATTTACTCCTGACCGACTTTCAATCGTTTCACATAGCTACCCAGTTTTTTTAAAATATTTGACTATTGCTCTAATGTGGTTTATTATCTTATTGTCTTACTACTTAAAAGAAACTATTACAACCATTGCTGCTAATGTTTATCTCGATTATCACCATATGGATAAAGAAATAGTTCTTAGAAACATTACTTTGTAGAAAAAATAATGTGAATGTAACACATTGATTGCCTGTATTTTTACTTTCTCGATACGTACTATGTACATAGTGTATAAAGAATGTATTGTAATGCACCCAAAAATTCGATACCGAGATTGCACCGGAAATACGTGTTTTTGGAACTCCAGAATCAAAAAAAAAAAAAAAAATTTTTAGAAAAAGATCCGAGGGTGTGTCTCTATTTCTGTGTGTCTCGGGTCAGCATACCTCAAAAACGAAAATTCAGTTAAATACCTAACTTGGTATTTAATTCAGTATCTTCTAAGGATGTGCCATGAAGATTTTCAAGAAAATCACCCCACTCCCAACTTCCTTTACATAGAAAATTCTACAAATATTTTGATTTTCTCAAAAATGGATCTAACGATTCGGATTAAAATATTGTATATTAAAGATATTTAGAGATAAATAAATGAAAAATGCTTCTGAAGACCTCTTTATTCTGGATGAACTTTGCCGAATGTTGCTTAAGTGTTAAAGTAAGAGATAAAACTTATTGCACAAAAAATGTAGATCTCGTTAAAACGCACACTTTATTTCTATACATTTTTTTTACTTTCTCTATACATACTATGTACATAGTGTATAGAGAAGGTATTGCACTCCACCAAAAAATTCGATACCGAGATTTCACAGGAAATATATGTTTTAGGGTCCCCTGTATCCAAAAAAAAGTATTTTCAGAAAAAGGTCCGTGTGTGTGTCCCTGTTGTCGTGTGTCTGTGAACACGATAACTGGAAAACGAAAAGTTGGTAAAATACCGAACTTGGTATTTAAGTTTAGTATTTTCCAGGGATGCAACCCGAAGATTTTGAGAAAATCCCTGCACCCCAAACTACCCTTTACATAAAACTTTTTTCGAAAATTTTGATTTTCTAAAAAATGGCTCTAATGGTTTTGATTAAAATATCGTTTATTATAGATATTTTATACAGAATTTTGCATAACTGCTAAACTGTAAGAGATGGACAAAAGTTTACCACACAACAAATGTAGAGCACTTTATAACATACAATTTATGTCATATACATTTTTTTCGTAGGGTTGATTGTTTTTGAGATATTCCTTGTTTTTGGTTTCAGCTGCAAAAACATACTTTTCTCATACTGGACTTTGTGAACTCCTGTCCATACAAATAAAGGAACTTCAGTCACATAGCAACCAGCTTTTGACTGTCAATTTAACCTATTGTGCTTCCTTATTTCGCTTCTACTTACAAGGAAGCAAGTAATAAGACTATCTCTGCTATTTTATTCCCGATTTTTTTTTTTTTATAAATATAATTTATTTTCCATCATTAGATTAATACATGAGTACAATAGGTGTAAGCCATAAATCAATTGGCCCCATTTGGTTAGACAGCCATTAAGCACCAACCAAATGCCAGCAACCTGCCTACAAGATGTAAGGCGATGCTCCAAAATATCAACGTTGGAGCAGAGTGCACAAGGTTAGATTGTGCTCGCCCATGTCGCCAGAGTTTTTTTGCGGTCGTTATGGTCTCATTTAACACTTCATAAGCCGTCTCTTGCCAATCAGTTGAAATGTGTTTACAGAAAGCATTCTGCCAAATAATGTTCCATCTCCGAGCGTTTTTCTTCAATCCTAGATGCAAGCGGAGCAGCAGTCAACAGACGGTAGTGGTTCCGGGTTTGCTCGAAAGCTGTGATCTCCGTGCATGTGTTCAGAAGGCGCTTCAAATGTGTGACGATGGGTTTAAAGCCTGAGAGTACCGTATAAGGATCCTGCAATTGCTCCTCCCAGAATGCTCTATCGATTGATGAACCATTACCACTGAGTGACCAGATGGCAGTTTTCCCCAATAATGCCAAACATTTCTTTGTGACGTCCACTAATCCACATCCACCCTGGGAACGTGGCAAGCGCAGTTGAGGTCGGTTCACCCTGTATGCTTTACCAGTCCATAAGAAGTAAACGATAAGTTTTTCAATTCTCTGTGCGTCGGCAGAAGCTGTGCTAAATATCAAATTTGACTGACACCATAGGTATGAATATACCAGATGCGCTGCAGCAAATTCAAATTTCGAGTCCACTCAATGGATAAGGAATACCATAGGTGGTTGATTTTATCCCTCCCGTTAAGAGTAATGGTGTCGTCCCCATTTTCCATGAAGGAGACACCCAGAATTCGTGTAGTGGAAACAAGTTTCATGCCCAACAGATTAAGCGGCTCCGGACAGTTTCCGACTACCAATATCTCCGATTTGGCCACATTTAACGCTGCACCCGGCAATCCCCTATACAGCTCCAGCCCATGATGTAATGCTGCCATATCTAGGTTATCAGCAGCTACAATTGTCACATCGTCAGCATAGGCGGTGATAGTGAAGCATTATACACAGTAACTCCTCGGAGGGTGTCTTGAAGAATCTGGAGTAAAGGATTTAATGATAGGCAAAACAGTACCAAGGATAAAGGGCACCCCTGACGCACTGACCTGCTGATTAGAATCGGGATGGAAAGCCCGAGACTTCGCTGTTCTGTAGAGACCTTGAATGAGTTGCACCGTCTGCACAGGAAAATGTGCTGCTTTCAAGCATTTCCATAAATATTGATGGCGCACTCTATCGAAAGCTTTTGGAAATCGAGACTGATCAAAGCTGCTACTTGATGTTCCTTTCGGAGCTGCATTAGTACATACCGAAGTTCCGCTAACGTAGCAATGATATGTTTCTATGACATCGTCGCCTGATTGTAGTTAAATATTTCAGCATAAGCACCTTTCAGTCTGTTAGCCAAGACTTTAGCGAATAATTTATAGTCCGCATTGAGCATAGTTATTGGACGATAATCATTCATTGTGGTTGCCCGAACTGTCTTTGGGAGTAATACTATAATGTTGTCCGCAAATGTGTAGGGAAAACTAGCTGTGTCCCACAATTCACAAAGATTGGCATGATTGCGTGATTTATGATTGGCCAACACGTCCTATAAAATTCATAGGACAGTCTATCAGGACCCGGAGACGTGTGTTGACTCTCCTGTAGAAGAGTCCCTAACACTTCACGTTCGGTGATAGGGCTGGTTAGCATCTCAGAGGTGTCTTGCGAGACGTCAGTTTTAAACAGCTGACGATCAGCACACATATGCGATGTGCCTTGTGCTGGTTCCTCGTGAAACAAATCTTGGAAATGATCCGCAATAAGTTGAAGAATGGCTCTTGTCCCAGAGCATGGAGCTCCAGTGACAACATTCTGAAGGATTCCTGGATATTTTGCACGCCCCTCCTTCCTTTCTTTAGCAAAATAATAAAATGAATGCCGTTTCTCAGCGTGTATGCGCCGGGCCTTAGCTCGGACTTTAAGGCCATCTAGGTGCTGTAATTGTTTCATCTTAATAATTTCCTTCAGTCGTTTAATCGCTGCCGTCACATCACAGCCCTCTCGTTACTTCGCACTCAGGTCCCCCAGGGCCTCATTGTAAAAAAGCAGCAATTCCTTTTTCACCCGTGCCCGCAAAGTACTCCAGTATTTAAAAAACGAGCGGATCGCCGGTTTTGCAGTTTCAGTCCACCAAACACTCTTTCGGGGTGCGGTTCTGAAGGAGGTTTGTAACTGGTTCCATTTAACTTTAAAGTGCTCCAGGACTTCTGTATCCTCTAAAATGGCCTTATTAATCTTCCAGTAACCTAGGCCGGCCTTTCGAATGCTGAGTTGCGGAATCTGGAGTGGAAAGATGACGGCATGATGGTCGCTAAATGCCAAAGGAATAACGCTAATGCGGTGCACAGCAGTAGATATCCCTGGAGAAACCTATATACGATCTAATCGAGAGGCGTGTGACGAAGAAAGGTAAATGTTACGGCAGCGTCATACGTTATTTCCCAGGCATCCTGAAGCTGGAGCTGCGTCACTACTGATGTAACGTAGTGCTGATGTTGGGCGCACCTTTTTGGTCCTTAGTATGCAGCGTACAATTAAAATCACCTGCGAGGAAGCATTCCTTAGTGTGCTATAAACGTGGAGTTAAATCATTCTGAAAAAACCGCTCTCGCTCCTGTCGATGTTGGGTACCTGCAGGAGTGTATATATTCACTAACACCGTATCATCTAAGGTCGCAGAGATGAACCTCCCCCATGTACCTGAAGACCTTCCCGATAAGCAATGGCCGTGCCCCTTCCGTCTTATCCCAGATTTACTTTATAGTCATAACCATAAAGAGCATCCAAATTATAAATGTTCACTTCTTGCAGAAAACAAATATCAACGCTATTCACTCCGAGGAATGTGTTGAGCAGTTTCTGGGTAACATGACTGCGACAACCGTTCACATTTAAAGTCGCTATGGATCTCAGATAAATCATGCTAAGGTGGCACGAGCACAAGTACCAGCAAGAACAGCAAATACCTGCTATCAATACCACCAACATTACTGGCTGGTGTCACTTTCTCCATCTGAAGAGATGTGTGTTGAAATATGTCCGCGAATCCTCGGTTCATCACAACTCCTTTCTTCCCCTCTAAGCGGAGGAAGAAGTAACGGGTCCGTATCTATCTTTACCGGGGCGGAACGAGAGGGTTGGGTCCAACCGGTCGCCACTGCTGGGTGTAGAACTGCATACTCCGCGGGAGTAGACTGGCTGCCACCGGAGTGGCTGTGTTGCAGTTCGCGTAGTTTTAGCCTAGGGTCTCGTACAGAACAAGATCCCCGTCCCGCAGATGAAACTGTTGGAATAACTGGCCCCAGAGCGCGCCTCAACAGTAACCGCCGCTGGCAATTGCGCAGCTTTCTGCCCTGGTGCCTGCCCTCCATAGTTAGAAATCCCTGCGTCCCTTCCAGCATCCCGGGAATCGCATGACGACCTGCTTGCTGTCTCCTCCATGCTAAGCGACGCAGACGACATTGCCGTCTGCGGCTCGCTCAAAATAGTCGATGCCCCTGGCGTCATTAGCTGTTGTAGAGGCTGTTCTACCGGAATAGTGTACTGGTGTTCTGCCTCCATGTCTTGCTCAGTTTCCAGCTGGCTGATTCTGGACAATTTAGCACCACCCGTTTTGCGTAGCTTTACGCGCTTACCACTCTGTTGTCCAGTCGACCGTTTCTCTACCTCTGCAGCTATATCAATCACTAGTGGATCAGAACCGACCTGCTCTATCCCCTCGGAGGTGGGCGGAAAACCACGTTTACCCGCGACTTCGTGGAGCACAGTTGCATGCTCTCTATGCTGCACACGCATGGACTCATCCTGGGTCGCACCATGCTGCTGAGGTTCAGTTGCCACGGAAGGCTGTACACGGACATTCAAAGGTGGGAAACTGTCACTCTGCTGGTCAGTTACCGGAGAAACGGGCGCCCAGTCGTTCCGATATCCAACAGCTACCGAGCGCACATTGGTGGAGCGGTGAGGGTAGACTTCCTTCAGATGTTCCACACTATTACAGACATAACATGAGCGTGGCTGTACAGCATAAGACACGGATAATCTATAGCTGCCAATGACAAGAAAGCTAGGAATAGTCATCTTCAGTTGTATTTTAACCGTTCGTATACAGTTAATCACTGGAACACGATAATGACGATCCCATTGTTCTTTTCGGACATCATACACTGTCACATAACGTTGCAGTGTTTGCTTTAACACCTCATTAGGAAGTTCAGGTGGAACGTCAAAAACACGCACAGAAAGCGCATTCCCGGTAGCGTGATCAAGTATTACTTTAGTTATTTCCCCATTCATGTAGGTGAAATTAGGCTCGTCCGAGAAGGTATTTAAAGTCTTCTCTAACAGGATTGCTGATATCAGTTTTACGTAAATTGCCCTTTCACTGGCGATTAACTGAATGGTGTGCACTTGTTCCGCATTTAACCGTAAGGTATCAGCAATAAAGTCATGTACCTCATAAGCTGCCGGTCGCGTTGCATTTAACGCAAATTTAACTCTAATTGTATTCTTCCTGGCGTACATTTCCATTTTTCACAGAGAAAGAACTCTGTAACACACAATTATAACACAAAAGTAGTCACAAGGGGTTGTAGACAAAGCGCGGTAAGCCCCTCTTGCACTCACTTGCTGTCACTGTACAAACAACACTAGAGTTTCATGGTAGTGTCCACTCGGAGTGAGCGCACAAACCAGACTGACGATTAGCATGAAGTAAATATAAGAATAAGATTTTTAACGATAATTTGTTGCAGAGATATAGAGAAAGTCATGTGAATGGAACACATCAGATTTTTTACTTTCTCTACACTACTATGCACAGTATATAGAGAAGGAATTGCACTCCACCAAAAAATTCGATACTGAGATTTCACCGGAAATATATGTTTTAGGGTCTCCTGTATCCAAAAAAAGTATTTTCAGAAAAACGTCCGTGTATGCGTGTGTCCGTGTGTCAGTGTGTCCGTGTGTCTGTGAACACGATAACTCAAAAACGAAAAGTCGGTAAAATGCCAAACTTGGTATTTAAGTTTAGTATCTTTCAGGGATGCGACACGAAGGTTTTGAGAAAAATTCCCCCACCCCAAACTACCCTTTACATGGAACTTTTTTTTTTGGAAATATTGATTTTCGCAAAAATGGCTCTAAGGATTTTGATTAAAACATCATATATTAAAGATATTTACCTGACAAACAAAATGTATATCTTGAATTTTCTGGGAATAGCCTCTGAAGACTTTTTTGTTCTGGATCAATTTTACGAACTTTTGCGTAGCCGCTAAACCGTAAGAGATGAACAAAAATTTACAAAAGAATGTAGAGCACGTTAAAACACACAATTTATGCAATTTACATTTTTTTCGTGGAGTTGATTATTTTTTAGATATTACTTGTTTTTGGTTTCAGCTTTGAAAAACATACTTTTCTCGTACAGGAATTTGTCAACTCCTGTCCGTACAAACAAAGGAACTTCAGTCACATAGCAGCCAGTTTTTGATTATCACGTTAACCTATGGTACTCTCTTATTTGGCTTCTACTTACAAGGAAGCAAGTAATAAGACTATTTCTGATAATTTTTTCTGGATTAGCATGAAGTAAATAGAAGCATAAGCTTTTTAACAATAATTAGTTACAGAGATGTAGAGAAAGTCATATGAATGGAACACATCAGATTTGTTCGTGGAGTTGACCGATTTTGAGACATTTTTATTATTGGTTTTAGTTTTAAAATACCTATACTTTTTTCATACGGGAACTTGTCAACTCCTGACCTCTCAAATAATCGGATTTCAATCCCATGGCAATCCCATTTTAAAACATTTGTCTGTTGATTTAGGCTAGTGTGTTCACTTATTTCCCTTTTTCTTATTAGGAAAGAATTAGGTAATAAGAGCGTTTCTGCCAATGTTAATTTCGATTAGAATGAAACAGATAGAAGAATAAGCTTATTAACAATGTTACAGAAATGTAGAGAAAGTCATGTGAATGTAACACATCAGTTTTTGTTTTTTTGTTTTTTTAGTTTTTTAAATTTTGTTGTAAGGGACCTCTTAGTTCTCCTTATTTGTTACAAGAGGGCAGGTGGAACGTTGGCAGAATGAGAAATCAAAGGCCGACCAAGGGAGACAGTGTTGAGTGATGTATAGGTCCCAGCCATCGACAACATCTCACATGTATCCTAATGGGCTAACAAAATGAGAAGGCACAAAGAGGACTGGCCGCATTCTTCTGTGTGTGAGGAGAGCCTTTAAACTATTCGATAGCGAAGTAGGAGGAGGGAATTCTGTGAAGAAAATGGATTGCATGCGAAACGTACATGCCAAAGAGAGGAAAAGAGATGTTTATCGACCGTTTCTACAGCCTCTGGACCACGTTCTAACTCTTAAACAAGTAGGGATAAAAAGAAACTGAGACGGTGAAAATAAATAGCTCTTAAATAAATAACTTTGAACGTGCACACTCAATTGAATTTGTACTCTAGTTCACTTGCAATGCATCAAGAACGGGAATAAAGCACATCAAGGAAGTCTAGTTTTCAAGTAGTTATTATGTAATGCTAAAGAGCATGAGAGATCCGTTTGTGAGGAATGTATTGAGTAAAAAAGACAAAGTGGTTTACTCTAACAAAATAAACAAAAAGATTATATTTTTTTTCTCTTTCTAAATGAAATTTGTGTTGTGAAATAATACTATAAGTCTAAAATATATAAAACATTTAATATAGTACGTTTTATTACAAACTAAAAGTTCGTTATATACCATACTTGGTATTTAAGTTCAGTAGATTCACGAAGATTTTCAAAAAAACCCGTTATCCCCAACTACTCTTTACGATAAAAAAAAATTCAAAAAATTTGAACTTCTCATAAACGGCTCTAACGATTTTGATTAAAATATCGTGTATTAAAGATATTTACATGACAAATAATATATATATCTGGAATTTCTGGGAATAGTCTCTGAAGACAGATAAACCATAAGAGACAGACAAAAGCCTACTACACAAAAATGTAGATCTCGTTAAAACATGCAATTTATGACATACCTATACATTTTTTTCGTGGATTTGAGCATTTACCAGATATTGCTTGATATTAGTTTCAGGTTTAAAATAATTTAGCTTTTTTCATACGGGAATATGCAACTCCTGGCCATGTAAAGGAACGAATTCTTACACTTAGCAACCAACTTTTAAAAGTTTTGATTAAAGCTTTAGCCCAGTGTATTCCCTTATTTCTATTCTACATACAAGAAAATAAGTAATAAGATATATACTTCTGCAATTATATATCTCGATTAGCGTGGAGTAGAGGGAAGAATAAGGTTTTAACAATATGTTTCAGAGAAATTCATGTGAATGGAACACGTTAGATTTTTGTTTTTTGCGTGAGTTAGCTACGAGCTACGTTAGCTCGTATTTTAGAACCTTTTAAATTATTGAAATATATTTCAGTTTTGAAGTTAGTTTTTGTTGAAGTTAGTCATGTAAATATATGAGATATTAATACTGTTTTTTTCTAATGAGAAAGGAAATGAACAGTGGTTATTTATAAATATAATGTTTTAATGGTGTACTGGTTATTATATTAAAGGTAATCGAGAAAAATACTGAAATAGCATGATCTGACTCCCTGGAGCAGCTCACTAAGAGCCTTGGCCGACCGCTCGGCCGCTGCGTCCCCCATCTCTGTCCATTATAGACTTCATGAATGGGATGCAGTATTGGGGGGTGAGACGTGGTCAGTGATTCAATCCCCCCCCCGGCCAGTTAATGCAGTCTTCACGATCTGGAGCCGCTACTTTTCCATCAATTTGCACCTCAATTGCCCTCCTCCCATGGACCTCAAGAGGCTGAGTGCAACCCTGCGGGGGAAACATTCCCTCGCCGGTACTGGGAATCGAAACCAGGTCTCCCGTTTGGCAAGCAGCAACGATACCACCGCACTAAGGAGACGATTGAAATAACATGATTTGGTTATGGACACAACGTGCCTATTGCAAATCGTACCATTGAATGCTGCTGTGTTGGCCATGTTGCGATTCCAGGAGGACTTGAAATGTGCTGCAACTTCTTTTTTGCCCTAATACGAAATGATTGGTAAAATGGGAAAAAAACCGATGTGTTACATTCCCATGAGCTTCTCTACATCCCTGAATAACTACTCTACAAAAGTTGTTTCTTCTATCTACTTCATGTTAATCGAGACAAACATTAGCAGTTATGCTGTTATTACTTTCTTTCAGGTTATTAGAAATGAAATAAGAGAATACACTAGGCTAAACCGAGACTACGAGATTATAATCCATTTCTTTGCGCGGCCAGAAGTTGAGAATTTCCCCTATGAGAAAGGTTTAAGGAACTAAAATCATAACAAGAAATATCTCGAGAACGGTCAAATCCATGAAAAAATGTGTATTACAAAAATCGTGTCTTTTAAGGTGATCTACATATATTGTTGAGTAAGGTTTTTGTACATCTTTTACGGTTTACCAATTATGCAAAATTCAGAAAAGTTTATCCAGAATAATGACGTCTTCAGAGGCTATCCCCAGAAAATTCATAATATACATTTTATTTATCACGTATATATCTTAAGTATAAGAGATTTTAATCAAAATCGTTAGTGCATTTTTGAGAAAATCAAAAGTTTGAAAAATATTTGTATATAAAGATAAATATCAAGTTTGGTATTTAGCGGACTTTTGTTTTAGAGCTATGCTGCCCCCCCCCCCCACACACACACACACACACGGATAGTTTGCTAAAATGATTTCTTTTGGATTCAGGGAGTCCCAAAACATGCATTTCCGACGAAATCTCAGTATCGAATATTTGGTTGCAATACAATACCTTCTCTGTACACTATGTAGAGAAAGTAAAAATGCGAAGCAGGATATTCAATTGGTAATCGGCAAGACCTACAGAGATATCACAATTAAACTGGAGGAAGGTAAGACATTTGTGGTACCAACAAGAGCTACTATTAGAACCTTGGAGTATCATTATCGGGCGAGAGTGTAGCAATCTTGTGAACGGTATGCCCTAAAAAGTAAACTTTGGTTTTAATGGAGGCCTAAACAAGTATTAAAATCATCTGCATTGTATGATATAATGACAGATGTTCCTAAGTAGATCAATGCATGTCCTTAAATCTTTAGTCTAATCTATATGTACGAATAGTTTATAGAAGAGTGAGCAGAGAAACGATATGAGTGAAATGCATAATATTTTTTTAACTGTATGCAAATTTGTTAATTTGTCTAACATGGTGCATCCTGCTATTGATCATAAAATCTCATCTCTGCTCTCTCTATTATTTTTCTAACTGTCCTAGTCATCCAATTTTAATTTCTTATGTCGCCATTAAAACCAGTACTACCGTTACCAGATAGTAATTCTTAAACAGTTACCTTCAAGTTGCCTACATCCAAAGCATTATCCCTGAAGAACGCAAACAAGAGTTTAACAGTCGCTGACAGGCAGGTGAAGGCCAATGCAAATCTGTAGGTTAGGAGATGCTGATTGTTAGTTACCTCAAACATTCAACCTTATTTACCTGAAACCTGGATTAATGCATTATGCTTGTCATTTTTATTGACGCTGATTTGACAACTTATTCTATACAGTTCTGGTATTGTACCATTCGTTTGTCGTACTTTAATGCCTAAATCTGTGGTGTGAAAATAATAAGTAGTCCTATTCTTATAAGGTTGCAAAAGAAATTAAACTTGATTTATTCCTTTATTTCGCATTTTATGTATAATGGAGTATTCAGAGTAAATGCTGTATTAAAATTTTATGAAACGTTTAACATCCTGGAAAGTAATTTTCATATCAAATGTGTTTTATACTTGGGTTATTCTATCGCAATCTTAATTTTAAATAAGGAAATTGATATATTCGGTCGCATTGCTCTTAAAGTCAACAATAAAAGACTTTTTGAACCTTGGTTTTACTTCACTTACTCATTCATATTATCATTAATCATTAATTTCGTGTCCCATAGGTTTTTGTACCCCCAGGCCGGTAATTTTCCAGATGAGGGTAGCTTATTTAATTTTACTGGGGTTTGCTGATAAGTCCCGGGCCTCTTAATGAAAACATAATTTAATTTGTTTTTGCTTTATTTATCAACATAAGCTCCATTTGTCAAATTGGTGTTCTAATTTAATTAAATCATCTCTGTAGTGCGATTTATTAAGGCCCTTAAAAAGCTGTTTACCGCATCAATGACCTTCTCGTTGCTGAGAAATCTTCTTCCTCCAAGAAAATTTTGAGGTTTGGGAACAGGTGGTAGTCACTGGTTGTTAGATCAGACTATTATGGTGGATGTTCAAGCAATTCGAACTTTAATTCGCACATTTTCCCCATTGCAATGACTGAAAGATGGGCCGGAGCATTGCCGTAATGAAACAAGATATTTTTTATGCCAAATAAGGTCTTTTTCTTTTCACCTCATCAATCAAACGTTGCAGTAAGCTTGTGTAGTAGTCAACAGTGATACTTTTACCCTTTTCCAAGTAACAAATAAAAATAATTCCCTGTGCATCCCAGTAAACACTCGCAATAATCTTGTTAGCTGAAAAATTGACTTTTCTTTTTTTGGAGTTGGTTTAGCTGGCGCAATCCACTGTTTCTGACAGTGATTTGCTTTCTGGACTGCAGTGATGCATCCAAGTTTCATCCGTGGTAATAAACCGTTTCAAAAATTCACTAGGAGTTTTACGGTAGAGCTCCACATTCTTAAAAGAAACTTTTTTTTTTTTTTTGTGACTTGTGTCAACAAACGCGTCACCTATCTTGCTCAGACTTTGTGAAAGCCCAAAACATTACTTAAAATATTACCTGCATGTTCTTTAGATATGTTTACAGCTTCTGCTATCTCAAGCAACTTTAATCTGCGGTCTTCCAGTATTAAACGATGAATTTTCTCAATGATCTCTGGAGTTGTCACTTCTACAGGGTGTCCAGAGCGAGGCTCTCATTAGTGCTCGTACGTCCCATTTTAAACTCTGCAACCCACCTTTTAATCATTGAATATGAAGGGACAGAGTTTTCAATGTATAGTCCATTTCCTTCTTGATTTCTTTAGACGTTAAACCTTTCAAAAGGCAATATTTAATCACAGTTCGTTTTTCCAAATCCTCCATTTTGGTGAAAACTTGTAAAGTTGTCTTGTTTAAAATGCTATCATTCGAAAACTAAACAAACTATTGACCTTTAATTATACATACAAGGTAGTCTAGAGTTAAACTTTACGATGCTACCGTCTAACTGGCCTGGTGGCCCCATATCCTTGCGAGGCCCGGGACTTATCAGTCGACCCTGGTATTTAACGTCGGTCTAACTACTTGGTTCTGTTCATGATAATCCTTGATCTTGATGTGGTGGGCAGCATGCTTTATGGTCTTTTCCCCGTAACTATACCACTTTCCCTTCCCGCAAAGAAGAGGGGCTGGCTGCTTTTATAGAAGCTGTATTCAGATGATTACAGCTAGCCTTTAACGTCTCTATGGATCATCATATCTTACTCCGCGACAAGCAGTTGGCACTGATGTTGAGTCCGATCTAGCTCTTTCACTATCTCTAGATAGATCAGAGTCTAATCCCAATTACCATCTATTTTTCAGTTATAATATTATTTTAGACCGAAAATGGAATTTTGGCTTCTGGCATTGTCCGGTATTTACCTTGACGACTAGAGGAATCCACGAAAAAACATCAACCAGATTGGTCAGTCCATGGGATTTGAACCCAACCAATTAATTGCAATTAAATCAAAGGTACGATGGTAAAAGGTAGCAACAGCCCAGAATAGGTAGTCTCGTCAGTTTCAGGCATCCTCCGCGCTGCACGCAAAATAAAAGAACAGAGGAAAGGTTCGTGATAATTTTTTTTTTTAAATTTTAAAAGTTAAATTACAGATCGTTTTTGCTGTAATTATAATTTGATAATAGGATTAAATACATTTTTCACACTTTGTGATAATAACGATATTCCTAGGCAATTAGCATATACATTATGAAAAACCTGGAATTTATTTTATGTTAATTTTGCTGTGCCAATTTACATTGCAAGACTGTTTTTATGGATACAAATTATAAGCAGATGTTAATGTGAAATATAGTTTTTTTCATGTTGTATAATCGCAATATATCTAGGCAATCAGAATATTAAATTTTAAGAAACCTGTTCATTATTTTTAGTTTCTTTATTGTTGCGTTATTTTACAATACAAGAACATTTTCATGAATTAAAAAAAAGTTGTATATGCTGTTATGCTGTGATAGTTGCAGCAGCACGGCGGTTGACACTAGGAGGCTACCTCCACGTCTTCTGCCAGGTCAGGGTAATACCCTCTACTGCCGTGAAGGGGTGATAATTGGGGAAGGTAATCATGGAATGAAGTTTGTTTTTGAGTTGTTTGTTTGATTTTTTTTCCCTGGAAGAAGTGAGCACTCGGGAGTTGTTTGTGGTTGTACTTGGATAGTTGGGTGTTGTTGACCACCTTTTTTTTTTTCTTTTTTAAACCTCGGGGATTGAGGAAGTGAGCTTTTGGAGGGAATGTTTTACAGAGGAATGTGTGTTATGTGATTGGTGTATTTAGTTGACTAGCACAAATCTGGGGTGTTTGTATGTCTCTCCAGGGTCGATGTCATACTCACAGAGTCCCAGGATGAGCGCATTGAAACTGTAGGGGAGTTTGTCAAAGAAGGGCTTGGATAGCGAGAGGATATGGTCTAGTACAGAGGGGAAGTTCAGGCCTTTTTGGATATTGGCGTTCGGTATATAGTAGGGGGAGGAGGTAGCTATGCGAAAATAATGGGACTGGAGAACCTCTAGCTGTCGGAGGTGGGAGCGGGAGGCGACTCCCCAGACTTGGCAGGCGTAAGTAAAGGTCGGTCTAATTAACTGCTTGTACAGTAGAATTTTGTTGTTGAATGCCATTTTGGACCTCCTGTTGTACAGAGGGTGCTGGTACGATTGGCTATCTCCTGGAAGTGAGCCTTCCAGGTCAGCCTCGTATCCAGGGTGACGCCCAGGTACTTTACATGGGTCCTCCATGGTATGTCCTCCCCGGCCAAACGGATGGGTTGTACGTCCTGGGTCCTGCGGCGAGAGAAGGTGATGGCCTGGCTCTTTTGTGGGTGTATCTTCAATCTCCATCTGTTGAACCATGTTGTTAGGAGGTCTGCGTGTTCCTGGACTCTCCGGACTGCTAGGCGATGATGTTTGCTGGCAGAGGTTACAGCGCAAAGAGGTACAGCGTGCAGCGAGGCATCTCAGGTGGGTTTTGCTATACAAGAGGCAAAGCGTGGGACCCAGGACGCTGCCCTGGGGAACTCCAGCTCGGATAGGATAGGGGGAGGAAATGGCATCCTCTTAGCAGACCGAGAAGGTGCGTCCTTCCAGATAGGATTTGAGTAAATGGATCAGGTATGGGGGTATGCGGTAATGGACTAGTCGGGAGAGAAGCCCCTCATGCCACACGCTGTCGAATGCCCTGGAGACGTCCAGCAGTAATGCAGAGACATGGAGAATCTCGTCCACCATCCGAAGCAACTGGTGGACCGTGGAGTGCGTGGGCCGGAATCCAAACTGCTTGGGCCTTAAGATGTTGAAGTCCTCCAGGGTGCGCCTGATCCGTGCGTGGACCACCTTTTCAAACAGCTTGCTCAGCACCGGAAGCAGGCTGATAGGTCTGTAACTGTTGGGATCTTCTGGGTCTTTGCCCGGTTTGCAGGCCGTGATTACTTTGGCGTACTTCCAGCTTTCCGGGAAGTACGATATTTTGAGGATCGCATTGAAGAGGTATCGTCTGCTCTCGTTATCCTTTGGTGACATCACGCCAACAGCCAATGACGGGCCGCTTCAATTTTGGCCCAACCTTTAGTAGTTAGAGTAACCTTGGATGTTCTTACTTGAAGACTTTTAAATGAAAATTAAGAAATAGTTTCGAAGCACTAATCGCTAAATAGTTTTGAAACTTATCTAATGTTACAACTCTTCTGAATTCTAAATTTTCACACAAATCATTGCTAATGAACAAAGGACTCATTAACACAAAAAGCTAAAACTTGACATGTATCATCCCTAGTTAGGAGCCCTTCGCTCGAAAAGCACTTTCCTGACTAATCATTAAGCAGTAATGTGTGTGTGTGTGTGTGTGTGTGTGTGTGTGTGTGTGTGTGTGTTTTCAAGAACGCCAGTAAAGCATAACCAGTGGATAGGTGAATAGTGAAATTTACAGTGTTTGAAGGATTTCTTTATATTGAGGCAGTATTGTGAGTATAATGCCGAGGTATAAATAATTAAATACAATCAGTAGTAATCATAACATCAGGTTTATACATTTAAAGTCAAGCCTGCAATTTGTTGTAAATCTAGAAATATAATAATATATATACATATATATATATATCTAGATTATTAATATTTTATATTAATATATTGTATTAATCAGATGTAGGTATATGTTTAAATAATTTAGCCTGTTTCATTCACATCAATTTCTCTAACTATGCTTTAATAACTATTCTACCTACTTTATGCTAATCAAGAAAAACTATTAGCAGAATTCATCTTATTACTTAGATATGGTAAAGTGATGGTCAGATCTTTTAAAAGCTGGAAAATTTCTGCCATGTGATTGAAATTCGGTTCTCTTTGCACGGTCAGGAGTAAAATAAAAGAAGCAGGAATTTAAGTATTTTAAAATATATATATATATATATATATATTGGCGTTTATACAGGGTATTAATGAACTATACCGAAATATTTTCACAGAACATGAAGATTAAATGTAAGTAATTTGAGTTAGGAGACTTATGGCCTGTTTATTGACATTTCGAAGTAGCAGTTATAAGTTTCTGAAGTGCCAGTATCGCGGCACTTCGTCTGGAATGAAAAGAATAATAATAAAAAACATTTATTTCTTCACAGGAATCGAACTCTTGAACTTTGGGAAAGCAGCCTCCCGCGTTACGTATTAAGCTACCAGCAGTTGAAAGAATGCCTCCAGAGTAAGCTACATAGCTCAAGACTATAGTTAATGAATGCTCAGTGTCGCACTGTCAAGTGAATAGTTCGAGATTTTACAGATTTTGCGACATTAAATCTTGGGAATGCTAGTAACGAGCTGCTAAAAATCGACATTTCTATACTCGGGCAGCAGTTTTAAAGACATCCTAAGCCAGTTTTTCAACCTGCTTTGCTTTAACACCGACTTATCAGCACCTGATACCCACACGTTTAACGCTACGTAGCTGCGTTATGTTCATCCGAGGTCCATGCATCGCCGATCTCAAATTACTTATATCAGTCACGTGCACAATATCGCAAATTATATATAGTTAATAACTCGTGTTTTACCAGAACTACATGTTTGTGTACAAAGGATTTGTCTAACTTCTACGATTTACCAGATATGCAAACAACATTTAGATTGAAGAGGTCTTCAGAGTTTTTCCCAGAAAACTCAAGATACACATTATATTTGCCATGTAAATATCTTTAATGTTGGTAAGATAATTTAACCATAATCGTTATAGACAATTTTGAAAAAAACAAAATGTTCAGAAATGCTTCCATATAAAGGATAGTTTAGTGGGAGGAGGGTTTTCCTGAAAATCTTCGTGTCGATCCTTGTAAGATACTAAACTTAAATTTAAAGTTTGGTATTTAACAGTCTTTTCGTTTTCTGACACAGCACAAATATACACACAGACATGCATATACACGGAATTTTTCTAAACAGGCTTTCTTGAATTTGGGGGTCTTCAGAACATTATTTCGACAAAATCCAGGTTTGGAATTTTGGGTGAAATACAATAGCTTCTCTATCTACTAGAACATACATAGTATCGGGTAGAGGAATTAAAAATATTAGTGTTAATATTCTGTACAAAACACCATGTCATGGCTGAAACTATAGGCAAAGGGAAATCACTGCAACGTCTTTCAAAAAATCTGAACAAAGGGACAGAGGGTTGAGGAAGACTCAAAGAATATATTTATTTAGGAATTGTAAAGTTTGCTTAAAGTTTAACACTTAGGTGATGCAAAAATTGTATCGATTGCCCAAATAAAATACCTCACGTGCTAAAGTGAAGCGAATCAGTGGACATTTTTAAGGTTTAGACAGTTTAAGGGAGAAACCTATATATTCCAAATACGGCAGATACATTCCAAATACGACTAAACCCCACGAGATACATCGTAATAGTTTATGTACACATTTGATACATAGAATTCAAAGATTAGCTTTTGATCCTGAATTCGTAAAGCTTTGTACCTCGCGTAGACTACGATGCGAAGTTAATAATACTGTAGAGTACACGATGGTCTTCTGAAAAAATTATATTTCACTTAGCAAGAGGTAATGTTGCACAAGTTTGAACAATCGACATTGGTAGCAAGATGCCGTAAATGCTGACCTAGAGTGGCCCCATAAGCACAAAGCCCGTATAAACACGGCTTTAACTATAAAGATTGCGAGAGCTACGTCACGACGGGCTCTTACATCATAGCTACAGATACTGAATTGTCGTTGATAGAAAGAGAAAAGTGTTTATTCAAAGGTGCTTAATTTTTAGATCAGAAAAACGACATATGTTTTTATTTGCTTTTTGGTAGTGTGTAACGCCCGTTTTTACTACTCGTGGAACCACAGGTGATGATACTGGTGATAAATGGAATGAAGATGGAGCACCAGTGGAATAGGATGGCGGGGGAAACCATAGAACCGGATGAAAAGCCGCCCCTGCGCCGCTTTGTGCACCACAAATCTCATATGCGGTCGCTTGGGATCGAACCAGGGCCGTTTAGGTGAGAGGGGAGTGGTCTAACCACTCGGCCACTGTGCGACCAAGCAAAGTAACGGGTTAGTTATAGGGAATCAGGGCAATCCCTGCATGTGGTGCATGATAGTAAAAGCGTGCGTTAAACACTATCAAAAAAAGTCAGGGTAATCCATTTGGGGTTATCCTTTGCTTCCCTGACCATGCATTCACGTTATTCTTCTAAGTGATATTAAAACTTTGTGTCTCCTCGCACCCTGAGATCACCTGTTTCCCACTACGCATGTGCGAGGTAACTCTATCCTGAATCTACTACCCACTAATGATGCACAGTGGTAATTATTACTACACTCTGGGTATCCCACAATGTTTCACAATTGAGCTAGGCTATTAAAAAAAGTCAGGTTTCAGATAATTATTAATATTTTCGTTACAGCGGTTGAATAAAGCTCAAAATGTGTGTTATCTATAAAGATGCCTTCATATTTATAAACTCGACCAAAGACAAAGCATCTGGTGCAAAACTAAACAACAAAAATCTGGTGTGTTTCTTTCACATAACAGTTTCTACATCTCGGTAACCAATTATTAAAAGGCTTATTCTTCTATCTACTCCATACTAATTTAGATTAACATTGGCAGAAATGTACTTATTACTTGTTTCCTGTAGGTAGAAGGGAAATAAAGAGTACTCTAGACTAAAGCGATAGTTAAATCTTTTAAAATTGGTTGCCATGTGGCTGAAATCCGTTTCGTTGAACGGCCTGGAGTTGACAAAATCTCGTATGTGAAATGTTTAAAGTATGTTAAAACCGAAACCCAGGAAAAGGAATATCTAAAAAATGGCAATTTCCACGGAAAAAGATATACAACATAGCTTGTTTGTTTTAACGAGGTCCAGATGGTCTATATATTTCGTGTAGTAAGTTTTTGTCTATCTGCTACGGTTTACTAGTCATGCAAAATACAGCAAAGTCATTCAGAATAAAGAGGTCTTCAAAGGCTATTCCCAGAAAATTCAAGATACTCATTTCTTTTTCCACTTAAGTACCTTTAACATACAGTATTTTAATCAAAATCGTTTGAGATATTTTTGAGAAAATAAATATTTTCAAAAACTGTTCCATCTAAAGGGTAGTTTGAGGTACGGATATTTTTCTGAAAATTTATGCATCCTTAAAAGATATTAAACTTAAATACTAAGTTTGGTATTCAACAGAATTTTCATTGTTGAGTTAATCTACAGTCTGGTTTGTGCGCCCGGGCCGAGCGGACGCTACCAGGAAGCTCTAGTGTTGTTTACAAGTGGTGGTGCAGTGACAGCGAGTGAGTGCAAGAGAGACTTGCCGCGCTTTGTCTACAACCCTTTGTCAATACTTTTGTGTTATATTTGTGTGCTACAGAGTACTTTCTCTGTGAAAAATGGAAATGTACGCCAGGAAGAATACAATTAGAGTTAAATTTGCGTTAAATGCAACGAGACCGACAGCTTATGAGGTACATGACTTTATTGCCGATACCTTACGGTTAAATGCGGAACAAGTGGACACCATTCAGTTAATCGCCAGTGAACGGGCAATTTACGTAAAACTGATATCAGCACTCCTGTTAGAGAAGACTTTAAATACTTTCTCGGACGAAACGAATTTCACCTACATGAATTTGGAAATAACTAAAGTAATACTTGACCACGCGACCGGTAATGCGCTATCTGTGCGTGTTTTTGACGTTCCACCTGAACTTCCGAATGAGGTGTTAAAGCAAACACTGCAACGTTATGGGACAGTGTATGATGTCCGAAAAGAACAATAGGGCCGTCATTATCGTGTTCCAGTGTTTAACGGTATACGTACGGTTAAAATGCAACTGAAGACGACTATTCCTAGCTTTCTTGTCATTGGCAGCTACAGATTATCCGTGTCTTATGCTGGACAGCCACGCTCATGTTATGTCTGTAATAGTGTGGAACATCTGAAGGAAGTCTGTCCTCACCGATCCACTAATGTGCGCCCGGTAACTGTTGGACATCGGAACGACTTGGCACCCGTTTCTCCGGTAACTGACCAGCAGAATGACAGTTTCCCACCTTTGAATGTCCGTGTACAGCCTTCCGTGTCAATTGAACCTCAGCAGCATGGTGCGACCCAGGATGAGTCCATGCATGAGCAGCATAGGGAGTATGCAACTGTGCTCCGCGAAGTCGCGGGTAAACGCGGTTTTCCGCCCACCTCCGAGGGGAGAGAGCAGGTTGGTTCTGATCCACTAGTTGTTGATGTAGCTGCAGGGGTAGAGAAACGGCCGACTGGACAACAGAGTGGTAAGCGCGCAAAGCTCCGCAAAACGAGTGGTGCAAAATTGCCCAGGAGCAGCCAGCTGGAAACTGAGCAAGACATGGAGGCAGAACAGCAGTACACTATTCCGGCAGAACAGCCTAAACCACAGCTAATGACGCCAGTGGCATCGACTTTTTTGAGTGAGTCGCAGACAGCAGTGTCATCCGCGTCGCTTAGCATGGAGGAAACGTAAGCAGGTCGTCATGCGACTCCCGGGATGCTGGAAGGGACGCTGGGAGTTCTAACTGTGGTGATGGTGGAGGGCTGGCACCAGGGCAGAAAGCTGCGCAATTCCCAGAGGAGGTTACTGTTGAGGCCCGCTCTGGGGCCAGTTGTCCCAACGTACCTCCTGATATCCGAGTCACAGTTTCACCTGTGGGACGGGGGTCTTGTTCTGCACGAGACCCTAGGCTAAAAGTACGCGAACTGCAAAAGAGCCACTCCGGGGATAGCCAGTCTACTCCCGCGGAGTACGCAGTTCTACATCCAGCAGTGGCGACCGGTGGGACCCAACCCTCTCGTTCCGCCCCGGTAAAGATAGATACGGACCCGTTACTTCTTCCTCCGCTTGGAGGGGAAGGAAGGAGTTCTTCTGATGAACCGAGGATTCGCGGACATATTGCAACACAGATCTCTTCAGATGGAGAAAGTGACACCAGCCAGTAATGTTCGTAGTATTGATAGCAGGTATTTGATGGTGCTGTTCTTGCTGGTACTGTCCTTGTGCTCGTGCCATCTTAGCATGATTTATCTGCAATCAATAGCGACTTTAAATGTGAACGGTTGTCGCAATCTTGTGACACAGAAACTGCTCAACACCTTCCTCGGAGTGAATAACGTTGATATCTGTTTTCTGCAAGAAGTAAACACTTATAATTTGGATACTCTTTATGGTTATAACTATAAAGTCAATCTGGGATCAGACGGAAGGGGCACGGCCATTGTCTATCGGGAAGGTCTTCAACTACAGAACTTTCAAATGGACCCCTCGGGGAGGATCATCTCTGCGACCTTAGATGATATTGCGTTAGTGAATATATACGCTCCTGCAGGTACCCAACATCGACAGGAACGAGAGCGGTTGTTTCAGAATGATTTAATTCCACATTTACAGCATGCTAAGGAATGCTTCCTCGCAGGTGATTTTAATTGTACGCTGCATGCTAAGGACCAAAAAGGTGCGCCCAACTTCAGCACTATGTTACATCAACTAGTGACGCAGCTCCAGCTTCAGGATGCCTGGGAAATAAAGTATGGCGCTGCTGTAACATTTACCTTTCTTCGTCAAAACTCTGCATCTCGATTAGATCGTATATATGTTTCTCCAGGGATATCTACTGCTGTACACCGCATTTGCGTTATTCCGTTGGCATTTAGCGACCATCATGCCGTCATCTGTCAACTCCAGGTTCAGCAACTCAGCATTCGGAAGGTCGGCCGAGGTTACTGGAAGATTAATAACGCCATCTTAAAGGATACCGAAGTCCTGGAGCACTTTAAAGTTAAATGGAACCAGCTACAAACCTCCTTCAGAACCGCACCCCGGAAGAGTGTTTGGTGGACTGAAATTGCAAAACCGGCGATCCGCTCGTTTTTTAAATACTGCAGTATTTTGCGGGCACGGGCGAAAAAGGAATTGCTGCTTTTTTATAACGAGGCCCTGGGGGACCTGTGTGCGAAGCAACGAGAGGGCTGTGATGTGACGGCAGCGATCAAACGACTGAAAGAGATTATTAAGATGAAACAATTACAGCACCTAGATGGCCATAAAGTCCGAGCTAAGGCCCGGCACATACACGATGAGGAACGCCATTCATTTTATTATTTTGCTAAAGAAAGGAAGGAGGGGCGTGCAAAATATCCAGAAGTCCTTCAGAATGTTGTCACTGGAGCCCCATGCTCTGGGACCAGAGCCATTCTTCAACTTATCGCGGATCATTTCCAAGCTTTGTTTCACGAGGAACCAGCATAAGGCACATCGCATATGTATGCTGATCGTCAGCTATTTGAAACTGACGTCTCGCAAGACACCTCAGAGATGCTAACCAGCCCTATCACCGAACGTGAAGTGTTAGATGCCCTTCTCCAGGCGAGTCAACACACGTCTCCGGGTCCTGATGGACTGTCCTATGAATTTTATAGGACGTGTTGGCCAATCATAAAGCACGCAGTCATGCCAATCTTTGTGGAATTGTGGGATACAGCTTCTTTTCCCGACACATTTGCGGATGGAATTATAGTATTACACCCAAAGGCAGCTCGGGCAACCACAATGAATGATTACCGTCCAATAACATTGCTCAATGCGGACTATAAATTATTCGCTAAAGTATTGGCGAACAGACTGAAAGGTGCTTATGCTGAAATATTAAATTACAATCAGGCGGCAATGTCACAGAAAAATATCATTGCAACGTTAGTGGAACTTCGGGATGTACTAATGCAGCTCCGAAAGGAACATCAAGTAGAAGCTTTGATCAGTCTCGATTTCCAAAAAGCTTTCGATAGAGTGCACCATCAATATTTATGGAAATGCTTGGAAGCAGCACATTTTCCTGTGCCGACGGTTCAACTGATTCAAGGTCTCTACAGAACAGCGAAGTCTCGGGTGTTGTGGAACGGATGGCTCTCCATCCCGACTCAAATCAGCCGGTCAGTGCGTCAGGGGTGCCCTTTATCTATGGGACTATTTTGCCTGTCATTAAATCCTTTACTCCAGATTCTTCAAGACACCCTCCGAGGAGTTACTGTGTATAATGAGCGCTTCACTGTCACCGCCTATGCTGACGATGTGACAATTGCGGCTGTTGATAACCTAGATATGGCAGCATTACAGGATGGCCTGGAGGTGTATAAGGGATTGTCAGGTGCAGCGTTAAATGTGGCCAAATCGGAGATATTGGTAGTCGGAAACTGGCCGGAGCCGCTTAATCCGTTGGGCATGAAACTTGTTTCCACTACACGAAACATGTAGTGTCTCCTTCATGGAAAATGTGAACGACAACATTACTCTTAACTGGAGGGATAAAATCAACCACCTACGATATTCCTTATCCATTGAGCGGACTCGAAATTTGAATTTGCTGCAGCGCATCTGGTATATTCATACCTATGGTCTCAGTCAAATTTGGTATTTAGCACAGCTTCTGCCGATTACAAAATATGACGCACAGAGAATTGAACAACTTATCGGTTATTTCTTATGGACTGGTAAAGCATACAGGGTGAACAGACTTCAACTACGCTTGCCACGTTCCCATGGTGGATGTGGATTAGTGGACGTCACAAAGAAATGTTTGGCATTATTGGGGAAAACTGCCATCCGATCACTCAGTGGTAATGGTTCAGCAATCGATAGAGCGTTCTGGGAGGAGCAATTGCAAGATCCTTATACGGTACGTTCCGGCTTTAAACCTATCGTCACACATTTGAAGCGCCTTCTGGACACATGCACGGAGATCACAGCATTTGAGCAAACCCGGAACCACTACCGTCTATTGACTGCCGCTCCGCTTGCTCCTAGGATTGAAGAGAAACATGCTCGGAGATGGAACATTATTTGGCAGAATGTCTACTGTAAACATATTTCAACTGATTGGCAAGAGACGGCTTATGAAGTGTTAAATGAGACCATACCGACAGCAGAAAAACTCTGGCGACATGGGCGAGTACAATCTAACCTCTGTGCACTCTGCTCCAACGTTGATACTTTGGAGCATCGCCTTATATCGTGTCGGCAGGTTGCTGGCATTTGGTTGGTGCTTAATAGCTATCTAACCAAATGGTGCCAGCCGGAGACCCCGCCGTGCCTGGAGAAACTGGAATTTCATTTCTCGAATACCTACCTTCAACGTAGTGTGATTTGGTTGGTAGCGGGAACACTCCATTGGATTTTGAAACAGAATATCGACACTGTGGCAAAGAGTGAAGACTGGTTTGGGTTCCTGAGACAAGAACGATGGAAAGTGATGAAGTCCGGATTTATCGGCGATATGCAGTCATTTATCACCATGTTTGAGGTTACCACCTAACATTGTTAGTCTCTCGGTGGACTATCACCTCCACACTAAGAAGCACTGACAATGTTGTTAGGTTCAGCTTCCCGCTTCTGTGATTAAAAAAGAAACTATTATGGTCAACTAGCATTAAAAAAAAAAAAAAAAAAAAAAAAAAAAAAAAAAAAACTTTGCCAGAATTGAAACAAAAAAAAATGTAACTATTCGGGCTAAGGATTCATTAACCCGATATTAATTATGTTTATTTTTTTGTGGTTTAGTTTTAGAAGATGATGGTTTATTTGCACTGAGTGTTAGTAGAATTATGTTTTTGTGGGCATAGATTGCCCCATAATTTAAAAAAAAAAAAAAAAAAAAAAACCATAAGACATGGACCAAATCTTAATAAAAAAAAAAAGGCAGCATAGCTAAAAAAAAAAAAAAATCTGTCAACAGACAAGCGCGCGCGTACACATACACACACACACATGTATTTTTATTTTTTTAATTCAGGGGGTCTCAAATGTATTTCTGTGGAAAACTCCGTATGGATTTTATGGGTAGATTGAAATATCTTCTCTAACTACGTACCATGTATTATGTAGAGAACATAATAATACATTTTAATGTTGAGGTCACCCATGTTAATGTTAAAATAAAAAAAAGTTATGTGTTACACTCACATGACTTTCTCTAGCTACTCTACAAACTTCATGTCGTGTGTGTCAGTGTGTCCGTGTGTCTGTGAACACGATTACTCAAAAAATGAAAAGTCGGTAAAATACCAAATTTGGTATTGAAGTTTATATCATCCAGGGGTGCGACACGAAGATTTTGAGGAAAATCCCCCACTCCAAAATACCCTTTACATGGACCTTTTTTCGAAAATTTTGATTTTTTAAAAAATGGCTCTAACGGTTGTGATTAAAATATCAAATTTTAAGGATATTTACCTGACAAATAAAATGTATATATCCTGAATTTTCTGGGAATAGCCTCTGAAGAGTACTTTATTCTGGACGAATTTTATGGAATTTGACATAACAGCTAAACCGTAAGAAATGGAAAAAACTTACAAAAAAAAATGTAGTGAACTTTAAAAGACACAATTTATGCAATATGCATTTTTTTCATGGAGTTGATCGTTTTTGAGATATTTCTTGTTTTTGGTTTCAGCTTTAAAAACTTATACGTTTCTCCCACAGGGCTTAGTCAATTCCTGTTCATACAAACAAAGGAACTTCAGTTACATAGCAACCAGCTTTGACTATCACTTTAACCCATTGTACTCCCTTATTTCGCTTCTACTTACAAGGAAGAAAGTAATAAGACTATTACTACTATATTTTTTCGATTGGCATTAAGTAAACAGAACAATAAGCGTTTTAACAATAATTTGTTGCAGAGATGTAGAGAAAGCCATGTGAATATAACACATAAGATTTTTGCTTATCTCTTATGGTTTACCAGTTGTGCAAAAGTGAATCAGAATGAAGAGGACTACAAGGCTACTTCCAAAAATTTCGAAATATGCATTTTACTTTTAATATGTGTATCTGTAATATAAAGCATTTTAATAAAACTCAAAATTTTCGAAACATTTTCCATGTAAAGGCTGTTTTGGGTGGAGGAGATTTTCTGGAAAAACTTAGTGTCGATCCTTGGAAGATGCTGAACTTTTACCTATACTAAGTTTTGTATTTATCCAATTTTTCGTTTCTGAGTTATTGTGTTGAAAGGCACACGGATACGCAAACATGGACCTTTTTCTAAAAACATGATGTGTTCCATTCATATAACGTTCTCTAGCTATTCTGCAACAGATTAGTCATTAAAAAGCTTATCCTTCTCTTTACTTCACACTAATTAATATAAATATTAGAAGTAATAGTCCTATTAATTACTTCCCTGTAAGCAGAATTGCAATAAGGGAATATCCTAGGCTAAAATGATGGTCAAATATTTTAAAAGCTGTTGCTCTGTGATTGAAATTAGTATCTTCGCATGACCACGAGTGGACAAGTTCTGGTATCAGGAAAGTTTAAGTGTTTTAAAATTGAAACAAGCAACAAAGAATAACTGGGAGATGGTTGACTCCACAAAAAGAAAGACATACATTATCTGTTTTAACGAGTTCTACATTTTTTGTGTAGTAATTTGTTGTATATCTCGTAACGGTTTACAGTTATACGAAAGTCGTCCAGAATGAAGAGATCTTCAGAGCTTGTTAGCAGAAAATTCAAGCTATAAAGTTTATTTGCCACGTAAATACCTTTAACATGCAGTGTTTTGTTCAAAATTGTTAGAACCATTTTTGAGAGAATCAGAATTTCCGAAAATGTTTCTTCTGTGATGCGTAATTTGGAGCAGGACATTATCCTCAAAATCTGATTGTCGTATCTTTGGAAGATATTAATCTTAAATATTAAGTTGGTATCTTTGGCAGACATTAATCTTAAATACTAAGTTGGTATCTTTGGCAGATATTAATCTTAAATATTAAGTTGGTATCTTTGGAAGATATTAATCTTAAATACTAAGTTGGTATCTTTGGCAGATATTAATCTTAAATACTAAGTTGGTATCTTTGGCAGATATTAATCTTAAATCCTAAGTTGGTATCATTGGCAGATATTAATCTTAAATACTAAGTTGGTATCTTTGGAAGATATTAATCTTAAATACTAAGTTGGTATCTTTGGCAGATATTAATCTTAAATCCTAAGTTGGTATTTTAGTTTTCATCGTGATTATTGCGATTACAGACTCAGGGACACTCGGACAAACAGACTCACACACACGGATTTCTTTCCGTTTTACTTCCTCTACATGTTCTATGTAGAGTGTATAGAGAAGGTATTGCATTCCACCCAAACATTCAATACCGAATGTCACCCGAAATACACGTTTTATGGTCCCCTATATCCAAATAAGTGTTTTCAGAAAAATGTCCTGTGTATGAGTGTGTCAATGTGTCAGGTGTCCTTGTGTCTGTGAACACAAAATTCAAAAAGCAAAAGTCGGTAAAATACTAAACTTGCTATTTAAGTTTAGTATCTTCCAGGGATACGACATGAAGCTTTTGAGAAAAATCCTCTCACCCCAAACTATCCTCAACATGGAAAAAATTTCGAAAATTTTGATTTTAGCAAGAATGGCTCTAACGATTTTAATTAAAATCTCTTATATTTATGTGACAAATAAAATATAGTTCTTAAATTTTCTGGGAATAGCTCTGAAGACATGTTATTTTGGATAAATTTTGCGAAAGTTTGCATAGCTGTTAAACCGTAAGAGATAGATAAAAACTTACCAAATCTAAAAGTAGAGCTCTACAGAACACAGAATTTATGTGTTTTACTATTTGTGGCCGTTTTTGAGATATTCCTTATCTAAGGCTTTAAAATACTTATACTTTTCTCATAAGGGAATTTGTCATTTTCTGTCAATACAAACAAAGGTACTTCAATCACATAGCAACCAGGTTTTAAAGACTTTAACTATCGATTTAACCTATGGTACTCCCTTATTGTACTTCTACTTACAAGGGAGCAAGTAATTGAACCTTTTCTGCTATTTTTTTCTCGATTAGTATTAAGCAAAGAGAATAATAAACTTTTTAACAATAATTTATTGTAGAGATATAGAGAAAGTCACGTGAAATTAACTAGTCAATATTTTATACAAGGAAGCCTTTAACGTATATCTTAGGTGAAATTTCAGTATCGATATTTTGGATAGAATCTAATATCTTCTTTACCTCATACGAGCTAGATAAACTAAAAATGGATGACTTTCTCTACATTAATGTAGGTAATTATCGTTAAAAAGCTTATCCTTCTAACTACTTCACCCTAATCGAGGTACACATTAGCAGAAATGGATAGGTGGAGTCAGACCGAAAAATTCAAAACCAGAGCCAGGATTTGAGTCACGGATCTCCCGGTCTCTAGCCGGTTTCTCTACCATTGAGCTACCATGACAAAATGCCTGCATAACATTGAATTTCTCAACTGACTCGCATGTTTCCCGTAAACCATAAGGTGATCTCAAATTATTTTGAGATGAAACCCAATGATGACTTACAATGTTGCAAGTACTAAAGTCCCAGGATTAATAGTATAGCCAACTAATATGGACACTTGTGGTATTTTTAATTATTTTCTCACAGAAATAATGTGTAGGACAGGAATGGTTTTATTACTTTTATCCTTGTAAATAGAAGGGAAATATGAGAGTACCATCAAATCTTTTAAAAGTTGGCTGTCATGTGGTTGAAACTCGTTTCTTTGCATTGCCAGGAATTGACAAAATTCCCGTATGAGAAAGTTTTAAAATTGAAACCAGTTACGAGGAGCATCTAAAAGTGGTAAATTCCAAGAAAAAATGTATATGACATATATTGTATGTTTTAAGGAGCTCTACATTTTCGTGCAGTAAGTTTTAGTCTATCTCTTACTTTGTCAACTATGGAAAATGCAGCTAAACTCTTCCAGAATGAAGATCTCTTCAGAGGCTATTCCCAAAAATTCAAGATATAAATTTTATTTTTCATGTAAATATCCTTAATTTACGGCATTTTAATCAAAATCGTTCTGGCCGTTTTTGTGAAAATGAACATTTTGAAAATTTTTCCATGAAAAGTTATTTTGGGGTGGGGAGGATTTGCCTGAGAATCTCTTGTCACATTCCTGTAAGATACTTAACTTAAATATCAAGTTTGCCATGTTACAGTTTTTGAGCAATCGTGTTCATAGACACACGCACCAACCACACACAGACCTTTTCTAAAAATGTTTTATTGTTCACAGGGGACACTAAAATGTGTATTTCCGGTGAAACCTCGGTATCGAATTTTTGGTTGAAGTGCAATACCGCTCTACCTACGTGTCATGTATCATGTAGAGAAAGTAAAAACTTATTCTTCTATCTACTTCATGCTAATCTGATAAATTGTATTATTATTATTTAGTTGCTTAAAAGTAAACGGGAAAAACATTAGGCTAAAGTGATAGTCAAATATTTTAGAAGTTATCATTATGTGATTGAAATCCGTTTTTTTTGCATTATTGAAGTTTACAAATTTCTGTAATAGGAGCATTTATGTTATCTTAAAGTTGAAACCAATAACAAGGAATATCTCGGAAGTTGTTGACTCCACAAAAACTAGTATATGACATAAATTGTATGTTTTAACGAGATCTACAATTTTGGATAGTAACTGTCTATCTCTTATGGTTTGCCAGTTGCAAAAGTAATTTGTATGAAAGGGGCTTCAAAGCTATGCCCGGAAATTCGATATATATATATATATAGTTTATCTTTAATATATGTAATTTTAATCACAGCTTTTAGAGCGAATTTTAAGGAAAATAAATTTACGAGATCTTTTCGATTAAGATGGGGGATTTTCTTGAAAATATTCGAGTCGCAATCTTCAACAATGCTGAACTGAAATATCACGTTTAGCATTTAACCGACTTTTCGTTTGTGAGTTATTGTGTTCACAAACAAACACACACGGACCTTTCTCTAAAATACTTGTGTGGATTCAGGGGACCCTAAAACGTGTGTTTCCAGTGAAACCTCGGTATCAATTTTTTGTATGGAATGCAATATGTTCTACCTTTGTACTATGTGCTAAGTGGAGAAAGGAAAAGTCGAAAGGAATTTCCTGAAAAATAGAAAACGATATAAAATCCCCACCCAAAAAATCAGCCATTAATATGTATGTTCATAATTCAGAACCCATGATAAGCATTTATGCTCACGTTAGCATGTCCATACTGCAAAAATTAAAATTTGACGTGCGATCAGAATCCGGGCTCAAATGAAGATAATGGAACGAGAAATGAAACTTTCCCCTCGCTGCACACACACACATACACACACACACACACACACACAGGTGAGTGTTGCCTCTTGCCTTTGCTCACGACAGACGTAAATCTGTTGTGTGGCGGCTTCTAACACAACTGCTGCTGCCTTTGCTCTTGCCTAGAATAAATAAATACACCGAGGAAATAAAAAAGATTGAGAGAAAGAATGGCTCTAGCACCAGAAAATATTTGATAATTGTCACACTTGGAGATAGATGGCTCATCCATTACGATATATCTCTACTCTTTTCACCGACTCCACCATCTTGCCGAGGCTTTGATTTTCTTTTGTTTCACGATCGGCACGATAGAAAGAAGTATTGTGCAGTTTGCAAAAGAATTGTCGTTTCTAAGCGATCTGAAATACGCTGTTCGATTCAGGAGTAGGATACTTTAGATATGTAATCAATGTGGTATCTGAAGTTAATTATTTCACGACATATTTTCTTCGTTTTTCGAAAATCAATAATTGCACGAATGAGATTCAGAGTTCAGTTCATAGTTAGTAACACTAGATAGAATAAACAACCAGTATGTAAAACTTTACTAGTGCCTGCAAAAGCAATTGCACCCTCTGGACTGAGACATTTACTTCTTGTTTTTGTTTTTGTAGTGTTTAACACCCATTCTTACTGCACACTACAGCCGATAGACACTAATGATTAAGGCTCGCAAGTAGATGAAATGTCATCTTTTTTCTGAGACATGGAACAAATTGTGTGTTTTGGCGTTTCGTTATCTTTAGCTCCTAATAGATATGTATGTAAAAGTATACCTAGTAGATAGATAAGTTATTGCATTCCATCAAAAATTCGATACCGAGATTTCTCCGGAAGAATATGTTTTAAGACCCTCTGAATAAAACAAAAATTAGAAAAATATAGTTGTGCCTGTGTGTGTGTTGTGTGTCTGTGCGGCTGTGGGCAGTATAGCTCAAAAACGGAAAGCTGGCTAAATACTTAACTTAGTGTTTAAGTTCAGCAGCTCCCAAGGATGCGAAACGAAGATTTTCAGGAAAATCTCTTCACCTCAAGCAACCCTTTATATAGAAACATTATTAATTTTTTTATTTTTTTTCAAAAATCGTTCTAATGATTTGGATAAAAATAATGTAGGTTCAACATATTTACATCATAAATAAAATGTATATCTTGGATTTTCTAGGAATAGGTTCTGAAAACCTTCTATGAGGTTGTAATTCCAATTAGCCTCTTTGCATGGCTAGGAGTAAAACAAAAGAAACACGAAGGGCTTCCCGTTTGAGATGTATATAAATGAATATCGGGGTTTTAACTCTTTATAATATTTATTACATTCAACTTACAGTTATGAATGATATGTCAAATGAAAAAGCAACTCAAACAGTTTTACCAAGAAGCTTATAAATGTTCAATGGCAATACCCTTTGTCACACGGCACACATCAAGTCTATAGCCGAGTTCTTCCCAAACGTTGATAAGTGTGTATTCAGTAATTGTAGCAACAGCTGCTTCAATCCGGTTTCTTAATTCAGAGAGGTCAGCTGGTAGCGGAGGCACGTGCACACGAGCCTTGATGAAGCCCCAAAGGTAAAAACCGTATGGCGTTAGGTCAGGAGAACGTGGAGGCCATGCATAGCTAGCCCTGTCATTGGGGCCCTTGCGGCCTATCCAGCGCTCGGGTACGGTGACGTTCAACCAATCGCGTACTTCGTTATGCCAGTGAGGTGGCGGACGATCCTGCTGGAAAATGAAGTTCTCTGGCTCATTTTCTTCCACTGAGGGAAGAGCCATTTCTCTAGTGTATCAAGGTAAGAAGTACCAGTTACAGTAGGTTCACCAAAAACGAAAGGCCCATAAACTTTTCGCCGGGATACGGCACAAAAACATTCACTTAGGGGAATCTCGTTGAATTTGTACCATCTCGTGAGGATTTTCTGAGCCCAAGATGCGCACATAAGAGTGTTAACATGTCCACTAAGGTGAAAGCTCGATTCATCACTGAAGACAACATGAACTACAAAATCGCAATGAAACAACATGTCGTTTGCGAATTTGGCACGTAATCCGTGGTCTGTCGGCTTTACAGCCTTTAATAACTGTAAACGGTAAGGACGTAGCCGTAAGCGTTTTCTTACAACTTTCCAAACAGTCGACACAGGAACTTGTAATTCACGACTAGCCTTCCGGACTGATTTCTTTGGGCTACGAGTGAACGACTCTCTCACTCGCTCAACAGTCTCTTCACTTACTCCTGGTCGTCTCGTGCTCTTCCCTTTACAAAGACAGCCGGTATCTTCAAACTGATTATACCATCTACGAATGTTTTTATCACTAGGAGGATCACAACCGAACTTACTACGGAACGCACGTTGCACAGTAACTACAGATTCGGTCTTTGCAAACTGCAAAACACAAAACGCTTTCTGTTTACTAGTAGCCATCTTTGCTACTACCGCTGTCTAGCGGATTGCGGCAGAAACATTGCACGCACATGCGCACTTGTGCCAACAAACAAAACTGTTTGAGTTACTTTTTCATTTGACATATCATTTATAACTGTAAGTTGAATGTAATAAATATTATAAAGAGTTGAAACCCCGATATTCATTTATGTACACTCTGTATTTTGAAATTAAAACGAATAACAAGGAATAACTTGGAAACGGTTAGGTCCACAACAAAAATATATGGCATATATTGTATGTTTTGACGAGATGAACATTTTTGATGCAGTAAGTTTTTGTCTATCACGTACTGTTAATCAGATATGCAAATTACTCAGAATGAAGAGGAACCTGACAATTACTGAATTTAATATTCAATGCTAATATTCACCGCTAAGGGTTTAGAGTGTTGGCATCAGAAATATAAATTAAGCATATTGATGTTGCTCGAATTGTGTACCTCTGAGAAAAAAAAAATGGAAACGTTAGAGAACGATGCGATCTTTGTATCGTGGGATTGAATGACCAGATTAATAGATTAATGCTATAAAACAATTAGGTTTGTTGAAAATATTTATGTAATGTGTGCTTTGAAACTTCGTAACTGAACTATGGTTTTAGCAATGGAATAAAAAAAACTTCGGCTATTGCTAGGACTCACACAGGGTACGTATTATGTCGTATTAATCACCTGAGCTACTGTAGTCTTGCAAGAATGTGCTTTTGAAAATCTTTCCTAACACTGAATATTGTGAGAACTATGAATTGTTAAACATTGCATTCATATAGTCAAAGTATACATGTCATGTACAAGGAAATAAATTGCTTCAACGAGGTGAGAAACAGAGATCACACATACTAACATCCTAAGACAATCTAAGCTGCGAATTTCAGAACTTATGGGCTTTTCGGTGCCACGTTGCGCATGCTTAACGGCTTCGCTTACCAGATGTCCGTTGAATGAGATGAACAATTGTTGTCATGAACTTCAGCTGCTTGTGATGAGGTTCACAACACTCCTGGAATTTTTGACAGGATGCGAGATAAATTTCTTCGTTGGTGCAATCTCTGCAGGGATGTTGCAGATCGTCACATCGAAAAGTTCCGCTAGTGACCTATTGTATTTTGTGCTTCGGATATTGTATTATTTCTCGAAGTCTCTTTCTACTTGCATTTAATACAGATATGAAAAGGTAGAATCACTTTCCTGACCAGTACATAGTTCTTAATTAGTTTTATGAAGGTACTTGTTTTGCTACAGAGATAGTTGTTCAGTTTTAAGAGTATTTCACTTGAAGTTAATTTGACACAATGATAATATTCTTTCGTAAATTGTAAAGTATGCCCACAATTGTAATGTGTACGTACATAACACATCAATGTATAATACATCAATGTATTTTAGAAACACCTTCAAGAGTATGGTGAAGTGTATCCCTTTAGGCGTTAAATGTAACTATTATTGAAGCGTTCTCCGCTGCACTTACATGATAATCCAACACCAAATTTATTTTATTTGTCAGTGCAAACAATTATATGTATTACGTAACGCAGCAAAATATGAACATTATAAAATAAACACAAAGGAGACACAAAAATCTGGTGTGTTACATTTACAAAACTTTTTATATCTGCTCTACAAGCTTTTTACAAAATATTAGTCTTCTTGTTACACCATGCTAAGCGAGATAAACATTAGCAGAATACACTTATTACGAGTTTCTTATTCAGTAGAAGAGAAAAGGAATGCACTAGGCGAAAGTGATAGTCAAATTGTTTCAAAGCTATCGTTATGCGATTGGCATTGCGAATCGTTTCTAAATTTGGCCAGGAGTAGAGCAAAAGAAAAATGGACTCTTCCTGTCTGAGAAAAGTAAAAGTACTTTGCAATTGAAACCAATAACAAGGAATATCTCGGAAACGGTTACTTTCACAACAAAAACGCAAAGGACGTAAATTGTATGTTTTGACGAGATCTACATTTTGTGTGTAGTAAGATTTGTCTATCTCCTACGGTTTATGAGTTAAGCAAAACTCGGCAAAATTCATCAGAATAAAGAGGTCTTGTGAGACTCTTCCCAGAAAATTCAAGATATACATTTTATTTGGGAAGTAAATAGCTTTAATATACGAACTTTTAATGAAAATCATTAGACACATTTTTAAGAAAATCATAATTTTCTAAAATTTTCCGATGTAAAGGATACTTTTTGGTGGGGAGATTTTCTTGAAAATCTTCGTGTTACATCCTTGGAAGACACTAAACGTAAATACCATGTTTGGTATTTAATGGTCTTTTCATTTTTGAGCTATGGTGTCCACAGACATACAGTCACACATGGACCTTTTTCTAAAAATGTTTTTTTCGGACTCAGGGGACCCCAAAACATATATTTTCGGTGAAATTTCGACATCGTATTTTTGGGTGGAATACAATACCTTTTGTATCCCCTTTGTACATTGTATATGCTGACTAGAGAAAGTAATAAAGGTATCTATACAGGCTTGAACCTTAAACTCCCTTAACATCTTAACCCGAGGCCAACACATTGCGCTAAATAATGTCACCATATGCGTGGTATCCGAAATCCGGGTGTTCTGTCACGATCCACCACGGTTTGATCAGTGTAATACATTTTATGCTTATCAAAGAATTTAGACCACAAATTCCATATCTCAAACGGTTTACCTTGGGCCCCTCTACAACCCTGCCAATCTGTGCAGTTGAATTCTGGAACATCTTTTATCACCAAGGATGACGGTAGTCCTGTGATTACGATCTCTTTGTCATAATGCCATAATGAAAGAACCACTGCAAAAGATCCGGTACAACACCAGAGACGACGTTATCTATACTATAGGATGGTCAATACGGAATATCAGCACAGAGAGAGAGAGAGAGAGAGAGAGAGAGAGAGACGTGCAGATGGTATACGAACCTTCCGAACATTTGGGGCGATTATACTGAAGGTGCGTAAATATAAGTTCCTCGGTCGATAAAGCTATTTCAGAGAAGAAAAATAGTTCTCGTTACTTTTTATCAATCCCTTATACAATATACAAATGTTTTTAACATTATTGAATTCATTTTAAGATCCGTAACGCCGTTTCGATGATGGGGATCGTCTCATCGCTCATAGGCAACACCAAAGTCGAAATCACGATTTGCTGGCATCAAAATGACGCAATTTAACCCAGAAATGTTTCCTTTCAAGCCATAGGGTTACCGTTCAAATAAAACACTACACGGGACCAATAGCTTTACTTCTGTAGCCATGCGAAGTATTTTTTACTTTCTCTATACATAGATTTTTTTTTTTTTTTTTTTTTTTTTTTTTTTACTTTCACTACACGTTCTATGTACATAGTATATAGAGAAGGTATTGTATTGCACCCAGAAATTCGATACCGAGATTTCACGGAAATATGTTTTGAGACCCCCTGATTCCATAAAATCACTTTAGAAAATGTTCGTGTGCGTGTGTGTGTCTGTCAGTGTGCGTGTCTGTGTGTGTGTCTTTGGGCAGCATAGCTCAAAAACGAAAAATCCGTTAGATACCAAACTTGGTATTTAACATCAGTATCTTCCAAGGATGCGACTCGAATATTTTAAATAAAATCCCTCCACCCCCAACTACCCTTTACATGAAAAAATTTTCGAAAATTTTTATTTTCTAATAAATGGCTCTAACGGCTTTGATTAAAATATCCTGCATTAAAGATATTGCTATGGCAAATGAAATCCATATCTTGAATTTTCTGGGAATAGCCTCTGAAAGCATCTTTATTCTGGATGAATTTATAGAAAAACCCGGCTTTGATATATAGGGTCTTTCAAAAGTCACTTCGAACTAAAGATCAAAATCATTCTCCGGCAAATCATCTGCATACGTTTAGATCAGTGGCTCTCAAACTTCTTGGAATACCGCCCACTTGGCTAAGTGTACTCTTCTTACCGCACCCCAGTTCAGTATTTGCACTCTCTAAAATGTAGAGTGAATAATAATATCAATACAGTTTGGACACGACTATTTTGAAAATAGAAATTTAGCTTTTTTAACCTTCTCTACGCGTACTATGTACATGTTGTATAGGTATTGAAACAAACAATTCGACAGCGAAATTTTATCGGAAATACATGTTTTGAGACCCCCTGAATAACAATTCATTTGTAGAAAAATGGCCGTGTATGTGTCTGTCAGTGTGGTGTGGGGGCAGCATAATTCAAAAACGGATTTTCTCAAAAATTGCTCTAATGATTTTGATTAAAATATCTTGTATTAAAGATATTTACATGAAAAATAAAACGTATATCTTGAATTTTCTGGGAAAAGCCTCTGAAGACCTTTATTCTGGGTGAATGTTGCGGAATTTTGCATAACGGGTAAACCATAAGAGGTAGATAAAGAATCACTTTAACAAAAAATGTAGAGCTTGTTAAAACACACACTTAATGTTGTACACATTTTTTTTCCGTGAAGTTGACCGTTTTTAAGATATTCCTTCTTTTTGGTTTCAGTTTTAAAACACTTGTAGTTTTCTCATACTGAATTTGTCAACGTCTGCCATACAAACAAAGGAAATTCAGTCACATAGTAACCAGCTTTTGAAACATTTGACTATCGCTTTAACCAATGGTATTCCCTTATTTCCCTTTATTTACAAGGAAGCAGATAATAAGACAATTTTTTGCTATTTTTTTTTTCTCGCACAGTATGTAGTAAATAGAAGAACAATTTTTGACAATAATTTATTGCAGAGATGGAAAGAAAGTCATGTTAATGGAACACATCAAATTTTGTGTTTTACTTTGTTTGAAAATGGCTTATTGTCCTGTTGTTATGTACAGGACGAAGTGGCAACAGTGTGACTGAGTGGCCACAAGGTAATGCAACTGTCAGAGATCATTATGGATCTCTCCGTGTATAGACATTGAATTATATGGTGTATATACGTGCTAGAGAAAGTAACAAAGGCATTATGAAGTTCAAAAACCAACCAGCAAGGTAAAAATTGGAAACCGCTCTAGTGTTCGAAATAATCGAGCAAAGGGAAACAAGACTGAATACCGCTCGAATACGCATTGTTCGATCCAGATCAATATTGCACGCTGATGTAAACATTGGTGCATTACATTACGATGGTAATTACGGTTGCAGTATTTGAGTGTGATAATTTGGAAAATCTGAAGCATCCATTCACATTAATTTTTCTTTGTACTGCAAACAAACCACTCTTAAAAATATTATTCTTTTATATACTTCATGCTAATCGAGATAACCAGAAATGCTCTTATTACTTATTTGCTTATAAATAGAGAGGAAATAAAGGAATGCAGTAGGCTAAAGTTAGAGTCAAATCTTTTAAAACGAGTGCAGTCGCTATGCAATTGTCTTTGAAATTCAGTTTTCTTCCCATGTCCAGGAGTAAAATAAAATAGATATGAAACGGATGAGGATTTCCCGCTTGAGAACAATTCAAGTGTTTTAAAATTTAAACTATAATATGCTAAAATAGTTAATATGCTAAAAAACTAAAAAACTATATGACATAAATAAAATGTTTTATCGAGATCTACAGTTTTATGTAGCAAGCTTTTGTTATCTCTTAACGGTTTACCAGTTACATAAAAGTCATTTGGAATGAAGAGGACTATTTACAAGAAATTCAGGACACAAATTTTATTTTCCATGAAACATATTTAATATTCTATATTTTAATTAAAATAAGTAGAGCCATTTTTAAAAAATGGAAAACTTAGAAAATATTCAATGTAAAGGTGAAAATATTCGTGTCGCATCCTTGTAATATATGCAACTTAAATGCCAAGTTAGGTATTTAACCGAATTTTAATTTTTGGGTTATGCTGTTCACAGACACACACACACACACACACACACACACACTGAACGTTTTATAAAAGTCCTTTTTTTGATTAGGGGACTCCAAAACAAACACTTCCTGTGCAATGTCACTATCCACATTTTCGGTGGAATATAGAACCTTCATTACCTTCTATGTACTGGATAATTTATGGGCAATCTCTACAAGTGGGGGTCTAATTTTGGAAAATCCATGCTTCTGTCATTTACCTTCTGACGTATTCTGTACGTACTGAACGGAAAATAAAAAGCATTTTGTACCCAAAACCACTTCAATAAGCAGATTTAAATATTTTGTTTCTTTGCTTGATATTGCATTGCATGTAGATCACTCGCTAGTCCTGTGTAAGTTTGTAAGTATGTCCAATGAATCAGTTAAATGTAAGCACACTTGTGGTCTCACAGAGAGCGGGCTGCAATACAAGGGGCACCTGGGTAAAAGTGGTGACGAAAATTTGCCGGGGCTGAATTGGCTTTCTCTTTGCATGTCCATGCATGTGTATCCATCGTTCCCACTAAAATGTATCGCGTGTCGTATTTTAAGTGTAACTGTTGGCGATTTCGCACACGGATTGATGGTCGCTGTATCTTTGGGGACAATACCGAGCCTGCCGTTTTGTTTGTCTGTCTGTCTGTCGGTCAATTTAAACGAGTGTCGATCCAATGAGAGACAGAGAGAGTATTGGTGTATGTGTGTGCGTGTATTTATTAGCCAACCTACAACTGTATGAGCGATCCCTCTAGCCACTATAAAACCGTTAAATATTACCAAACCTCATCCCCGGCTTTCTGTCACTGAAAAGTAATTGCAAAAAATTAACCGTCAGTATTTATTTGAATAGCGGAATTTTTTCATGCGACTGTCACAGATAGAATGGTCCCGAAAACACGTGTTTCGATACTCGGAAACTACTTTGATGGCATTGCGCGCGTAGGTTGGCGCATGCGCGGCGCGCAGCTCATTCCGAGTTTATTTTTTTCCCATGTTATGTTCAGACATCAATTACTGGAGCCCTGACAACACAATGGCGTGGATTTATTTACGTAACAACTGCTAAAGATGAAAATATATGTGCAGAGTTGCTGGACGGTGACATTCTTGTCATTTTGTCATGTCAGCGACGGGAACATTTCGTGTAGAGGAGAAAAAAATATGGCCGAACACTAGTGACAGAGTTATGTTTCGTACGTGTGAATGACAACGTACGGCCATTTCGGGGCGAGATTTATAGGCACCCACTCAAAGTTACTTTTGGTGTAAAGTAACACGGTGCCCTGGGAATCCGCAGCTGTGTGCTGCTTCAAAATCGGTGTTTAAACAGAACCACTGCGGTCAGCTCAGGTCACTTTGTCCAAGAAGTAAACCTGTGTGCCATTCACTACAATCACGTCATAAGAGATTAAATGCCCGAATACGGCGTGCTTCAAAACCATCTCTCAATTATACGAAAAACAAAAGTTCGTCATTTGGTCAAGGAATTATTTATTATACATAGAAATATGCACATTTGTCCAAGCAGTAAACCTGCGTACCATTCACTATAGTCATGTCACAAGAGAGTAAATACCTACATACAGCGTGTTTCAATAAAACCATTCCTTCAGCAAACAAAATCTCACTTGCTGAAGCATTTATTATATGTTTTCTTTTCTTTGTTTGTAAATGTTTAGTCTTATTTTCATTGATCGTTATTTTCATCTTGTTTCGCTGCTTTCCTTTGTCTGTTAAGTGCTTCATTTACTGTCCTTACGGTTGCATTATAATCGGTAATTATAAAATTGAAAACATTATACAATTCAAATACCTTGGGACCATCGTAACAAGTAATAATAATAACAGCAAAAATAAATTCAAGGCTGAAGATGGCTAATAGATGCTGCTAAGGGTTAAAGAAGCAGCTTCAATCCCATTTCCTTAGCATAAAAATAAAGTATAGATTGTATAAAACATTGATTAGACCAGTATTATTATATAGATCACAGAATTGGACCTTAAGTAAACAGAACACAGAAAGGTTAATGACATTTGAAAAGTAATTAAGAAATATCTATGGTCCTGTGAATGTAAAAAGTATCTGACTTATAGGATATAACACCGAACTACACAATCTGTATAAGGATCCTAATATAATTAAAATCATTAAGGCCAATGAGTGGGATGGTTAGGACATCTGTAAACGATGGAGGATAACAACCCATGTAAAAGCGTTATTCTTACAGATCCACTCTACGCAACCAGAAAAGTTGGAGGACCACCAATAAGATAGTTTGATAACATGGAAAGAGATCTTAAGGTAATTAAAATAAGCCATTGGAAAAAGGAAGCACTGTCTGGATAGAAATAACTGGAGGATAATCACTGGGACAGTCGTAACCTAAGAAGGCTCTTGAACCAAAGAAAAAGAATCATATAGGAAAAATACACATCTGTTCAAGGAGTAAAACTGTGTGCCATTAATTACGGTACTTTTATAGTGATTTAAGTGCAGTGTGATTAAATAAACCATCCCTTAAATATACGATAACGAAAACTCCTTATTTGCTGAAGCAATTATTATACATGGAAACATACATATTTGTCAGAGGAGCAAAACTGTCTGCCATTTACCGCACCCATCCTTAAAGTATGCACAAACAAAATCTCGTCATTTTGTGAAATAAATATTATTACTATCTATAGCACGTATGTACAACTAGTAGATAGAGAAGGTGGGTAATTTTTGGTTATTTTTTTATCTTGACGTCCTTTAACCTGTTTGGTCATATCAGAAGATAAATTACATTGGTGAAACGATGCTCAAATGATTTCGGGGTCCATGGAGCTTAAAGTTACTCGACATCCGTCTTCTCAGGATAAGGGAAAACCCCGAAAAAAACTTATCCAAATAACTCACCCTAAGCGAGATTCGAGCTCGTGACCTGTTGAATGTGAGGCAGTCACGCTACCGCCACATTACTCAGGCGGGCTAAGGTAGGTATTATATTCCACACAAAAATTCTATACTTAAAATTCACCGGAAATACATGTTTTGAGACCTCATGAATCCAACAAGCATTTTAAGAGAAAGATTCAGTGATTACCTGTGGGTGTCTGTGCCTGTGTACAGAATAGCTCAAAATCGAATTGACAGTTAAATACCAAACTTGGTTTAAGTTGAGTATCTTCCAAATATGCGATGGGAAGATTTTCAAGAAAACCTTCCCCAACCCAAACTACTCTTTACAGGAAAACTGCTCGTTATGTTTATTTTTGTTAAATTAGTTGTAACTGTTTTGCTTAAAATACCTTATGTTAAAGGTATTTACATGATAAATAAAATGAACATCTTGAATTTTCTGGCAATAGCCTCTGTTGAGCTCTTCATTCCGGATAAATGTTGCATAACTAGTAACCGTAAGATATAGACGAAAACTTCTACAAAAAATTGTAGATCTCATTAAAACATACAGCTTATGTTATATACATTGTTTTGTAAAGATAACCGTTTATGCAATATTTCTTGTTATTGGTTTCAATTTTTAACAACACAAAACTTTTCTCACAGGATAAGTCATCTTTCGTTCCTTCTCTCCTTTGTTTTTTTTTTTTTTCCGATCATGCAGAAAGTACCGAAAATCAATTGTTCACATGGTGGCCAGGTTTTAAAATATTTGACTATCGTTTTAGCCTAATATATTCCCTTTTATTCCTTCGCTTAGAAGGAATTAAGTAATAAGACAACCTCGATTAACATAATGTAGATAAGAGAATCGTTTGCAGGAATAGTTTGTTTGTAAGTCAGGGAGAGAAAGTCTGTGAATGGAACATGTCAGATATTTATTCATGGAAACATGCACGTTTTTTGCAAGAAATGGACGTATATGGCATTTACTAGTCACGTCAAAAGAGTGTACAGTGTAATTCACTGAAACCATCCGTCAAGAATATGCAATTATTTGCATATTCTTATTTGCTGAAGCAATTATTGTACTGAGAAACATGCATGTCCAAGGAGGAAACCTGTAAGTCATTCATACATTCACAAGTAGACGAGGATTTATACGCAATAAAAATTGATGAGCTCCATTCACATGACTTTCCCTACCTATTCCACAAAGAACTATTCTTTACAAAAGCTTATTCTTTGATCTACTTTATACTAATCAAGGTAAAATTTAGCAGAAATAGTCTTATTATTTAGTTCCTTAGAGGTACAAAATAAATAAAGAGAAAACAAAAATTTTAAAAGCTGGTTGCTATTGAGCTCGTATGTGATTGAAATTCTGTTTTTGTTGTTGTTGTTGTTTTTTTTTTTGTTTTTTTTGCGTAGCCAGGAATAAAAAAAGATATATATAAAACTATAATTCCGTTTGAGAAAAGCTTTAAGTATTTTAAAACTGCAACCAATAACAAGAAATATCTCGCAAATTATAAACTCCACAAAAATGTACTACTTAAAGCGTATGCTTTCATCTAATTCTTTATCTATATCTTAAGGTTTACCAGTTATGCAAAATCATCCCTAACGAATAATTTTAACAGGTCATTCACAGAAAATTGAACGTATAAATTGTATTTGTTATGTAAACATCTATATTATACGATATTTTAATTAAAGTTATTAGAGTCATTTTTAGATAATCGACTTTTTCGAAAAGTTTTCTATGAAAAGAGTAGTTTTGAGTTCGGGGACTTTCTTGAAAATCTTCGTACAGTATCCTTGGAAGATGTAGAACTTAAATATCAAGTTTGATATTTAACCAAACTTTTCGTTTTAGAGTTTTGTTCACAGACACAGTACACACACGAAGTTTTTCTAAAAATGTTTTTTGTTCCAGGGGGTCATAAAACGTGTATTTATAGTTAAATATCGGCATCAAATTTTTGTCTGGAATGCACTATCTTCTCTTTCTAGGTACTATGTGCAATGTAGAGAATCTAAAAGTGTCCAAAATGTTCACTGCATCCTTATAAAATATGCACTACATTGAATCATATGCACTAATAAATTAAAACATCCCTTGACACTTTCCAGCCCGATTTATTTTCGATGAAATTTATTTTTGAAAACTGATGCCATAGAATGCATGTTTGCTTTAAAAGGTTGGACCTACCAGAGCTCTTGTTGGCAGCTCATTCCTTTAAACTTCTAAAACACTGAGCATCATTATCTAGATTACAATGTCACAGGTTAATCCAGGTTAGAATCTTTGCTGCAATGCTACAGTGATAAAGGAATGAATGGACCCAGGTAAAATAAACGCTGGTACGCATATCTAAGTGTTGACTGAATCTAGGCAGCATTGTAGTGGAATAGAGTTCTGTGGTAAGAAAAATTGTATCTCTGAAGGGATTTTATTTTCGCTTTTGCTTGTTTTAAACAGTGCTAATATCAATAAATTTAAAGAAAATACTGAGATTCACACAATGAAGGTAAATGATTATTGGACGTTAAACTTTACCCATCTTGAACAACAAATAAAGGTACGTCACCATTGGGCTTCAAGGGTTAAATGCACTTTACTATAATTCAGCTACACAACTTTTAGGTTTCTTTCTAAAGTTCTTCACCTTGACTTTGAAACACTCAATGATACTCAATTTTAATAAAATACACTTATCTCTGTGCCCCTTGTTACTATTTTAAAATTATAAAATTGTCCTATTGGATATAGATACTATAAAGAATACCTTCTGAAAATATGATTGAAACATTTAGGGGACACCGAAGTGATAAAAGTGGTTTTCTAAAATCAACTGCAGACATGTACAGACATTACTGGTAAAAAAGAGCTCATACAAGCTTCATTCTGTGTAAATATAAAAACAATTTAATTGGCTAAAAACAAAATAACTACACCATTTTTACTTTCTCCATAAGAACTATGTACATAGTGTATAGAGAAAGTATTGCACTCCACCAAAAATTTAATACCGAGATTTCACCGGAAATATATGTTTTAGGGTCCCCAATGTCCAAAAAAAGCATTTTCACGAAAAGGTCCGTGTGTGTGTGTGTGTGTGTGTGTGTGTGTGTGTCCGTGTGCCCGTGTGTCCGTTTGTCCGTGTGTCTGTGAACACGATAACTCAAAAACGAAAAGTTGGTAAAATACCAAACTTGGTATTTAAGTTTAGTATCTTCCAGGGATGCGACACGAAGATTTTGAGAAAAATCCCCCCACCCCAACTACCCTTTACATGGAACTTTATTCGAAAATTTTGACTTTCTCAAAAATGGCTCTAACGATTTTGATTAAAATTTCGTACATTAAAGATATTTACCAGACAAATAAAATGTGTATCTTGAATTTTCTGGGAATAGCTTCTGAAGAGTAGTTTATTCTGGATGAATTTTACTAAAATTTTAATAACTGCTAAATCGTAAGAGATGGACAAAAACTTACTATACAAAAATGTAGAGCACGTTAAAGCACATAATTTATGTTATATACATTTTTTTCGTGGAGTTCGTCGTTTCTGTGACATTCCTTATTTTTGGTTTCTGCTATGAAAAACGTATACTTTTCTCATACAGGAACTTGTCACCTCCTATCCATATAAACAAAGACACCTCATTGACATAGCAACCAGCTTTTGACTATCACTTTAACCTACGGTTGTCCCTTATTTTGCTTCTACTTACAAGGAAGCGAGTAATAAGACTATTTCTGCTAATTTTTTCTGATTCGCATAAGTAAATAGAAGTATAAGCTTTTTAAGAATTATTTGTTGCAGGGATATGGAGAAAGTCATGTGAATGGTACACATCAGATTTTTCAAATTTATGCTTATATAATTTTTGTAACAACTTGTCTGTTTGAAATTTTCCTGAAGTGGATAGTATTTTTAAACATATGTTATATTCAATTCACATGATTTTCTCTATCTGTTTCATAAACAATTTTTCCTTACAAAAAATTATTCTCACGTCATGCTAATTGGGATAAACATAAACAGAAATGGTCTTATTACTTGCATACTTGTAAGTAGAAGAGAAGTAAGGAAATACACTAAGCTAAATATATAGTCAAATCAAAGCTCTCACTATGTGAAACAGTTGGAATTCGGAGATGAAACGGAAGTTGACTTCCCTCTTGAGAAAAGCTTAAGCGGTTTAATTTCTTTTTTAACTTCCTTTAAGCTGGTTGTCATATCGGACGAATTATGAAATCGGTGAAGTGATGATCATATGATCTCGGGGTTCATGGACTCGACATTCGTGTGAAAATCCCGGGAAAAAAAACCTTATCCAGTAACTCACTGTAAGCGAGATTCAAACTCACAATCTGCTGAATATGAAGTACACACTATCCAAGCGAACAATTTAAAGTTAAACCAATTCCAAGGGGGAAGTATAACATTAATTGCATGTTTTAATGAGATTTACATTTGTTTTTGTTTGTTTGTAGTAAGTAATTGTCTATCTCTTGCAGTTTATGAGTTAAAGAAAAGTCATTTAGGATGAAAAAACTTCAGAGGCTATTCCCAATATATTCAGGAAACATTTAATTTGTCATGTAAATGTCTGTAATATACAGTATTATAATTAAAATGTCTGTAATATACAGTATTATAATGTAAAAGTCTGTAGTATACAGTATTATAATGTAAATGTCTGTAGTATAGAGTATTATAATGAAAATGTCTGTAGTATACAGTATTATAATGAAAATCTTTAAGCCATTTTTTTAAAAACAAAACATTTTGAATAGTGTGTCATATAAAGAGTGTTTCGGGGAGGGGAGATTTTCCTAAAATTCTAGTGTCCTAACTTTGAAAAATAGTAAGCTTAAACTCCAAGTTTGGTGTTTAACCGACTTTTTGTTTTTGGGTTATACTGCCCTTAGAGAACACACGCACACACACACACAAGCACACACAAACAAACACAAACACTGACCGTTTTCTAAAAATAAGTTTTTACTTTCTCTACAGGTAGTATGTACATATTATATAGGGAGGGTATTGTATTGCACCCAAAAATTCGAACCGTAGAAAAATGTCCATGTGCATGTGTGTGTGTGTGTGTGTGTGTGTGTGTGTGTTTGGCAAGCATAGCTCAAAACGAAAAGGCTATTTAATACCAAACTTGGTATTTAAGTTTGGTGGTATTTTTCAAGGTTGCGACATGAAGATTTTCAAAAAAATCCCCCACCCCAACTACACTTTACATGGAACTTTTTTCAAAAATGTTGATTTTCTTAAAAATGGCTGTAACGATTTTGATTAAAATATCTTGTGTTCAAGATATTTCCATACCAAATAAAATATATATGTTGAATTTTCTGGGATTAGCCTCTGAAGACTACTCTATTCTGGATGAATTTTAAGGAATTTTGCAAAAGTGCTAAGATATGGACAAAAGCTTGCTTAAAAATGTAGAGCACGTTAAGACACACAATTTATGCTACATACATTATTTTGGTGAAGTTGATCGTTTTTGAGATGTTGCTTGTTTTTGGTTTCAGCTTTAAAAAATAAGTAATAATACTATATCTGCGATTTTTTTCTCGATTAGCATGAAGTAAATAGAAGCATAAGCTTTTTAACAATAATTTGTTGCAGAGACGTAGAGAAAGTAATGTGAATGAAACACATCAGATTTTATTTTCTTGCGATCTTACCACTAGGTACAAACATCCACTAAAACTCAAATATGCTTTTTAGCTTCTCATTTATTACCTCAATTCTTCATGAATATTATCGACATCTTTCAGCTGTGTTTCGTGAAGGTGATAATGTTAATAAAGACGAGTCGCTATTTTATTATCTGATTTTGATAGACTGTTTAAAATAGGCTCATAGGTTTTCAAGTGGACTTTAATAATTTATTTATAATAAGCACTAATATAATAAATCAAATTTGATATACAATATCCACATTATACTAATAATAATTGAAGATTACGTAGCCTAAGTTATGCTTAATTCAGAATAAGGAACTAATGCTGTTATTCTCATGATTTCTTTCATTGTACAACAAAAATAAATTTAAATAATTTGAACTTACATAAAATAATGTGATGTACTCCATTCACATGACTTGTTCTACTTTCTACTTCATGATAATCGTGATTGAATTAGCAGAAATGGTCTTATCCCTTGCTTCCTTGTAAGTAGTAGGGAAATAAGGGAATACACTAGATTAAAGCGATAGTCAAGTCTTTAAAATATTGGTTACTCTGTGGTTGAAATCCCTTTGCTTGTATGGGCAGATTTGACAAATTTCCGTATGAGAAGTATTTTAAAGCTGAAACCAATAACCAGGAATAACTCAAGAACGGTCAGCTGTACAAAGAAAATGTATGTGACCTAAATTATGTGTTCTAACGAGATGTACATTTTTTGTGTAGTAAGTTTTGTCTCTCTCTTACGGTTTACGAGTTATGCAAAATTCAGAATAATTCATCCAAAATACAGAGGCTATTTCCGGAAAATTCAAGATATACATTTTTGTTTGATATATAATATTTTACTTAGTCTCCCCGACAGGTTCTGACCCCTGCCATTCCTACAAATACGGGGAGGGTAAGTCAATTACGATAAATATTTTAATGTACGATTTTTTAATCAAAATCATTAGAGCCATTTTTGAGAAAAGCAAAGCTTTCGAAACCTTTTCCATGTAAAGGGTAGTTTGGTGTGGGGAATTTTCTTGAAAATCTTCAGTTCTCATCCTTCGGAGATTCTTAACTTAAATGCCATGTTGTGGACTTTTCGTTTTGAACTATGCGTCCACAGACATACACACCACCTTTATTTAAAATTCTCTTTTTGGATTCAGGGGGTTCAAAAAAACACGTACTTCCGGTGAAATTTCGGTAACGAATTTTTTAGACTTTCTTTTTTTTTGTGTGTGTGTGTGTCTAACACCCGCTTTTACTGCTCTGGCACCGCAGGCGATGACACTGACGACGCATGAAGATGGAGCCCCGGTGGAATGTGAATGCGGGGGAAACAGGAGAACTCGGAGAAAACCCGTCCCTGTGCCACTTCGTCCACCACAAATCTTACATGCGGTCGCTTGGAATCGAATCTGGGCCGTCTAGATGAGAGGCGAGTGGTTTGACCACTCGGCCACGGCGCGGCCAAAGTTTTGAGTGGAATACAATATCTACACTATGTACATAGTCAGTGTAGAGAAAGTGATAATATTGAGAGGAATGATTTAATCCTAACTTTAATAAAATGTGTTAGTTATTATTTCTTTCTTTTTGAGTGTGTAAAAACACTATTTTTCAGTTGTAACAAAGTGAGGGTTATACCGTTTTTATGCACATACTTTCAGTTATAAAATTGCGTATTTCGAGTCACATTTTATAAATACTTTTGTAGCCTTTATAACATTTCATAAATGACGTAAATTCATATATGTTATGTTTAATAGATACAACGTAGTTATATTTCATAGTTTCAATTATTTCTAAACAAAAGCTTAACATGTTGCTTTTATCCATATAACGTGGACAGAAGTAACACTTTTGTTCCAATACTACAAAATAATATGATGTGGTATCTGCCCAGAATGTAGTCGATAAATACTAGGAATAAAGAAATAGGTAACTTGTGAAATTCCAGCAACTATTGGGTTCAACAAACAAAATGCTAATAGAAAGAGTTAGACATGAAACAGTCTTTAAATTCTATAAGGTAATGGAACTTCCAATAATACTCTATGGATCTGAAACGTGTAAAATGATTGAGCAACAGAACCGGAGAATGGAGTTTGCAGAAATAAGATTGCTGAGACTTTTGGAGGGATACTCCTTATTGGTCCATTAGACAAATGAAGATATAAGAAAAGTTGAACATAGGAAGGGTGATGCAAGCTATAAGTAGATAATAAATAATTATAGAGACCATGTAACGAGAATGGAACCATACGACTTCCCTATAAAATATTACAACACAACTCAAGAGGCGGCTGAAATGCAGGGAGACCGAGGAAAGGAAGGAGAGACCAATTTCCATCTGGAGACGGAAAAGGCCAGTAGGCTTAATTCTTGTTGTTGAATTAGGAGAATAAGTCATTACCCAATGCATTAATATACTGTAATAATATCTTCACGTAAACTATAAACTAATGGATATCAACAAAAAATTGTGTAAATATAGACTACTTATGTAACCGAAGTGTACTAAAATATAAAAAAAGCTACTGCATACTTTCAGCCTCACAATAGAAGTTAAATCACTGCTGAAGAGGAAATACCCGTAAAATAGCCAAAGGCTAAAATAAGCCCATGGTGAAATAAATATTGCACATGAGTCCCAGGAACAATCTGTGTCCGAGGAAGTCATTGAGGCTTAGTAGAATGCAGTTTAATTAGAGAGACAGCGAACCAGTCGTCAGCTGAGTATGAGCGCCGAAACGACGAATCTTATAATTGTTTTGTAGCAATTCAAATAGCAGTTTTGTTGCAATATTTTGAAGTTTTTATTTGGACAACAGCTCTTTTTAACTCGTATGGTCAAATAAAGTACAAGTTTATTACACCTACTATAGGACTTGACAAAAATTATATGTTATGTTATCGCAAAATGTCCAAAAATGATTCAAACCTCATATCCCTGTAGTAGTAAAGGAAGAGCAAGACTGTGATACATGGAACAAATTAAGAAGTACATAACAAGAGCGTATTAAGATTTACAAATCTGATATGTTCCATTCACATTACCTTCTCTACATCTCTGCAACAAATTATTGTTAAAAAGCTTATGCCTCTATTTACTTCATGCTAATCGAGAACAATTTAGCAGAAATATTCTTAATACTTGCTTCCTTGTAAGTAGAAGTGAAATAAGGGAGTACCATAGGTTAAAGTGACAGTCAAAAGCTGGTTGCTATGTGATTGAAGTTTCTTTGTTTGTATGGATAGGAGTTGGCAAAGTCCTGTGTGCGAAAAATGCAAGTTTTTTAAAGCTGGAACCAAAAACAAGGAATATGTCAAAACGATCAACTCCACGAAAAAAATGCATATAAAATAGATTTTTAAAATGCTCTACATTTTTTGTGTGGTAAGTTTTTCTCCACCTCTTAGGTTTAACAGTTATGCAAAATTCCGTAAAAATCATCCAGAGTAAAGTAGTCTTCAGAGACTATTCCCAGAAAATTCAAGATATACATTTTATTTATCAGGTAAATATCTTTAATATATGGTATTTTAACCAAAATCGTTCGAGCCATTTTTGAGAAAATCAATTTTTTCGAAAAGTTATATGTAATGGGTACTTTGGGGTGGAGGAATATTTCTTAAAATCTTCGTGTCGCATCTCTGGAAGGTGCTAAACTTAAATACCAAGTTTGGTATTTAACCGACTTTTCGTTTTTGAGTTATCGTGTTCACAGTCACACGGACTCACGGACACACGGACACACAGACACACTGACACCCGGACACGCGGTTACACGGACACATGGACACACACACACACATACACATGGACATTTTTGTGAAAATGTTTTTTTTTGGATATCGGGGACCCTAAAAGATATATTTCCGGTGAAATCTCGGTATCGAATTTTTGGGTGGAGTACAATACCTTCGCATGTAGTGCCTGTCGTATGAGTGTGTGCATGTGTCCGGGTGTCTATGAACCCGATAACTAAAAACTTAAAGTCGGTTGAATACCAAATTTGATATTTAAGTTCAGAATATTCCAAGGATGTGAGACGATGAATTTCAAGCAATCCGCTCCCCCCCAAACTACCCTTTCCATCAAAATTAGCTATAACGATTTTGACTAAAACATGGTATATTTAAGAGATTTGTCTGTAAATGAAAATGCATATCTTGTACTTTCAGGAAATAACCTCTGAGGACCTCTTCATTCTGAATGACTTTTGCATTATTAGTAAACTTAAGACATGGACAAGAGGTCACTACCTAAAAGCTGTAGTTATTGTTTAAATCACACAATTTAGGTAATATATAGTATTTTGTAAATGTAATGGTTTCCTTCCTTGTTATTGGTTCTCACACAGGAAATCATCAACCGTTTCGTATCTGGAAAAAATGTGAATGGCAAAACGACAGTTTTAAAATATTGGATATCACTTTAGTTTAGTGTACTCCTTTATTTAGCTCCTACTTAGCTCAATTAATGGATGTAGATAAAATAATATTTTGTGAAAGTTGACTTTCTTAAGAACAGAGGAACACATGAGACTGGAACACATCACTATTTAACTGATAAAGGTGCATACTTTTACGTTCAGTGATATATTTTCACAGAATAAGTATGCTTATCAAAATAAAGCATTATTTCCTTTAATATAATATCGTTGGCCAACTTTTATGAGGAGGATTTTTTAAAATGTCACATGACTTTCTTTACCTATTCTGCAGTAAACTATTCCTACAAAACCTTCTTTTTCTTCTATCTATTTCATGGTAAATCAAAGTAAACACAAGCAGAAATAGGCTCATACATATTTTCGTATAGGTTCTAAGTAAATGAGGTAATACACCAGGCAAAAAGTATACAGTCAAATCTTTTAAAACAATATCTCGGAAGTGGTCAGCTTTTCAAAATATGTATTTGACATAAATTCTGTATTTCAAAAGGATCTTGTGTTGTAAGATTTTGTCTATCTCTTTGGGTTTACTAATTATGCAAAAGTCGTTCAGAATGAAGAGGTCTTGAGAGGCTATTCTCAGATTGTTCAAGATATACTTTTTATTTGCCATACAAATACCTTTAATATATGGAATTACGATCTATACCATTAGAGCCATTTTTGAGAAAATCGGACTTTGGTGTGGGTGGATTCTGGTGTCCATCCTGGAGAATAGTGAACTTAAATACCAATTTTGGCTCTTAACCGTACGCGATAGAGGAAGTAAAACTAACTGTTATTATGTTGTTGGTAAAAATGAAGAAAAGAAATAAATATATGTTTGCCAAATGAGCACTTAAAGCTCTGCTTATCAGCAGTACCAATTTGGAGATCAAAACTTCCCTAGCTCCTTAGCCAGACTTATTAAGTTTGCTTGAGACTTAAAAAATATTGTTTTTATGATTGGGTTGTTTTGGACTGAGCTCATCTCAAATCGAATTAAAAAGCTGAATTTTACATCTGCGTGGCATTTTAGATATAACAAAACTATACCCAAATTTAATTTTTTCACCCTAGAAGTGTTAGTAATTTCTTCGTCCCTTAAGGGTGCACATAGATTAAATATAGCAAAAATGTTGAACAAAACCTTTATTACTTATTATAATGGTATATCCAATGCATGTGAGAAGGTATTACATTCCACCCAACAATTTCATACTGTGGTGATTTCACCGAAAGCACATGTTTTGAGGATACCTGAATCTAAAAACGTATTTTTACTTTGACTAGCACACGTGTACAATGTGCATAGTAGATAGACAAGGTTTTATATTGCACCCAAAAATTATATACCGAGATTTTACGGAAATACATGTTTTGGGACCCCTACAAAAACGTTTTTACAAAAAGTTCTTTGTGTTTTCTGTATGTACATATGTGAGTGAGTATATCTATGGACGTCATAACTCAAAATCGAAAAGTCGGGTAAATGCCAAGCTTGGCATTTGAGATCAGTATCTTCAAAGGATGCTACACGAAGATTTTCAGCAAAATCCCCCACCCCGAAACAGTTTACATGGAATATTTATCGACCAGTTTAATGTTTTCTAAAATGGGTCTTTGGATTTTGATTAAAATATTATACTCCTAAGATATTTTCATAAAAGCGAATTGTACATATTGAATTTTCTCAGAAGCACCTCTGAAGACTTAGACCTCTAGACTGGGTTTTAAAGCAGCTGCCTGATATTGACGTTCGTTGAAATTTGTATGACTATACCTAAATGTTTCAATTTACTGATGAGGAAGATAATGCGGTTATTTAGGATAATAGAATGTACACTTGATTTCTAAACCCAAATTTTAATAATCCATATTATACATTTGTACTAAAGATCTCTTTTATGTAATCATAATAGCTAATTTTATATCAACAAATTATTGAAGACCGAGAAAAGAATTTATTTCTTATATGTTAATTTTATCCCATTAGATCTTCATACTTATTCTTTTCCTTAGATGTTTTAATTGCATTACGATATTAATTAAAATACCATACACTAATATTGACATTACAAAATATAATTTATATCTTGTATGTTCTGGAAATAGTCTCTATATTCCTCTTCATTTATTTTGGATTTCTGGTAAACTATAAGAAATACACTACGTTTTACTACATAACATGTGGTATATTCCATTCACATGACTGTCCTTACATTTCTGTAACAAATTGTTGTTAAAAAACTTATGCTTCTTTTTACTTCATGGTAATCGAAAAAAAAATAGCAGAAGTATTCTTATTGCTTGCTTCCATGCAAGTAGGAGGGAAATAAGGGAGTAGCACAGATTAAACTATTAGTCAAAAGCTGGTTTCTATGTGACTAAATTTCCTTTGTTTGTATGGACAGGAGTTGACAATTCCTATACAAGAAAAGTATAAGTTTTTTAAAGCTGAAACCAATAACAAGGAATATCTAAAAAACGATAAACTCCACGAAAAAAATGTTTATGACATAAATTATGTGTTTTTTCGTGATCTGCATGTTTTGTATACCAAGTTTTTGTCTATCTTTTACGGTTTATCAGTTATGCAAAATTCAATACAAATCATTGAGAATAATGAGGTCTTTAGACGCTATTCCCAGAAAATTCAATATATCCATTTTATTTTTGGGTAAACAACTTTAAATCAAAATCTTTAGAGGTATTTTTGAGAAAAGCAACATTTTTGAATTTTTTCCCATGTAAAGGGTAGTCGGGGGGTGGGAGGATATACTGGAAATCCTTCGCATTCTTGGAAGATACTGAACTTAAACACCAAGTTTGGTATTTAACGGACTTTTCGTTTTTGAGCTATGCTGTCCAAAAACACACTCACACCATAAACGGACCTTTTTCCAAAAAATGCTTTTTTTTATTCAGGGAGATCCAAAACATGTATTTCCGGTGAAATCTCGGTATCGAATTTTTGGATGGAATGCACTATGTATATAGTAAGTTAGAAAAGTAAAAATATCGCTAAAACAGACAAGTTGGATAATTTTTTTTACTTTCCCTACAGCCCTACGAAAATTGTAATTAGAGAAGATATTGTATTCCACCTTAAACTTCTATTTCGAAATTTCACTGGAAATATAAAACGAAACATTTTTAGAAAAAAAGTCCGCGTGTGGGTGTTTGGATGAACAGCATATCGTAAAAACGAAAAGACCTTTAAACAACTCACTTGGTATTCAAGTGTAGTAGGTATCTTCAATGAATTTGACACGAAGATTATCAACAAAAACGTTCCAAACATTTCAAATGGAAAAATATTTGAAAATTTTGGCTATATCGTATACTAAAGGTATTTACATCATAATATATAAAATGCATATCTTGAATTTTCTAGGGATAGTCTATAATGGCCTCTTCATTATGGATGAATTTTTCTGAATAACTGGCAAACTGTAAGAGGATTACTACAAAAAAATGTAGATCTCCCTAAAACAACATTTATGTCAAATACATTTTTCGTAGAGTTAACCTTTTCAAGATATTCCTTGTTATTAGTTTCAATTATAAACTACGTAACTTTTCTCGAACGGGAAGTTACCTTTTGTTTCATCTCAGTTTTGTTTTACTTTAATTGCTCACATAACGACCAGTTTTAAAAGCTTTGATTATCACATTAGCCTAGTGTATTCCGTCATTTCCCTTCTACATACAAGGAAGCAAATATTAAGACAATTACTGCTAATGTTTGACTTGACTAGCATGATGTACATAAATGCATAATATTGTATATAAATTGAATATCTGTAAATGAACATCTAGATAATCTATTGTAAGAATAGTTTATTTGTATAAGAGTTAGAGAAAGTTGTGTGTAGCACTTCAGTTCTTGTTTAATTAATATTTTCAGAGATTTTCCTCATTTGTTGTTTAAATTGCATAATGCTTATTAATTAAGTCTTCATTTATTTCTCCTTTCCATCACCCTAGTCATACACGGAGAACAAAATTTCAAAGTCGTCACTAGAACAGTTCTTAAAATATTCAACTATATTCTTAGCCAAGTGTATACCCTTAGTTTTCTTTTAGCCGCAATAAAATTGTATGTAATAAAATCATTTGTGCTAATGGTTATCTCAAATAGTATGAAATAAATAGAAGAAACAGCTTTTGTAAGAATAGGAAGACTCCAGTAAATGAAATACACCAGAAATCTTTTTGGTACACCTCGTGTCTTGAATTAACGTTGCTGAGTTGAAATTCATTGTATGACGACAATTGTGAAAGTTTTAGAGTTTGGTTCTTCATCTCCGACTCACTGGAGTTAATTTGCAGGTTCACAGAAACTTTGTACATTTCAAGAATATATCGTCACAAATCCAGAATCTATGCAAGGGATCGTAAATCTCTAGGACTCCGGCATAATATTTCTCGGTCGGTATGAATCATAGGGGAAGGCTGATAACTTCCAGTCCTCGAAATTAACTAATTAATTACCAGAAAAACAACAACAGCAACAAGGACAACCACGAAGCTCTGAAAACCGCAATCAAGCTCCCACACTTTCTGCCATAGCTCTTCTTCAGTAATTTATTTCGGCAGTGATTGCGTAATGAACAAAAAAGTAATTTACAAGGTAGTTATAGGATCGAAACCATAAATATTGGAAATATTGGGCAACGGAAAAAAATATTTATCACGAACACATAAAACGATTCGCGCGTAAAATCGCGGCGGTGTTAGTTATATACGTACAACAACGCTCAGCTTGCGTGTTTTGTTTCTAGTTGTAGCGGTTCCCGATAGAGCTCAGTACCAATTAATACTGGTGCAGGGAAGCCACATATTTTGTTGATTAGCTCATAGGACCGCGAGAGAAAAAAAAAATAGGGAGGGTTGCAGCGGCTTGCTCCTGGCGTATCTCTGCATGCACTCGTTCAAATAGTTAAACGCAAATGCCGAAACTGTTGCTTCGGCCGTATTTCTCTCTTTGATGTATGAAAGGTTAATGGCTTTTATGTTATTGTTTTGCTAATGGCTATAGTCCTAAAACAAGCACCAATTTTCCCTGTTAACAGTTTTAAATATTTGAATGTTGTCTTTCTTTATTACTATTTATTTAAGGTCACAGAACTCCTGGGTCTTATAGTGACCAAATAAAATGACTCACATGCGTACGTAAAGACTAGAGCAAAACTTTGTGCCGATGCAGTCGGTTCCCTACAGTACTTTTCTTTATTTAATTTATTTCATGTAGGCAGAATTTCATTACCAGTGTATTCCAAAACTACCGGCCTCTATGATAAAACATAGTGATCGAGAAAGAGATGGAAGACAGAAGCATTTTACCTTGGTGGCTGGAAGACACTCACTAGATGCAATACGTTCACTATTAGTTGTATATCAAAAACGTAGCGCTCTAACCCTAACCAATGAACAAAAGTCGGTTCTTAGGTCAGAAACAAAGGAAAGAAGGGCTAAGCACAAACATTATGAGCAGTGAAATTACCTTGTAAACATTAATCTCTTTAATTCATATGTTATTTGAAAGAAACAAAGTGCATAGGCAAGATACCAAAAATTATTGCTTTTATTGAGCTGCGCAGCTATCATTTATTTACCGTTATATTGAAGATAAAACTCAGATGACCAGTGCAGCGTTATAATGTAGCCTTCCGCCATTCGCGCCAAAAATAGGCATATTAGGTCCTTTGATATAGTTTTGGTATGAGAGGGTTATAAACTCGGTCCTTTGTGAGGGTTTTGTTCTGTGAGGGGAAGAAACTAAGACATTTTTAATAATTTCAGCTTGTGAGGCGTAGAAACCAGGACATTTGTGATAGTTTCGGCTTGTGAGGGGTAGAAACTAGGACATTTTTAATAATTTCGGCTTGTGAGGCGTAGAAACCAGGACATTTGTGATAGTTTCGGCTTGTGAGGCGTAGAAACTAGGACATTTTAATAATTTCGGCTTGTGAGGCGTAGAAACTAGGACATTTGTGATAGTTTCGGCTTGTGAGGCGTAGAAAACAGGACATGTGTGACAGTTTCTGCTTGTGAGGCGCAGAAACTAGGACATGTGTGATAGTTTCGGCTTGTGAGGCGTAGAAACCAGGACATTTGTGATAGTTTCGGCTTGTGAGGCGTAGAAACTAGGACATTTTAATAATTTCGGCTTGTGAGGCGTAGAAACTAGGACATTTGTGATAGTTTCGGCTTGTGAGGCGTAGAAAACAGGACATGTGTGACAGTTTCTGCTTGTGAGGCGTAGAAACTAGGACATGTGTGATAGTTTCGGCTTGTGAGGCGTAGAAACTAGGACATTTGTTATAGTTTCGTCTTGTGAGGCGTAGAAAACAGGACATGTGTGACAGTTTCTGCTTGTGAGGCGCAGAAACTAGGACATGTGTGATAGTTTCGGCTTGTGAGGCGTAGAAACCAGGACATTTGTGATAGTTTCGGCTTGTGAGGCGTAGAAACTAGGACATTTTAATAATTTCGGCTTGTGAGGCGTAGAAACTAGGACATTTGTGATAGTTTCGGCTTGTGAGGCGTAGAAAACAGGACATGTGTGACAGTTTCTGCTTGTGAGGCGTAGAAACTAGGACATGTGTGATAGTTTCGGCTTGTGAGGCGTAGAAACTAGGACATTTGTTATAGTTTCGTCTTGTGAGGCGTAGAAACTAGGACATTTATGATAGTTTCGGTTTGTGAGGGATAGAAACTAGGACATTTGTGATAGTTTCGGCTTGTGAGGCGTAGAAACTAGGACATTTGTGATAGTTTCGGTTTGTGAGGGGTAGAAACCAGGACATTTGTGATAGTTTCGGCTTGTGAGGGGTAGAAACTAGAACATTTTAATTATTTCGGCTTGTGAGGCGTAGAAACTCAGACATTTGTGATAGTTTCGGTTTGTGAGGGGTAGAAACTAGGACATTTGTGATAGTTTCGGATTATGAGGGGTAGAAACTAGGACATTTGTAATAGTTTCGGCTTGTGAGGCGTAGAAACTAGGACATTTGTGATAGTTTCGATTTGTGAGGTGTAGAAACCAGGACATTTGTGATAGTTTCGGCTTGTGAGAGATAGAAACTAGGACATTTGTGACAGTTTTGGCCTGTGAGTTTGGAAACTAGGTCTTTTGAGAGGTATAAACGAGGTGATTTATAATAATTTTGACATGAATGATAGAAGTTAGATCCTTTGAGATAATTTTGGGCATGTAAGGGGTAGAGGCTAGGTACTTTGTGATAGTTTTGGCATATGCAGGGTATAAGTTAGGTCGTTTGTGTTAGTTTTGGAATGTGAGGGTTAGAAGCTAAGTTTTTTGTGATAGCTTTGGAATGTGAGGGGTAGTACCTAGGTTCTTTGTGATAATTTTGGTATATGAGGGGTAGAAGCTAGGTCCTTTGTGACAGTTTTGGCGTATGAGGGGTAGAGGCTAGGTCCTTTGAGATAGTTTTGGCTTTGGAGAGGTAGAAGCTAGTTCCTTTGTGATAGTTTTGGCTTTGGAGGGGTAAAAGCTAGGTCCTTTATGATAGCTATGGCATATGAAGGGTAGAAACAAGATCTTTTGTGATACCGTTGGAAAGTGAATGGTAGAAACTAGGTATTTTGTGATAGATTAGCCATGTGAGTGTAGAAACTAGGTCCTTTTTTATAGTTTTGGCATGTGCGGGTAAAAACTAGGTAGTTTGGAATAATTTTGACATGTGAGGGATAGAAACAATATCTTTTATGGTAGTTTTGCCATATGAGTGGTAGAAACTAGATGCGTTTTGATTGTTTGGCTTGTGGGGGGTGAAAACTCGATTCTTTGGGATAGTTTTGATTTGTGAGGGTAAAAGCTGGATCCTTTGTGATACATTTAGCATGTGAGGGCAGAAACAAGGTTCTTTGTTATAGTTTTGGAATGTGAGGGGTAGAAGCAAAGTTCTTTGTGATAAATATTGTTATGTAAGTGTGGAAGCTAAGTTGTTTGTGTTAGTCTTGGCAAGCGAGGGTAGAAACTAGTCGTTTGTGAGGACAGAAGCTTGGTCGTTTGCGATAGTTTTGCTATGTGAAAGATAGAACCTAGGTCCTTTGGGATACTTATGGTATGTGAGAGGTATATACTAGGTTCTTTGTGATAGTTTTGGCATATACGAATAGAAACTAGGTCCTTTGTGATATCTTTGGCATATGAGGGGAGAAGCTAGGTCCTTTCTGATGGTTATGGCCTGCCAGGGTAAAGACTAGGTCCTTTATGATAAATGTAATATTTGAGAGCTAGAAACAAAGCCCTTTTTGATAGTTTTTGCATCTGAGAGGTAGAAACTGGGTGCTTTGTGATAGTTTTGACTTTTGAGGGGTCTGCATCTCAACTAGGTCATTTGCAGCAGTTTTGGCCTATGAGGCATTGAAACTATATAATTTGTTATGGATTCGGATTTCTCGTCAGCATCCACATTGCTAGATATAACACTGTGAGAAGGTAACCATATAATAATAATGATAATCTTTTGCGAGCCTAGAACAGATTAAAGGAAGGTATAAAATAGATATAGGTACGGAAATTAAAGGAGCGCCAGAGGTGTATGAAGATATGCCCGAAAAATACAAAATGTATTAAATCAAATAATGTGTAATTTAATACAAGGAACTCTGAAAGAAAAACAACTTAAGATACATATGTATGCTATTAAAAATTATTCTGCTATTATAAAACATATAGTTATATCACTAAAATTTTAATATTTACTGCCGATATAGTATCCGAAGGTGCGTTGCTATCATTGTAGAAAGGCTTGATTGGCCACCAATCCTATATATTCTACGTGCTATTGGCTAATGGAATATTGAGTGATATTATTTCTGTTATTTTTTATATCATGATGTCATGATAAATTCAAAAAATGTAAAATGTAAAATTTCAAAACCATTACATAACAATCTGGAAAAGTTAATATCTCGGTCTTCTGTGTCCCAATAAAATGTGTGATTAAGCTATTTCTGCAAGCTATTAATACCTACCAAATGGATAGAAACATAGGGCCCTGGAACAAGGGCCTGCAGAAGAGAGTTTAATATATAATAGAGAAGATAATGTGAATGAAACAAATCAGATGCTTCTTATTTCCCGCAATATTAGAGTTTCCCATATTATAAGAAATACATAATTATGGTGCCATATACGAGGGCCGTTTTTTTTTTTTAACCTCCAATAGGCTATAAATAAAAGACAAGTTCATACAAAACAATTATTTTATTACTTAAAGTTTTGTACACTTGTGGTTACTTTTCAACATAATCACCTAAAAGTTTGAGACATTTATCGTACCTGTGCACAAGCTTTGGAATACCCGCTTCAAAAAATATTAACCCCAGTGATTTCAAATGAGCATTGACGTTGTATTGAACATCTTCGTTGGTTTGAAAGTGCTGCCCTCCTAACCACGTCCTCAGGGGAAAGGTTAAGTCGTTGGGTGCCAGGTGAGGACAGTAAGGCGGATGAATGAAAATGTCCCATTGAAATTGTTCAAGGAGCCGGGTTCTGCCAGCAGTGTGTGGACGAGCGTTTTCATGGATCAACACAATTCCTGAAGTCAGCATTCCTCTTCGTTTGTTTTCAACGGCTCTGAGCAATCGTAATGTATGAAGATTTTCAAATGCTCATATGAAATCATTGGCGGCAACATTTTTTGAAGCGGGTATTGCAACAAAAAAAAACAAAAAAAAACTCTCTAACCATTAACCGTTTATCTGTGGTAATTTATATTTACATAGCCTAATTTCTGTCAACGATACTTTAGCATTAGTTGCCTAGCCTCCTTTAAAGTTTTATCTTACTCCAAAATAGTCAATTTCTTTCATTGTTTCAATTGTTTTCCTTCCAAATGTCATTTATATTCCTTTTTAGATGTCATTCCCTTTTGAATAAGGGCTATTTGTATTTATTATGTTCCTTATTGAACACCAGATCATTGTACCTATGATTAACATTTTCTACATTTCAAATTATTTCGTTAAAATTTAGAGTACCTCCAACAGAGCTATTTTCATCTGCTCGTCAATCAAACTGAATCTGTGTTTCGACTTGGCACAGTTTGCAGTTGCTCACACAAGTATTACGAAGCAAAAATAGCCAATATTTTCCAAACCATTTACTTTTTCGACCTTCTAATAAGAGAAAATGCTTTATTAAATTCCTTGATGCATGTGTATTTTGGAGGGACTGCATACAGAAAAACCCCATGAGTTCCATTCACATGACTTTCTCTATCTGTTCTTCAACCAGCCATTCCTAGAAAAGGTTGCTCTTTTATCTACATCACGCTAATCAAGATAAACATTAGGAGAACTTGTCTCATCACTTGCTTCTTTGAAAGTATAGGGAAAAAAGGGAAACGTCAGTAGATTAAAACTGAAACCAATAACAGGTAATATGTGGGAAACGGATAACTTTACAAACAAAAATGTATATGACATAAACTGTGAGTTTTAACATAAATATATTTTTGTATAGTACGTTTCTGACTGTCTCTTACGGTTTAACAGCTATACAAAAGTCATCTAGAATGAAGAGGTTTTCAGAGGTTATTTCCAGAAAATTATATATATATATATATATATATATATATATATATCACCTGTCATGAAAATATCTTAAACTTATGCATTTTAATAAACATTTTCAGAAATGTTTTCTTCGAAAAGTACACCCTGTAAAGAGCAGTTGGAGATTACTTAGAAAATATTTGTGTCGCATCCTGGAGGATAGTGCACTTATATACCAATTTTGTATTTCACTGACTATTCGTTTATTATTAATTTATTTTAACTATGCTATGCAGTACATAGAGCCTTTTTCTACAAATACTTTTTCTTGATTCAGGGAATGTCAAAGCATATATTTTCTGTGAAATCGCGGTATCCAACTTTTGGCTACAATACAATATCTTCTCTACCCACTATATTCGCTACTTTCTCGCCAGAGAAAGTAAAAACTGTAAGCTGTTCCCTTCACAGTTTCAACTGCACTGCTAAGGTTTCAATTAAATAGAACATGTTTATTACTTTTCCATGCGTTTTATATTGCTTAAGCTGATTTAAGTTTTATCTATTTACTTCCTTGCAATAGGTTATATGTCCCAAAATAAAGAAAGTAGTTGACAACAGATCAAAGCAGCTTAGAACCTGCCAAGACGACTTTTCAATTGGAAATCGGTAAGTCTTACACAGCTTGCAAACAGGCTACATAGCAATTACTTCTTACTTCCGATGATAAGAAGTTACTTAAAATTTACGAGAGGCGTTCAATAAGTCTTTAGAAAAAGATAGCGAAACTAGTCAAGTTTAGTAAATGTTTACTTTCTCTAGCCCGCACGTACAATGTACATAGTGGATAGAGCAGCAATGTATTGCACCCAAAAATTCGATGATGAGATATTTAGAAAAAACACTCAAAAACGAAAAGACCGTTGAATACTAAATTTGGTATTGGTTGGTATCTTCCAAGGATGTGAAAAGAAGATTTTCAAGAAAATCCCCTCACCACAAGCAACCCTTTACAAAGAAAAATATTCGAAAATTTTTATTTTCTGGAAATGTCTGTAACCATTCTGATTAAATTCCCGTATATTAAATATATTTATATCCCAAATAAAATGTATATATAGAATATTCTGTGAATAGCCTCTTAAGGCCTCTTTATTCTGAAAGAATTTTGCTAAACTGCTGAACCGCAAGAGCAAAAAAAAAAAAAAAAAAAAAAAAAAAAAAAAAAAAAATGTAGATCTCGTCAAAACACACAATTTATGTCCTCTACATTTTTGTTGTGGAGGGAACCGTTTCCGAGATATTCTTTGTTATTATTTCATTTGAAAGTACTTATACTTTTCTCAGACAGGAAGTGTTCGTTTTTTTTTTTTTTTTCTACTCCTGGCTAAGCAAAGAAGCAATGACAATTGCATAACTACAGCTTATAAAAAATATCAGTTTAGCATAACACATTCCTTTAGCTCCCTTCTATTTATAAGTAACTAAATAATAAGAACATTCTACTAATGTTTATCTCGTTTAGCATAGTGTAAAAAGAAGAATAATCTTTTGTAAGAAGTTTGTTTGTTGAGCAACTGCAGAAAGTCGTGTGAGTGTAACACATAAGATTTTTTTTTTAATTTTGCAACATAATTTCATTTTAGCTTCATACACTTTTTACAGCGTTTCTTCTATTTTCAAAAAGTCGAATTTCGGATGTTGTAGTAATTCAAGTCTTAATTCTATAATTTCCGCCAATGCACCCTTGCATTGTCTTGATGGAAGAGAGTATTTTTCTTTGCCAGATGAGGGCGTTGTTTCTTGATTTCTCCATTCAACCGGTGCAATAACGATGCATAATACTGTTCATCTATCGTTCTTCCTTTCTGCAAGTAATCAATTGAGATGATGATACCACGTACATCCCAAAAATCCAAGGACATCACCTTGTGTGCATATTTCACCACCTTTGCCTTCCTCGGAACCGGTTTGTCTTTAAAAACACACTGTTTTGGCTGTACTTTTGTCTGTGATGTGAAGTAGTATATCCATGTTTCATTCACAGTATGTATTGACGCTGAACTCGTTAGGATTGCGACGTAAACTTGCTATACTAGCTTCCGAATCGATCACATAATTGCGTTTATTCCTTACGGCACCCATTTTGTCGATACCTTTGACAGACCTAAATTTTAGTGCAAAATTGGAAACACTGTACATTGTGATATGCCTATTGCCTCTACTATTTCGCGAACTTTGATTCATCGATCATTCCAAATCGTATCCTGGACGGAGGAAGTCACTTCTAGTGGATGTCCGGAACGATGTTCATCATTTGTGGATATACGGTCACGCTTAAATTCATTTATCCTATTGTAAATTGTTGCAAATGCAGGAGCAGATGTGCCATAAACTTCATTCAACTCGACTTTTAACTCTTTTGGTGTTATACCTTTTAAATAGAAGTGTTAATCACCGCACGAAACTCTTTCTAAGTAAGCCCAAGATTGTTTATTCAATCGCCTATGAGAACAAAAATACGTCATGGATATAGCTGAAAATTTAACTGTCATCTAGTAAGAGACTAATATAATAACTAAATAGAAACTTTTTGGATACTACGAGTGTAATTTCTTGGATTTTCAAGGACTTATTGAACGCCCTTAGTGTGGTCCCCTAACCTGTGAAAATTTCAAATTCAATATATCATAAGCACTTACGTTCATATTTTACCACATACCTCTATTATTTTGTGTAATTAATTCTGAAAATTTGAGACAAATACATCAAGTCGTTTTTGAGAAAAATTATTTTTGTGTTTTCATCTACTCCACAAAAAACCTCCTTGCTCTTGAGCTCTCGAAATTTTGCAACAAAGTTTCATATTTAAATTCTAGAAATATCGCTTTTAAAATTTATAGAATAAGTTCCAACTTAATTAAATATTGCTGCAGGAAAATGTATGATAAATTATTTGTTCATATTTTTTCCATTATTTTATGGAATGATTAATTGTGTTTATACAAATACAAAATCAACTTTATTTATTTAGAAAATTAATTAAATAATTTTATTTATTAAAATATTAAGGTTCTCCATTGTAAAAATCGAACTAATTAGTTGAAATGTTCACCCTAAAGAGCATTTCCAACATTTACCTGCATTACACAATGTATATAGAGAAAAACGTATTTTAATATTAATTGAACTGTCATTTGTCATAAAAATTGTCATTTAAAAGGCCACGCGACAAATGTTTGAACAGCAAGTAACTGAAAATAAATTCGGCATATTAATCTTCAAGGATTATAGTACACTAATGTGCTAAAATCCAAAAGTCAAGATATTTAAAAAATGTTGATCAATTTTTAGAAATTGTTCCTTTTAAAACCAGTATTAAATTAATACTTATTTATTTTTTAAATTATGAATTTGATTAACATTATTTTTCTTATTCTTATACCTTTTAATCCCATTGGATTATACGTGAGTGACCTAAAACATGATTTTAGGTTAAGTTAACTTCTAGTGTACTGTTCGTTGTTTACAAGCTAGCGGAGAGGGAGAGGCAATATTCCCGTGCGCTACTGAGTTTGTGCAGCAGTATATGCAATTCAGAAGTAAAGATAGGTTTTATTACAAAGTATTAATAACATGGACTATATAATAAAATCTATTGGAAGATGAAATAACCAGTTTAATATATGATTACGTGCGTGGACAACTATTGCAATGTATTACAATATCTTTTCTGAATGTAGTAGTAGTAGAAGGAATTGTATTACCAAAATCAAAACCAAAACGTCTTCTACCGGCAATAGTTGCGGAGAGGGAGCTCCTGTGTAACAACCAGTAGCTGCCCGTGCTGCCATAACCCTAGATATGTTATGTGAAAACTTTCGTATCACTCATTTGCCTATTGCAAAGATTTCAAGATATCTCCTAGTCTAAACCACTCTTTACATGAAAAAGTTCTCAAATTTCCATTTTCTGAAAAATGGCTCTAAAGATTCTGGTTAAATACTATAATTGTTTAAGGGTACTGGAAGTGAATTTATAAAGTTCCAAATTTTCTATATATTTTTCTGGAAAAAATTACTGTGATTGCATTGCTATTTAGTTAACATATATGTACCAACTTTCATTCAAATCAGATAAATACTGTAAAAGCTAATAGGCATTTTACAAATTTCACCTAATCTCCAATATTCAACTAGAGCTTTGAACCACATCACTTTTATGAAAATACATTTTTTACTTTCTTTAGCACGTATGTATATACAATGTACTTAGTAGCTAGGGAAGGTATTTTAGTATTTTATTCCGTCCAAAAATTCGATGTCAAGATTTCACCAGAAATATATGTTTTGGGATCACCTGAGTCTTAAAAATATTTCTAAAAAAAGAGACCATGTGTGTCTTGGACTGCATAGCTCAAAAACCAAAACACGTTAAAAACTACACTTGGTATTTAAGTTCAGTATCTTTTAAGGATGCGACACGAAGCTTTTCATTAAAATCCCCCACCCCAAACTACTCCTTGTATGGAAACAGTATTGAAAATACTCAAAAATATGTATAATGATTATAATTTACTTATATTCAGGATATTTACATGACAAATAAAATGCAAATATTGAATTTTTTGGGAATAGCATCTGAAGACCCCTTTATTCTGGATAATTTTGCAGAATTTAGCATAATTGATAAACTGTAAGAGGTGGACAAAATTTTACTACACAAAAATATATATCTGATTAAAACCATAATTTATGTCATATACGTTTTTCTAGTAGAGTTCACCGTGTTCAAGGTATTGCTTGTTAATAGTTTCAGTTTTAAACTACGTTAACTTTTCTCAAACAAGAATCCACCTTTCGTTTTGTCTCTTGTTTTTCTGCTGGCCATTCAAAGCGAACCGATCTTCTATTGTTACACATAATGATCAATTTTAAAATATTTGACCATCGCTGTAGCTTAATATATTCCCTCATTTCCCTCCTACTTACAAGACAGCAAGTAAAAAGACCAATTCTGCTAATGATTATCTCTATTAGCATGACGCAGATAAAAGAATAATCATTTGTAAGGAAAGTTTGTTGAAGGAACAGCTAGAGAAACTCGAGTGGAACACGTCAGCTTTTTAATATACGATGAACGATTTGTAAAATTTTTACAAGCCTATAAGAAAATTATATTCCTAAAACTAACGATATTTTCAAGAAAAATACAATTTATAGAATTTATATCAGTGATAACATGTATTTTGTCCTGTACAATGCTACAATAAATACCTCAGTATATTCTAAGAATGTTTTATGGAATTTTACCAAAAACTAATTAAAACACGTAGAATATTTTGAAAGTACGAAAATATAGTTCTGAGAAACATGCTACTATATGAAATAGTATGCTAGAAAACACATGTACTGTACAATCCTTAAAGGTTTTAATCCCGAAGCAAAGGAGTGATAACTAGGTGCTGACTCAATGGATTCCCAAAAGTTCCTACACCATTTACTACAAGAAAAAATTACATTTTTTTACCTAATGTGATCAACATTTCATTTCCAGTGTACCTTAAAACATATATAATAAATCAAATAAAATGGATATCTTAAATTGTCTCGGAATGGTCTTTAAACTCCTTTTCATTCAGAAAGAATTTCGCCCAGTGTATGGTATAACTTGTAACCCATAAGAGATTGGTTTAAAAAGCGCACAACAAATGAAGATACCCTTAAAACAACTTATTTAAAATAACTATATATAACAATAACTTTTGTGTACAAAATATATAAATCTTATAAAACATGCAACTTATTTAACTTATTATTTCCGAAATAAGTTTTGTTATTGCATTGAATTTCAAATATTTTTCAATTTCGCCACTATTCAGTTATTTCTCGCGATATCATGGAAAGAAGCCGGTATGCAACTATTATTCCGTAACCGTTCCCTTATTCCCCTGGTAAATAAACGATTTTTAGAATGAAAACTATTCCTTAAAGGTTTATTTAGATTAACATGAAGCAGTTAACAAGCATAAGCTTTTTATTTTCCTTACATGTGTGTTCAACGTACATTATAGGTGGAAAAGGTATTGCATTCCACCCAAAATGTTGTTATCAGGATTTAACCGGAAATACATGCTTCAAAGACAACTGAATGTGTTTAGAAAAAGTCCGTCGTGTGTGTGTGTCTATATATGTATGTGTGTTTGTCTGTAAACAGCATAGCTCAGAACAAAAAATCATCAAAAACAAAAGTCAGCATTTGAGCAAAACGAAGATTTTCAAGAAGCTCTCCCACATTAAACCACATTTTACATTCAACATTTGTCGTCATTTTTTATTTCCTCCAAAATAGAAGCAACGCTTTTGATTAAAATGAACATAAAATTTATATCTTGAATTTTCTGGTAATGACCCCTGAAGCCGTCTTTATGCACAGGATCTTTTGCATAATCAGGAAACCTTAACAGATAGAGAAAACCTTGATTTAATTGTTTTTTCACACAAGCCCTGTGTAGGACAGGATTTGGATAGGTAGAGTCAGAATTTTCTTTTCTATGAAAAGACTCTACCTATCCAGCTCCTATCCTACACACGAAGGCTTGTGTGAAAAATCAATTAATTCAATACCAATTGAGCATAACAGCTGGCTACACTATGACTTACAGTACATGCAGCAGCATTGTAAGACGTTATTGGAGTATACGACCTCAAAATAATCTACCTTGTGGTTTACCGGAAACATGCTAATTAGTTGAGAAATCCAATGCTAAACCGAAATGTTGACATAGTAGCTCAGTGGTAGAGCAACCGGCTAGAGACCGGGAAATCGGTGGTTAAAATCCCAGCTGTGGCATTGAATTTTTCAGTCTGACTCTACCTATCCAGACAAAATCTTACTACACAAAATGTGTATATGTCGTTAAAACGTTCAATTTACATCATATACATTTTGCACCCTTTAACCACTTTCAAGATATCCCTTGTTATTCGTTCAATTTTAAAATATGTATACTTTTCTCAAAATGGAAGTCGTCGTTCGTTATTATTTTATTTTACTTCTGGCCAAGTAAAGAGAACCAAATTATGTGTCATACACAGACAATTTTTAAAATATTTGACTATCACGTTAGTCTAATGTATTCCCTTATTTTGCTTCTAATAAAGGAAATAATTAATCAGACGCATGCTTGGTAGTGGCTGACTCACATTCAAGAGATCGCAAGTTTGAATCTCGGTTAAGGTGAAATGCCCGCATAAGATACCTTCCCCCTAGCGTTTTGCCTTACCCTGAGAAGACGAATGTCGAGTAACTTTAACCTCCATGGATCCCGAGACCATTTGAGCAACATTTCACCAATTTCATTCCTCGCTCGATATGAATATCCAGGTTAAAGGACGTTATATTACCAAAAATAAAAGAATATCTCTGCTAATGCTTATCTTGATTGGTATGAAGTAGATGGAATAATGGTATTTTTAACTAACATTAGAGAAAGTCGTGTGAATGAAACACATCAGATTTTTACTTTCTCTGCTTAGTACATCGTACATAGGTAGAGAAATTATTGCACTGCCCCCAAAAATTGAACGGAAAAAGATTTGAACGGAAATACACATTTTAGGATCCCCTATTTAAAAAAAAACAAGAAAAAAAACGAGAGTTTTATAAATAAGTCCTTGTGTAAATGTCCGTGAACATATAACTCAAAAACAAAAAGTCGGTAAAATAACAAACCTCGTATGTAAGCTTAATATCTTCCAAGGATGCACCCGAAGATTTTTAGAAAACATCTCTCACCCCAATCTACCCTTTACATGGGAAAAAATTGAAAAGTATGATTTTCTCAAAAATGGCTGTAACAATCTTGATTACAATACCGCATATTAAAGATAATTACACAAAAATAAAATGCATATCTTGAATTTCCTAATAATTAGCCTCTATAAACCTCCTCATTATGGATGATTTTAGCAAGCTGGTAAATCGTAGGAAATAGAGAAAACGTATTGTACAAAACTGTAGCTCTCGCTAAAACACACAATTTATGTCATATAGGTAAATTTATAATTAACCATTCCGAGATATTCCTTGTTATTGGTTTCAGTTTTAAAATGCTTGAACTTTTTGTCATACGGGAATTTGCTGTGGACAGGGTGATGAAGATGACACGTTCCACCGGTGCCATCTTCATTCCAAGTATCGTCAGTGTCATTGCCTGCGGTACCATAGTAGTAAAAGCGAGTCTTAAACACTATAAAGAATACGGGAATTTACCAACTTGGGTCGTGCAAAGAAACGAACTTCAATCATATAGCATCCAGCTTTTAAAACATTTGACTATCGCATTAGTGTAGTGTATTCCCTTATTTCCCTTCTACTTACAAGTTGTCAATTTCTGCTAATGTTTAACTCAATTAGTAAGAAGTAGATAGAAGAATAGTTCGTGGAAATATGCATAGTGAAACGCATTACACACTTCAGCATTAGTTACGCATTTAAATTTGAATATTACCAAACACAGTTTGGTGCATCTTTATTGTGTGCACAAGCTAAATATCTCCTATGTTTTTCTCTTTCTTCCTGAAAGTAAAAATCAATAGGTTATAAGTAGACATTGTTGAATAAATGTTCAATAAAATGCTTGATAGCTAACGTCTATGGTAACACTGCATTTGTTCCGTTGTTTATGTATTGATTTGTTTTTCTATTGATGAAGGTTCACATGCTGTACTGCAGTAATAATTCTGCACAAAGGGGAAGCTAATGCGGACTGGTTATGGCATTGCAATGTGATGAATGTCCACTCACAGAACTCCGCTGTAAACATTTTAAACTCAATTTGAACCAGCAATCGATGTGACCCAAAATCTGATCACGAACGTAATCACGCAGTCCGGCAAAGAAGCTAATTTGGAACCTGCTTCCTGCTACAGTATTAGCCGAATTATTAGATTTCTGGACAATATCGGCGAGATAATCCACTTCTATCATACCCTCTTTAAAAAAAATACCAAAGCAAAAAATGAATTGACCACGATTTTTAATTTAGTCACATTCATTTTCGTTTTTACTGCATTAAAACGGAGGTTTTGGCCACAACGAGATAAAAAAGCAGTAGCAGCAGCAACAACAACACCCCGACCAAAAATTTGTAACGTGATTTTTATTTTTAAGGTCGGAGGTTGTTGCGTTTTGCGCAACATTTGGCGAGGCCGGGCGGGCGGTATGCGGTGCGGCTAATAATACCTTTTAACTCCGCGACACTGATTGCTTGCAATACGGGGGGAGTCTTGTTGATTTGCGACACGGCGCGGTTTTTGCGGGAATAAACATGCTACATATATCGCGGACACCACAGGGCTGTAATATACTGTAACACCAACAGATCAGGTGGGGTGCGGTCTCTAAAGCCGGGGTTCGCTCCCTATCCCCTGCCCACTATTGTTTCAAGAGCGAAGAACGTCAGATACATCCTAGGGTGTTCAAAGTACTCGTCTTTCTTACAAATGGCGACGTCAGTGTTATATAAAGTTACAGATACAGAATGTTCTGCAAAGAGATGTTAGAGCTAAGCAGAGCAGCGCCAAAAGGTGTAGCACTTATAGAATTAGGAAGACACGCAAGAAGTGTAGTTATCCTACAGAGGGCATTGAAATATTGCTATAGGTGTATAAAGAGCGAAGTTGAGAATCTGCTAAAAGCATGCATGAAAAAGCTTAAGGTAATTAAGAATGAGAATAGTTGGTGGGTTCAGCTAGAATAAATCTTGACGAAAATAGGGATGGGACAAATATGGAAGAAGGGGGAGGAAAACAAAAAAGGTTTTTGAGATTCAGTGAGAAATAGGATAGAAGACGTAGATAAATAGAAAATTTGGAGTGAACTAGGAAAAAAAAAATAAAAAGCGTCTCTTTAGTTGTACAGAAAAATGAAGAAAGAATGGTCGCGAGATGAGGGGCAATGGACCAAAATGCTATATTTTTTACGTGGAGAAACACAGTGTTGTTCACTGTTTAACAAAATGTAAAGAGGTATGAAATTGGAGGAAATAAATTTGGGAACATAAATGGGATAGTATGCCACAAGAGATGATGGCAATGAAAATGTTGATCGTCAAGGAAAAGAGGAGGATTAAAGAAATAGGATAATATTTAGGAAAGATAAAATAAAAATGGATAAGAAAAAAGAAAGAAAAAACACAGCACAGAAAAAAAAAAAAAACAAAGATTGGTATGGAGTAGGTAAAAGAAGCCAAAGGGCTACACTCGCTAACATCCAGGGAGCTAAGAGGATGTAGTGCCTAAGTATACTCAAACCTATGAGCATAATAATAATAGTTAATCCCTATAGGGCAACAGCCTCTCCAAGAGGAGAGTAGCTCGAATGCTCCTCCCAATTTGAGCTATGAATGTTGAATTCACCCGCCTTTGTGGCTTAGTTCATGTCTTAATCCAGTTGTTTTCACTAAACACTTTTATACTTATACACTTGTTCTCACTCTTGCTGTTCTATTCCAGATTGTGTTGTAGTTCCTCGCAATCCTGGTCCAGAAGTTGCCAGCGTTCCTCTTCATTTTGTCCGTCCATTTTTTCTCGGTCTACCCTCTCTCCTTCTCTTGGGTCCTACACTATTGCTATGTTTGTCCAACGAATTCTGTGGAGTTCTTACAGTGTGGCCTGCCCATCTCCATTTCAATACTTACTCTGCGGTCATTGCGTCCTTCACTTTTGTCCTTCTGCTAACTTCGGTATTACATGTCGTCTGGTATTGATATCTGTAAAGTCTTCCTTTCCATCTTTCTCTGAGTGACCTGTAGGGCTGTCCTTGGTTGCTGAGTTGTTGTCCATGTTGCTCCATATATTAATTCTGGGAAGATGCAGCTGTCTAAGATCTCTTGTTTGATTTTTGGTTCCAATAGGATGAAGCTTAAGCTCCAAAACATTCTCCAGGCTATTGAAATCCTTCGTTTTATTTCTTTATTGCTCTGTCTTGAAGTTACACATTTTGGCCTAAGTATACATACTTTTGGACGCATTGTAGTTATGCTTCAACCTGGGTCTGGGTTTATTCATTGTTTGTCATAGCTTTCATCTTCGTGGTATTCTTGCATTGCATCTGGAGTTGATTTAGCATGCTCTAGAGGTCTTCTGCCAACTTCCCGAACAAAACTACACCATCCACGAACTTAGGATAAGTAAACTGTCTTAAGGATATGATGTTTTAAATAATTATAAATGTAACCTAAGCACAACAAAATGTTATAAGTACCAACAGCTCTTTTGGGAATGTTTTAACTTCTGTGAGAAATGCTAATGATAACATACAGTGACGGTTTAGAGAACTGTCGTTCATAACTTGTCTCAGCTCTAAAAGAAGTGTGCAACTAAATGGGATATTTCTGTCTCTATATAAAGCAAACATATTGCCATTAGGCAGGTAGAGTAAGACTGAGAAATGCAATGCCATAGCCGGGATTTGAACCCGGTTTCTAGCCGGCTGCTCTACCACTGAGTTACCATGGCAACATGCCAGCTATAGCATTGAATTTCTCAGTCTGGTTCTACTTATTCAACTCCTGTCCTACACACGGTTTCTGTGAGAAAATTTTAAAATGATCACATATTGCCTTTAGCTTCGTCCTTTTCTACTCTCGCGCGGTCGCCAAATTTCTATATTCGATATAAGTAGTGGCATTAATTCTGGTCACGTTCCGGTTAAATTAACTTTTGGATTACAATATTGCATTGAATTCTTATTCAAAATTATTCTTATCTGCTAATTATAACCAGGAAATGTTATCATAATACATTATTAAACGTTCTACCACAAACGTGAGCTAATTTGACCCTTAATGTGCTAATTTGGCAAACTTTTGAAGTATGCTATTTTATAAACAGATGTGTACACACATATATTCTATTTTGTACTGTATCTAATGTGAAAATTGAAGTAATTGCTCTCATAAAGAAGTTAAACATTTAGGAAATCCAGTAATTTTAGGATTATGATATTATAACACCATAGTGTCTACGAAATTTCGCCAATTTTGAGCTCTTATTATTTGGGAGTAATAAGTCATATGGATGTAAAATATAATAAAAAAGCATACTTCAAAATTATTCTTTTAATTTATACTGCACCCAACATTAAATATAATCCATAATTCCTCTTGAAATTGGGGAACTGTTGTATATGTAATATTATGGTTCATTGTGTGGAAGTGTCGTACTGGCATATATTCACTCCATATATTGACTTCGTTTATTAAGACAGCAACAATAATCCTAATATTCACATTGGACACAATACGAAATGTATATAATGAATCGCTGAAATGTATGCACGCGTATCACTTCCGAACTACTGCATCAAATTGAACAATTCTTTTTTTGTTGTGTCCGTTATTGTCACGACAAGGATTGTGGGAAAGAAAATGACTAATAGAAATGGAAAGTATTTAAAATATCATACAACGAATAAAAACCGTTCCAAGCGAACGCATTTCGGTTGATAGCCACCAGAGGGCAGAGGTATCACGGTAATTTGTTGTTAAATGGTCGTAGTACTGCTATAGTTTTCCCTCCCCATTCAATGTTAAGATAACGCACCAGTTTATCGACATCATGACTCAACAGTGAAATTCAAATACATTTATTTATATATATTTATATATATATATATATATATATATATTAACTCTCCTTTCCTTACTCCTATTGTTTAAAACAAAGCAGCAAAGTAACTTTCCTGGCGACTAACAGCTAGAGTAATTACTTATTTATTTGCCACTAGCCATCTAGTGGCATTTTCCCTCCCCATCCAATGTTAAGGTAACGAAACAGTTTATCGAGATGACACAACGTAGCAGTGAAATTTAAATACATTTTTAAGTATTAACTGTCATTTCCGTACTTCTATCGTTTAAAATAAAGGAGCTTTCCTGGTGACGAACACGTTAAATACGTACTTATTATTTACCACCAGATGGCCGTAGTACCTCCTGCTCTATTTTTCTTCTTCAGTGCTAAAGGAATGCACACGGTTATGGAGACAATGACGCAAGATAACTGTGAAAATAAAATATATTTCTTATGTATTAACTAACGTTCCCTTAGTCATATCGTATAAATAAAGAAGTAAGTATATATTTGTTGTAATTCTTTAAAACGAACAAGTTATAAGCAACGCACAGAACCATTAAACCTTCTTGGAATCTGAAAATGGCGGAGAAATAACGGGATCCGTTTTAGTTTTTACTTACTATTGCAGATGTTGGTTATTTGACATTATGTGGTACATGAACTAGCTAAAGAACATGAAGATACATGAAGATACTACACTATCACACTACAATTGCGCTGCTCTTAATACATTTGATCAACTAATATTTTGAGTTAAATGGAGAAATTAATACATAAGGCTTCATCAAATAAACGCTAATCAATTGCCCAACCAGATCTACTTGCTCTCCACGAACACCTAAAGTACGTACTTATTTATTTGCCACCAGATGTCTGTAATACCTATTGCTTTATTTTTCTTCCCCATTCAGTGTTAAGGGAATGCACCCGGTTATGGAGATAATGACGCAAGATAACTGTGAAAATGAAATATATTTATTTCCTGGCAACGAACACCTAAAATAGGTACCTGCTTATTTATTTGCCATCAGATGGCCGTGGTATTTACCGCTTTATTTTTCTTTGTCGATGCTAAGGGAATGCACCCGGTTATGGAGACAATGACGGAAGATAACTGTGACAATCATATATATTTCTGATGTATTAATTATGGTTCCCTCGGTCACATCGTTTAAATAAAAAAATAGGTCTATTTTGTTTGTAATTCTTTAAAATAACAGCTTATAAACTATGCATATAACCATGGAATCTGAAAATGGAGGAGAAATGACGGGACCCATTTTAGGTTTAACGTCCTCTTGCAGATGTTGGTTATTTGACATTTTGTGGTATATGAGCTAGCTAAAGAGCATGAAGGTACCCGCGTCACCATCACATTGAAATTGTGGTGCTCTTAATACATTTGATCAAGTAATATTTTGGTTTAAATTGAGAAATTACACAAATCTGGTTAATAAAAGCTTATTAATTGCCCTACCAGATCTACTTGCTCTTTAAATATGTCATTGTTAGCCTTAAAAATGACTGTTCTGACATAGGTGAAAATAGAGAAAGAGGTGGAAAACATTAGGAGTAAAGGAAAGAAAGAAATTCGGAAGAAGCATGAATGATATTGTGACTGTCTCCTTAATGTAATTCATTACCTATGCCAGCGTTTACCCGTCACACTATGAAAGGCTGCCATTACTGTTATGCCAATGACATCTTTGCTTACCTACGCTGTTAACCGTATATCATCCTTTCCACAATACTTTATGGGCGCGCTGAGTTCGTCCTTTTCGCAATAACAACTATATATGCTATATTGCGCAGTTTATAGTGCTTCATTGCTCTTTTCAGATGCTTTAAAGGCATTATTAGACATTTGCAACGGTAAATTTCTGTTGACAATTCTACTGGCCTCATTTCGTTTCCATCACATTTTTGTCACTTCATAACGTCAAAGGAAGAATTAATTTGGAAAGTGTTTCCAAATATTTGTGCAAATTACAAAAACTATGTTTGGTTGACCGAACGAGCCATTTTAGCAGCCACTAATAAGAATGTAGATTATTTGAATATAAAAACTCAGGTTAAAATTGATGGACAAATAAAGTAATTTAAGTCGATCGATTCCATTACCAAACCAAATGAAGTCGTCAGTTATCTTACTGAATTCCTAAATTCGTTGGATTTACCAGGAACACCGCCACACAATTTACAGCTCAAGTTTGACTCGGTGATAGTTATGCTACGCAATCTCAATCAGCCAAAATTATGCAGCGGAACAAAACTCACTGTTAAAAAAATTATGAAAATTTTGATTTATTCTACTATAACATAGGAAAGCTCAAAGGCCCACGATATACTTATTCCAAGAATACCACTAATGTCAACCGACTTTTCTTTTGAGTTTAAGCGTGTTGCTTCCGTGCCTTGCATTCGCAATGACAATAAATCAACTCAATCGTTAGAAGTGTGTGGAATATACCTTCAACTGTCGTGTTTTTCGCATGGATAGTTGCACTTTGTGTGTCTCGAGAATCGGCAAAACATCGCCGCTATTTGTTTTCTCTCCGGAAGCAAAATTGTACATTACAAGGCATTACAATAAAGTAAAACAGAAAAACATTATGATCTGTGAACTTCGTAAAAAAGTTACAATTTTAATTTGAGTTGTTGGAAAACTGCATTAAGGACCCCATTCAACCCAGTAAGGAGGTCGGAATAAACAAGCCAGCTGATGCACCGGATAATTCACAGGTACTTAGTATCAAGAATACTAGGAAAAATCCAAGTAAGTTTGACAATGAACACAAAGTGACTGATAGTTGTAAAAATGGTAGTGAAACATCTGTAAATTCTAATGAAAATGGCGTAACAATTTTTACTGTTAAAGACAATATTAATGAGCATCCTACTAATGCTAAGTTATCTCAAGAAAAGTGGGCTAAGGTTGTGGGAAGAAAGCAAAATCGTATCACAGTGTTTGGGAATAATAATGAATCTACTACAGATAGTTTAAATTTGCAAGGTGTACCAAAAATGATAGCTTTACATGTTTATCGTCTTGTTACTAAAAAAATGGTAGAACAAGCTGTCAATTTTCTTAAAGGACGTTTTCCAGAAGTTAAATGCGAACTGTTGCAATCTAGACATCCGGAACTTTATTCCTCTTTTAAAGTTGACGTAATTAAGGAACACTTAGAAGCAGTTATGGCTCCTACATTGTGGCCGAAAATGCTTGTGTTAGACGTTTTTTATACCCAAGAGTAAATTTCGAGAAGAAAGTGTGATTTCAAAATGTGGTGTCAAAAACAGTAGCAAAAAATTTAAAGTTATTACCTTGAATGTGCAATCTATTGTGAACAAAATTAATAACACCGATTTATTTTTAAACATGGAAGACCCAGATATTGTATGCTTAACGGAACATAGGCTATCCGGCAAAAGTTACCCGCATTTTATGGGATATAATTTACTGTAAATGTGAGTTAACTGCAACTGAAATTAATATCATCAGTATTGCAGAAGAAATTCACTTTGAGTGTGTCGGCACAAAATGGCCGTTAATGAATTTAATTGTGTAGTTTTGTGTGTATATACGTCACCGGTTGGCAGTATAGATATGTTCTGTGATAGGCTAGAACAAATTTTAAAATTAGCAACTAAAATATGCAATATCCACTCCAGATTCTTGTTGGAGATTTTAACGTAAATGCTAATTTAAGAACTAACTGTGCTGATGGACTTTTTGATATTTTCAAATCTTTTGAGATGGTATCTCACAATGATGAGCCTAATCATCAAGGGACTATTAATGACAGTACAATAGATTACATACTATCCAATATAGACCTAAATAAATGCTTCACCCAGGTTACAGATCCTCACATTTCTGATCATTACGCTGGTATCTTTAACTGTAAAATTGATGTGCTAAATAACCATGCACCGTTAAATGATGTAATTTATTAGAAATTTCAGTTTGAATAACCTCGAGTTTCTAAATTGGATGCTGAGCACTGTTACCTGGTGTGACGTGTATGAAGCCAAAAATATAAATATTGCTTTTAATAGATTTCTAGCAACACTGTGCTATTATTTTGAAATTACATATCCAATGATGCGTAAAATAAATAGTACTAACAATAAGAAGTTTTCGAAACTATGGGTTACTGAAAAAATCATTAATAGTACCAAAAACCTGAAAAGCCTGTTTCAACTGCGAAAGCAGATAAACTGTGAAGCATTAAATGTGATATATGGAGAAAAGAAACGTAAGCATAAAATACTTGTGTCTGAATGTAATAGAAGCTATTATAGCAATGCAATTTCAGATAATAAACCAAAATGTATTTGGAAAATTGTAAATAATGAATCAGGGAAAACTACTAAAAATATGATAAGTAAGGTACTTGTTGAGATAAATATACAGAGAATCCTTTTATGATTGCCAATGCTTTTGCTAATCACTTTTCCACAATGATTTCAAATAAATTAAACCAGCATCTTCCAAATGTAAATGGTCAAGCTACTTTAGGTACCTTTAACAAGCAATCTATGTTTCTCTTTCCTATAACTGAATTGGAAATAGAAAAAAACATTAAACAGATTAAAAATACAAAATCAGCTGGGTACGACCAAATATCTGTAAATGTTATAAAAGCTATACTAAAGAACATCATTATTCCTTTAACATATTTATTCAATTTCGCTATACTGACAGGTGAATTTCCAGACTGCATAAAAATGAATATGTAAATACTAGTATTTGAAAATGGTGACCCATGTAATAAAAGAAATTATCGTCCTACATCATTGTTAACTTCTGTTTCTAAAATATTTTAAAATATATTTAATAATAGACTCCTCAAGCTTTTAATAAGCTACAATGTGTTAACTGTAAATCAGCATGGCTTCATACATAGTAAATCAACTAGTACTGCCTGTGTTAAACTTATTGATTTTATACATGATTGTATGGATTGAAATATGCATGTAGTTGGTCGATTCTTTGATCTGAGTAGTGCATTTGACTCGATAGATCGTCTGTTTTTAAAAACCAAGCTTTATCATTTGGGTATAAGAGGCATGGTGAATGAATTAATCATGTCATACGTTAGATCTAGAGAATCTGAAGTTAAAGTGAAGAGCTATTATTCCAGGAAGTATTCTCCCAGTTATGGAGTAACACAGGGCTCGGTTTTGGGACCTTTGTTGTTTATTTTATATGTTAATGATTTAGAATATCACAGTGATGTAGACTGTTTAACTATGTATGCAGACGATACTTCAGTTGCAGTAAGTGCTAATAGCATCGATGAACTTAATTTGAAAGTTATAAATTCTGTGATTTTTTTTAAAAAATGGTGAATTGCAAATAAACTTTTTTAAACCTTGACAAAACTGCTTGCTTGTATTTAAGTAACAAAAAAAAAATTAACAAATATAAATTTTAATATGGGTGGTACTATTTTAAAGTGTCTTGACAAGACGAAATTTTTAGGCATTGTTTTAGATCAAAACCTTACTTTTGGCATGAACAGATTGATTTTATGTGCACCAAATTAAATAAAGCATGCTTTGCTATTAGATTCCTGAAAAGGTGTTTTGATATTAACTGCTTGCTTTCTGTATATTATGCCATATATTTTAATATGGGGATCTGCAACTGAAGTAAATAGGGTATTTTTAATTCAGAAGAGAGTGCTAAGAATACTTTTTAATATGCAGCCAAGATATTCTTAAGACATGTTTTTAAACAATTTTATATTTTTACTTTTACTGATTTATTAATATATAATGCTTCACTATTTTATAAAAACCACTCATACTTATTCACTCTCAACTGTGACGTTCACAATCATTTTACTAGAAGTATGAATGACATCCATTAAGAAAAATATAAAACAACTAAATACTCAAACTCACCAAAGTACCTCATAAGTAAAATTGTCAATGCTCTGCCATATGAAATAATTATTAAAATAGATGACATATGTAAATTAAAAAGATCATTACGTTTATTTTTACATGACAAAACGTTTTATTGTTTCAGTGAATTGTTTAATTAATGTACATTTTATGACGAGTCTATCTGTACAGTGTATGGCAACAGACAATAAATCCATCCATCCGTCCGTCCATTCGTCCATCCATACATCCATCCGTCCGTCCGTCCACCATCCATCCATCCATTGTCAAATTATGTAATTGTAATTTTACTGCATTGCAGATTCGTAGTGTAAACGGAAGGTTTTGACTGAGTTTTTTTAATTGGTTACACCACACGTGCGAAGCTGGGGCGGGCAGCTAGTATTTAATAAGATGTAAGTTAGGATTTTTTAAACGAAAGATTTTCGGAAAAATCTATACTTATGCAGTAGAAAAGTCAAGCAGCGGGAAACATTTTGTTATTCCCTTTAAATAGGTGACTAACGGAGAGAAACTGTTGATAAGAGTTTAAGAAAGTTTTTAAAAGACGCCGGAATCCTGAAATTTGTTGAATTCATTGTCTACGACTATCAATAGCCATTCAGATAACGAAATCAAATGGCGAACAGAAGGCAGATGGTGTGGTGAAGGTTAGTAAAACTTTGTAAGGAAGTGCTCCTAAAATGTTGAACACTGTGGAGTGTTATTGTGCATTACTTATTTTGTATTTTACGTGAATATTTTTACTTATAATTATCGAAGCTGAAAGAGACGAAATGTTGCTAAACTACAAAGAAACGCAAAATAATAAAGCTTAAGGTTACACAATAAATGTAACAGCTAAGGCTACCGGCTTTCAGAAACAATAATGCACAGAAGAAAAAAGAAACGAATGAAATGCCCAGTGAGGACACCAGATAAAAAATATGAGGGAAACCAAAACACGTTAGATTAACCCAATATAGTGGAAAGTAGGCAAAACACACTGTTACGCACTGTTTTAAAGAGATTTACATTTTATTTTCTCCACTTAGTACATAGCACGTAGGTACAGAAAGTATTGCATTTCACTGCATTGCATTCAGTACTAAGATTTCATTGAAATACATGTTTTGGGGTCCCCTATATTAAAAATAAAAAACATTTTTAGATAAAATGTGCGTGTGACTGTGAAAAACATAACTCAAAAACAAAAAGTCATTAAATACCAAACTTTATAACTAAGTTCAACATCTTCCAAGGATGCGCTACGAAGATTTTCAAAAAAATCCTCCCACCACACACTACCCTTTAGAAAACAAAACAAAAATTTCATTTTCCCAAAAATGGCTCTAACGGTTTTGATAAAACTGTCATACATTACAATATTTACAGAAAAATAAAATATATATCTTAAATTTTCTGGGAAAGTCCTCTGGAGAGCACTTCATTCTAAATTAGTTTTGAATAACTTGTAAACAATAAAAGATAGACAAAATGTTTCTGCTCAAAAAAATATACAGCTCGTGAAAACACACAATATACATTTTTTTGTAGAGTTAACTATTTCCGAGATATTCCTTGTTATTGGTTTCAATTTTAAAATACTTAAAATCTTTCTCTTATAGAAATTGTTCAACACCTAGTCATGCAAAGAGAACGAATTTCGATCACATAGCTATCTTCTTTTAAAAGATTTGTCTATCGCTTTAGACAATTTCCCTTCTACTTTCAAGGAAATAAGCAACAAGATCATTTCTGCTAAAGTTTGTCTCAATTAGCACGATATAGACAGAAGATAAGCTTTCGTAAGAATAATTTGTTAGAGATGTACATAAAGTCCTATGAATGGACTACATCAGCTTTTTAAATCTAATAAATTCTTTTTTCTCATTTTAGAACCCTTTTAATTTGTCTACACGTACTATGCACATAGTTTATAGAGAAGGTATTACATTTCACCCAAAAATTCGACACTGAGATTGCACCGGAAATAGACGTTTTAGGGTGCACTGTATCCAAAAAAAAAAACATGTTTAGAGAAAGTGTGTGTCCGTGTGTCTGTGAACACGATAACTCAAACACAAGAACTTGGTAAAATACCAAACTTGGTATATAAGTATAGATCTTTCAGGATGTGACGCAAAGATTTTGAGACAATTCATTTTTATTTTCTCAGAAATGTTTCTAACGATTTTAATTAAAATACAATATATTAAAGATATTTTCATGACAAATAAAATATATATCTTTGGATATCTGAGAATAGTCTCTGAAGATCTCTTTATTCTCGATTAATTTTGCTGGATTTTGCGTAACTAGTAAACCGTAAGAGGAGACAAAAAAAAGTTACTACACAAAATATGTAGATCTCGTTGAAACACACAATTTATGTCGTGTACATTTTATATCGCGGAGTTGACCATTTTTACTTTCTTTAAACGTACTGTGTACATCGTGTATAGAGAAGGTAATGTAATGCATCCAAAAATTCGATAACGAGATATCACCGGAAATACATGTTTTGAGTTCCCTGAATCCAAAAAATATATTTTTTCCATTCACATAACATTCTCTATATCTCTATAACAAATTATTGTTAATAAGCTTAATTTTCTATTTACTTCATGCAAATCGAGAAAAAAATTAGCAAAAAAAGTCTTATTACGTGCTACCTTGTAAGTAGAGGAGAAATAAGCGAGTACCATAGGTTAAAGTGATAGTCAAAAGCTGGTTGCTATGTGACTGAAGTTCCTTTGTTTGTATGAACAGGAGTTGACAAATTCTTGTATAGAAAGTCACGAATGGAACGCAACAGATTTTTTGGATACTCCTTGATATTGGTTTTAGTTTTAAAATACTTTAACTTTTTACATACGGAAATTTGTCAACTCCTGACAATGCAAAGAAACTAATTTCATCCACGTGGCAACGAGCTTTTAAAAAAATTGACTATCGTTTTGTCTCGTGTGTCCCATTATTCACCTTCTCTTTATAAGAAAGCATTTCTTCTGATGTTTATCTCAATCAACATGAAGTAGATAGAAGAATAGTCCTTTTAACAATTATTTTTTGCCGAGATGTAGAGAAAGGTATGTGAATGGAACACATCAGACTTTTTTATTTTAACATTCATGCTGTTGGGCATCTACCCGGTGGATTTATTATTTCTCTAGTGCGTATGTACATACAATACATAGGGGACCCGAAAACATACATTTCCGATGAAATCTGGACATAGAATTTTTCGGTGGAATACAATACCTTATATATCCACTATGTAAATTGTGCACGCGGGCTAGAAAAAGTAAAAATGCATTTTTGGAAAAATGACCGTGTGTTTGTGTATGTGTATGTTTGTGTGGGCAGAATAGCTCAAAAACGAAAAGTTGGTATTTAAGTTTAGTATCTTCCAAGGATACGAGACGAAGATTTTCAAGAAAATTTCTCTACCTCCAACTACCATTTACATGAAAAATGTTTTTTCTCAAAAATGGCTCTAATGATTTTAATGGAAATATCGTATATTAAAATATTTACATAACAAGTAAAAAATATATATCTTGAATTTTTGGGAATAGCATCTGAAAATCTTTATTCTGGATGAATTTTGCGCACAAAACTTACCACACAAACAATGCACATCTCGTTAAAACACATAATTTATGTAATATACGTTTTGGTTGTTGAATTGAGCGTTTTCGATATATTTCTTGTTATTTATTTCAACTTTTAAACTACCTTAACTTGTCTCAAAGTGATTTCATCCACGTGGCAAACAGCTTTAAAATATTTGACTATCGCTTTAGCTTTATTTGCCTTCTACTAACAAGGAAGCAATTCTACCTAATATTTATCTCGCTTGATATAATGTGGATAAAAGAATAATAGTTTGTAAGAATAGTTTATATATGGCACAGCTAGAGAAAGTTAAATGAATGTAGCACATCAGTTTTTGGTTGGTTTTCATTTCTACAGTTGATGTGTTGTATTACACAAATGATTGTGTACAATTTGAAGGGAATCTGTAAAATATTATATATTTTGTAATGCTGTAAGCGGAAGCCCGAATCGTTAACAGTTAATTTTGTAACTCTTCCACGTGCACCAAATAGCAAGCCAATAACTTCCCATTTATTTATTTATTTATTTTGTATTAATTAATCAAATGTATAAGAATCTGGCATTTGGTACTGTAACTTGAGTTAAGATGTGCCTCCTACAGAACACAGTGTATCTTAAAAGCAGCATTGGATGAGTACCGTACTGATAGCGTGGAACTGTGCGGTCCGGGATCATGCAAGCCCTGAACGCTAATGGGCCAGATAGACGACGTCAATGAGTAGACGACGTGTATGTTCAAGTGGTCACGAGGGGTGGAGTGATGCTGTTGTGTTTCGTGGATTAAAAAAATCAGAGGGAAAAAACAGAATGTGGGAGGGAAGGGGGTGATTGTCGTGGAACTCTGCCCCCGTACACCGTGTGTACGAAAGATAAATGCCGCGTCCCCGGGCCAAACAATAAAACCTCCAATTAATTGCCAATTTGAATAATTTGAGGGTTGGTACATGGTCTCCGCTCTCTGGCGCGCGCAGACATTGTGGAAACCTCCAATTATTTACCGATGTAAAACTCTAAAATCAATTAGAGAAGCAATTAATCTGAATTATACAACAACGTATCGTACGCGAGGGTGGTTGTGTGTAATAAAGGGCGGGTGGAGTCACACAAGTTTTATAAACATGCATGCTACCTGATGACGCGGTCATCCGGAGTACCACCAGTTGTAGATAAGTTGCGGATACTTGTAACCAGAACGGGGATCATTCCATTTAATATTACGGAAAACCAATCAAAAGCCTTGGTTTTAAATTTAAACCAATCACGTGACATACGCACTGAAAATACCATGCAACATCCATATATTGATAAGCGATATTATTTGCACATCCAGATCTCTCTTATTCCCGTACTGACCAAAGTTAGCCGAGATCGTTAAGGCACAGGCTCCTGAGCGGGAGATCTGCAATTTAAATATCGCAAGGCGTACTAACTAATTGACGTGTTTTTCTTTCTATCTCCTCTTCCTCTTCTTATTTGCTGAAGCCATTTGCTTATTTGGAATGCCTTATAGCTCCACATAGAAAATAAAATGAGTATTATTTAACGCTCTTTAACTGCTGAGCTTCTCATCGTCCCTAGGTGTGAAAGACCACTTAATTTTTCTCAGAGAGCTCTTTATCAGACTGTAGGTTTTTTATGTGCCGTAAATTTACAGCATGGGACAAACAACTTTATTAGCCTTCAGAAGGAATCCATGAAAAGGATATTCACGCCCGAAAAAAATCCATCGCCCTCCACCGGGTTTGAAACCAACACCTTGGAAACCAGACACACATTGCCTCTGGATCATGGAGCATTGCTTAACCACATTTTATTATCTTATTTTTGTTTTTTATTAAATTCGCCTAAGTTTCAACTGGTATTTTTGTAACGTCACACTTCAATCTTTAATATAAATCTATGTATTCGTTTACTTCTTTTTCCCATTTACTCATACTTCTTATTGACGCATGTCTTATTACTTTCTCAACCACGTATAAACAATGTCATCAGCTAGAGATGAAATTGTATTCTACACAAAATTTCGATAGCGAGATTTCAACGGAAATACAAGTTTTGAGGACCCTTGAATCCAAAAAGAGCATTCTTACAAAAGGCCCTATGTGTGTGTGCGCGCGCACGTCTGTCTGTGAGAAGTATAGCTAAAAACGAAGAATAGGTTTAATACTAAACTTATTAAAAAAGTTCAGCACGAAGATGCGACCCCAAAATTTTCAGAAAAAGTCCCACCAGCTCCAACTAACCTCTACTAGGAAAAATGTTCTAAAATATTTTTGATTATGTTATTCACTATATTTTATATTATATTTTATCATTTTTATTAAAATACCGCATATTAAAAATATTTACATGACAAAATAAGGTGTATATTTTTAATAATTTGGGAATAACCTGGTAAGACTTCATTCTGGATGACTTTTGCTGAATTTCACATAACCGGTAAGCCGTAAGATATAGACAAAAACTTACTCGGCATAAAATGTAGATCTCGTTAAAGCACACAATTTATATCATATACATTGATTTCGTGGAATTGGCCATTTTTGAGATATTCCTTGTTATTGGTTTCAGATTTAAAATACTTTTTATCATTTTCCTGGATTTTACAACTCCTGGCAATACAAAGAACGGATTTTAATCAATTGGCAACGAATTTTTAAAAGACTTGACTATCACTTTATATTATTGTATTCCCTCATTTCCCTACTACTTACAAGGAAACAAGTAACAAGACAATTCTGCTAATGTTTATCTCCATTAGCGTGAAGTAGATAGTAGAATAAGATTTTTAGCAATAATTTGTTACAGAAATGCAGAGAAAGTCAGGTGAATGGAACATGCCAAACTTTTAGGAATGTCATATGAATGAATTACATAAAACGTTTCTTCCCCTTTTTCCTTCTTCTTACTTCTGTTATTTACTAACCTCTTTGGCTTTTTTTTAATGTCTTTTTTGCGTCCACATAGCACCTTCTACGTTATCTTTTTTTTTGTTTTTTTTTTTTTGTTGTTTCTTTCTTTGTACTTAATTACGCCTCAGATCCATTTGGCATTCTTGTATCGTCACAAATCAATCTGTAATTAAAACCTTATCTATATATTCCCTTCTTCCTTTTTATCGCGCATGTAACCACTTCATTTACCCACACTTATTTTTGGCGTAAGTACTATTTTTCTTTGCTTTTGTGTCTTCTTTTCTTCTTTACTTTCACAGCCACAGCATTATGTTTGATACGACAAGAAATGTTCTAGTTAATTGGACATCAGCAATGTCATAATGTTGGATATCTCAAGAAATTATCTATTAAATTGAAAATCAGTCATATCATATGTTGGATATCGCAAGAAATGTTTTGGTTAGTTGGACATCAGTCATGTGATAATATTGGATATCGCAAGAAATGATCCATTAAATGGAAACCAGCCTTATCATTAAGATTGATATCACAAGAAATGTTCTAGTTCATTGGACATCATCCATATCGTTATGTTTGTTATCATACGAAATGTTCTAGTTAATTGGAAAACAATCATCTCGTTATGTCTGACATCGTAAGAAATAGTCTAGTTAATTGGACGTCAGCATAACCATTATGCTTGATATCACAAGAAATGTTCGAGTTAATTGGAAAACAATATGGTCGATACCACAAGAAATATTATTGTCAATTGGACATCAGCCATATCTTTAATTTTGATACCAATTCGACTTCAGTTTGAATATGATTATGTTTGATATCACAAGAAATGTTCTAGTTCAGTGGACATCAGCCATACCTTTTTGTTTGATACCACAAAAAAATGTTCTAATTCAGTGGAAAACAGCCGTACCATTGTGTTTGATACTAGTTAATTGCACTTCAGTCATATCATTATGCTTAATGCCACAAGACATGTCATATTTGATTGGAGAACAGCCATATCATTATGTTTGATATCACAAGAAATGTTCTAGTTAATTGAACATCAGCAATATCATTATGCTTGATACCGTAGGAAATGCTCTAGTTCACTGTACATCAGCCATATCATTATCTTGATACCACAAGAAATGTTATAGTTAATTGGATGGCGGCCATGGCATTCATTACCTTTAGTATTACAAAACATGATATCGTTATTTGAATGGCTGCCACATCATTATGTAGATATTCTCGGTAATGTTCCAATTAATTGAGCATCATGGATGTGTTTACGTTTGACATCCAAAGAAATTCTCTATATATCTGAATTACAATCCAATGATTAGTATAATTAGGATAATTATTAAATTTAATAATATTACAGGAATTGTTCTAGATAGTTAAGCCACATTAAGCCAGATCCTTATGTTTAACATGTTCAATAAGTAAATCAAATAAATCATAATTTCCAAGAAGATTACTTGTCTTTATTTCGCGGGGAGCATACTGAATAGTCAAATCACAATAAGCCGAATCAATATGTCTGATATCACATTAGAACAATCGAATAATCATCATCAATCACGTGGTTGAGGGCCGAAATAAATAGTCTGTGGAATATTGAAAATCGCCATCAAGTTAAAAGAGTGTTGTTGTGAAGGAAGGTGTTGGGTTTTTGAGTGTGTATGTGTGTGTGTTGCATTTGGAGGTGTGACGTCACTGCGGACAGCTGCATGAGGAGGTATCGATCAGTCGTCAGTCGCCTTGCCGTCACTCCAGTCTTCTTGTCTTGAGCATGTCCATCTCCTCGACAGCACGCCCCCTTGCCAAGTTTCCTGCAACACAGCAATACAGACTTCAACTAGAGCAGCCAGTGCGCAACCCCTCTAATTACTCTAGCACAATTTGTGCTGTGTTTTCACTAACACATAGTTCCAATATCGCGTGAAACTTTCTGTAAATGTTTTCCTGAAAACCTAAAGAATCAAAATTGTTGTGGCAAAATATAAATTAAATACTCAAGTTTATTGCAGATTCATTTAGAAAGTAAGAACAATACAAATAATACTTGGACATTAATGCGAATTTCTAGAACAAAGATTGTCAAAAATTATTACAATTTAATCCATGTTTCATCTAAAATTTACCAGAAAATTAAATGATGATTTTGATTACAATATGACTTTTTGTTATTTATCACAAAACCTAAAAACACTTCTTATGTTATGTATACGTAGAATGTCATGATTATTTAATTTAAGTTTTAAGTTTACAATTTTGTATAAAACTTAGACTGTAATTCGTATGGCCAATGAATGTTAGCTTTTTTTTTCTTTATTTAGTCTTTACATTCTCTACATGTACTGTTTACGTAGTAAACAGAGTAGTTATTCAGTAAGTATTGAATTCAATCGAAAAATTCAATTGTGTATTTCACCACAGTAAAATATTTTGAAGTCCTCTGAGTAAAAGAAAACATATTTAGAAAAAGGTCTCTGTTTACGTATGTGTGTGTGTTGTGGGTGGGTGTCTGTGAACAACACAACTAAAATATGCGAAGTTCTTTAATAGCAAACTTGGTGTCTAAGATCAGCATCCCTCAAGGCTGTGACATAAAGGATCTCAAGAAACTCCCAGTACCTAACTACCCTTTATATGGAACATTTATAGAAACTTTTGATTTCCTCAAAAATGGCTCTAACGATTTTGATTATAATTCCATAAATTAAATAAATAATTTAATATATATATACATGGCTAGTTTTGAATATGAGTAAATCTTGAATTCTCTGAAATAAACACTAAAACCTACTTTTACACTACCGGTAAAGCGAAAGAAATGGATAAATTGCAAATTGTAGTGTAATTTATGTTGTACATACTTTTTTTGTACAGCTAAGCATTTCCGAGATCTTCCTTGTTATTGGTTTCAATATTAATATGCTTATGTGATTCTCCAACAGCAACTCGCTTCATTGCTGTTGGTCATGTAAAGATAAACCACATTTCAATTTCATCGCATAGCAACAGGTTTTAAAATATGTGTCTATTGCTCGAGCCTAGTCTACTCGCTAATCTCTATCTACTTACAATGAGGAACGTCATAAGACCATTTCTACTAATTTTTATGTTGATTAGTATGAACCGATAGATAAATAATATTTTAATAATATTTAATAAAGTGATGATTAAATAGGTAGATTTAGACTGAAAAATCCAATTCCATAGCCGGGATTTGAACCACAGATCTCTCAGTCTCTAGTTGGTTGCTATAACCACTAAGCTACCATGGCAACGTGCCGGCATGACATTAAAATTTGAACTAACAAGCATGTTTTCCGGTAAACCACAAGGTGATCTGAAATTATTTTAAGGTGACATACCCCAATGGCGACTTACAATGTCGTAAGTACTATAAACCCCGAGGTCAATAGCACAGCCAATTATTAGGCCAATTGGTGTTTATTTAAATAAATGTGTTTATTGTTCTGTTCATAGATAAAGAAAACATTAACCGTTCTTCATTGGTGTCTCATAAATTCTAAGTTAGCCCGTTATTTTTATTTTTAAGTTTTCCAATCTATTCTATTATCTATATTTCCTACATCTATACTATTACCTATATAAGAAGGTATTGTATTCGGCTCAAAAATGAGATACCAAAATTTTACTGGCAATACAGGTTTCGGGGTCCCGTGGATAAAAAGTTTTTTAGGGAAAAACTTCATGTATTCAAAAGCGAAAGGTCAGCCAAATATCAAACTTAATAATAAAGTTCATTTTCCTAAGATATGACGTGAATATTTTCGAGAATATTCAACCTCAAATTTCCCTTTATATGGAACTCTTTCGAAAATTTGTGCAACAATTTTAATCAAAATTGTTGCACAAATTTTCGAAAGAGTTCCATATAAAGGGAAAATTTTTCATTTTACATTTTAAATTTCTTGGAAAAGCCTCGGAAGTCCCCTTCATTTTGAATTACTTTGGCATAATTGTTAAACCATAAGAGATAAACATAATCTAACGTAATACAAATGTAGATCTCATCAACATACACAACTTATGTCAAATACCTATACTACTTTCTCTACACGTACTATGTACGTAATGTATAGAGAAGGTAGTGTATTACACCCAAAAATGCAATACCAAAATTCCACTGGAAATGCATGTTTTAGGAACCCTTGAGTAAAAAAAAAAACATTTTTAGAAAACTTTCCATGTATATGTGTGTGTGAGAGAGTGAGAGAGAGAGAGAAAGAGAGAGAGAGTGTGTGTGTATGAGTGTGTGTAAAAAATAGCTAAAAAATGCGCCAAATATCAAAATTGATATTTAAGTTCAGTATCTTCCAAGGATGCAACACGAAAATTAAAAAAAAAAAAAAAAAAAAAAAAAATTCCCCCAATTCCAACTACTCTTTAAATGGAAAAAATCTGATGTGTATCATTCACATGACTTTCTCTATATCCCTGCAACAAATTTTTCTTAAAAAGCTTATACTTCTATTAACTTCATGCTAATCAGTAAAACATTAGCAGAAATAGCCATATTACTTGTTTCCTTGTAAGTAGAGGTGAAATAAAGGAGTACAATAGGTTAAAGTGATAATCAAAAGCTGGTTGCTATGTCACTGAAGTTCCTTTGTTTGTATGGACAGCAGTTGACAAATTCCTGTATGCAAAATGTATAAGTTTTTCATAGCAGAAACCAAAAATAAGGAATGTCACAAAAACGACGAACTCCACGAAAAAAAGTTATATAAAATAAATTGTGTGTTTTAACGTGCTCTACATTTTTTGTGCAGCAAGTTTTTGTCCATCTCTTACGGTTTAGCAGTTATTCAAAATTTAGTAAAATTCATCCAGAATAAACTACTCTTCAGAGGATATTCCCAGAAAATTGAAGATATACATTTTATTTGTCAGCTAAGTATATTTAATATACGAAATTTTAATCAAAATCGTTAGAGCCATTTTTGAGAAAATCAAAATTTTCGAAAAACGTTCCATATAAAGAGTAGTTGGGGGTGGGGGGATTTTTCTCAAAATCTTCGTGTCGCATCCCTGGAAGATACTCAACTTAAATACCAAGTTTGGTATTTTACCTACTTTTCGTTTTTGAGTTATCGTGTTCACAGGCACACGGACACACGGACACATGGACACACGGACACACACACACACACACACGGACCTTTTTCCGAAAATGTTCTTTTAGATAAAGGGGACCCTAAAATATATATTTCCGGTGAAATCTCGGTATCGAATTTTTTGGTGGAGTGCAATACATTCTCTATACACTATGTACATAGTGCCTATAGAGAAAGTAACATTCTCTATACACTATGTACATAGTGCCTATAGAGGAAGTAAAAATCGAAAACTTTGGATTTCTCAAAAATGGCTGTGACGATTTTCATAAAAAATCTCTTATATTTGAGATATTTACATGGTAAATAAAATGTATAGCTTGAATTTTCTGGGAATAGCTTCTGAAGTCCTCTTTATTCTGGATGATTTTTTTCAAAATTTTTGTATAACTAGCAAACCGTAAGAAATAGAAAATCACTTACTACACAAAAAAGTAGATATAGGAATACATTAAGGTAAACCGACATTTTAAAACAAGTGGCTGTCGGTTTACCTTAATGTATTCCCCTATTTCTCTTCTACAACTAAGTAAATCGACCACTTGTACTAATGTTTATCACGATTAGCATGAAGTAGATAAACGAATACGCTTCTTAACAATAGTTTTTACAGAGATATAGAGAAAGTCTTTGTGACTTTAAACGTACAAGTTACAGAATAGGTCGAAATTTCACCCAAAAATTACATAACGAGATTTCACCGGTAATACATGTTTTGAGGACCCCTAAATACATGAAATTCTTTTAGAAGAAGGTGCGTGTGTGTCCTTGTGTATGTATCTTCTGTCTTTGAGCAGCATAACTCAAACTCGAAAAGTCGATTAAGTACCTAACTTGGCATTTATTTTTAGTATCTTCCAAGGATACGACACGAACATTTTCATTAAAATACTCGCCGACCCCAAACTACCCTACAAATGGAAGATTTTTAAAATTTTCAATTTTCCCTAAAATGGCTGATCATATTTATGAAACTGTCACATATTAAAGCTATTTACAAATAAAAATATATATTGGATTTTTTGGACGGCCTCTGATATCCTTACATTCTCTAAGACTTTTGCACAGCTTGTAAAGTAGAAGATAAACAAAGTAATGCATTAGGCTAAAGCGATAGTCAATTCTTTTAAAAGCTAGTTGCTATGTGAAGCAAATGAGGTTCGTTCACTTTGCATGGTCTCGATTGAGAAAAGTCAGGTAGTTTAAAATTGAAATCGTTAATAAGGAATATCTTGAAAACGGTCAACTCTACAAGAAAAATGCACATGACATAAAGCATGTGTTTTAAAGAGATCTATATTGTTTAGTAATCAGTTTTTGTCTATCTCTTACGGTTTAGCCGTTATGCAAAATTAGGCAAAACTCATCGTGAATAAAGGGTCTTCATGAGCTACTTGAAGAAAATTCAAAACTTACCTTTTAACTGCGACATAAATATATTTAATATATGGCAGTTTAACCAAAACCATTGAGAGCTATTTTTGAGAAAAACAAAATGTTCAAAATATTTCCCATATAAATTCATATACCCAAGGTCGCGGGTTCAAACCCGGCGGAGGACGATGGATTTTTTCGGGCGTAAAAATCCTTAGCATAGCTTCCTTCGGGAGGGAAGTAAAGCTCTGGGTCCCGTGTCGTAGATTTACGGCACGTAAAAGAACCTCAAGCCTGATAAGATAGGCCTCTGAGCAAAATTAAGCGATCTTTCACGCCCAATATAAAATGGGACGCTGAGAACCAAAGCAGTTAAAGAGCGTCCATAAATAACAGGCCATTTCCATTTCCATTTTCCCATATAAAGGTTAGTTTGTGATGGGGATATTTTCTTGAAAATCTTTGTGCCGCATCCTTGGAAGATACTAAACAAAATATTACTTTTGGTATTAACGGTATTTTCGTTTTTGAGATATGCTGTTCACTGACACACAGGGACCTTTTTCTAAAAATGCTTTTTACTGACTCAAGGGCTCTCAAAACATATATTTCTGGTGAAATCTCGACATCGACCGTAGATAAAATATTGTATTCCACTCAAAAAATCTACACCGATATTTCACCGGAAATATACGTTTTGAGGCTCCTAATGTCCGAAACAAGCATTTTTGGAAAAAGTTCGGGTTGTGTCTGTGGATAGCGTAGCTCAAAAACGAAAAGACAGTTAAAAACCAAACTTTGTATTTAAGTATCTTCCAAGGATGCGACACTAAGATTTTCCAAATAATCTCCCCACCACAAACTATTTTATTTTCATATCACAAATAAACTGTATATTTTGAATTTTCTAGGAATAGCCTCTGAAGAGCTCTTTGTTTTGAGGGAGTTTTGCAGAATTTTGTGTAATTGGTAAACCGTAAGAGATAGACAAAAACTAACAATATAAAAATGAAGAACTCGTTTAAACACATACTTTACGTCATATACGTTTTTGCATATAGCTGACCGTTTCTGAGGTATTTCTTGTTATTTTTTTTCAATTTTAAATTACTTAAACATTTCTCAGACAGGAAATGACGTTTCGTCTCATCTCTCTTGTTTTACTGCAGACCATGCAAAGCGTGCGCATTCAGTTAAAAGGTTTGACTATCGATTTACTAGACTAGTGTATTCCTTTATGTCCGTTCTACTTGCAAAAAAGCAAGTAATAAGACAATTTCTCCTAACGTTAACCTTGATTAGCATGTCCCAGGTAAGGGAAGCTGTTTGTGTAATAGCTAGAAAAAGTCATATGAATGGAAGACATCAGATTTTTGTTTCAGAGTCCTCAAACATGTATTTACAGTGAAACCCCGATGCTAGTTGTCTGGGTGGAATACAAAGAATTCACTACTTGTTACGTAGGTGGCAGAGAAAAAGCAACTATGTTAAGATTCTGAAAAATTAGTATTTTCATTCCACGTTTTTGGTAAGGAAAAAAGAAATAAGGCAAAAAGGAGACGGATACTAAGGATAATTTATATTTGTATAGCGTAGCCTTATATAACAGCTCTCTACCTTTATTTATAATGTTAATTTCTGTCTACAACAAATTTAAGGAAGCAGCAGACGCCAAGACATACAGTATAATACCAACTCTGCATGAAACATTTGCAACTGCACATTAAACGGGCGATTCGTCGCAGGAATATCTTCATCTCCCTGGGGCTGTGAGGGATGGCACGTTTAAGATAATAATAATCTTGGCTTACATCTACGGTGAAACAAATGAGGTGCTAGTTGAATCTTGCGAGGGTTTTTCTTGGCGACAGATGCCACACATTCATCTACATTATTGTTGGGCCAGGTCACCTGGGATACTCATTAGGGCAACTGTCCTCTTCCATAAGACATTGCCTAACTCTCACCCTTTGCTGCGTTGCCATACCGCTCAAAGCGCCTTTGTACGTCATTGCGATCTGCTAAGATAAAAATTGCTGTAGGTATAACATTGAACAACATTTTTCTTGAATACAAGTTTGAGGGGCGACTAAATTCGGAAAATCACTTATGTACACTTTTAGCTTCTTTTTACTGTATAAACACATATATAGTAAGCAGAGAAAGTATTGCATTCAATCCATAAATTTCATGCTGATATTTTACTGTGAGTGCATGTTTTAAAGTCCCTGAATAAATATTTATTTTAGAGAAAAGTTTCGGCGGGTAGGTGTGTTCTTGTGAACATCATAACTCAAAAATTAAGAGTCCTTTAAATACTAAACTTGATATTTAATGTCAGCATCTTACCTTCCAAGACTGCGACACAAAGATTTTCAAAAACTCCGCTCACACTAAACTATCTTTTACGCTGAACATTTTTCGATTTTTTTTTATTTTCTTAAAAATGCTTTTAAGAACTTCGAATAATATACCGTGTGTTTAAGATACTTTCAAGGTAAATGGAAATGTATATTCTGGGATTAACCTCTTAAATCTTCTTCACTCTGGAGGAGCTTTGCATAGCTGATAAACCGTAAGATTTTCTATTTGTGGATGTCCTTAAATTGGATGGCACCTTTGAAACGTTACTCTTATTCTATCTCACTTGAAATTCTGAAATAGTATGAATTATTTATTTTTAGAATTTAAATTTTACTAAAAATGTTTTGCCCTGGTTAGCTAGTCTTAGAAAAATTTCGTCATCTCCAACAAGTCTTCTTTAATCTCAGTCGATTAGTCTCGAAGAGAATGCTAAGGAATGATCGTCTAATGTAAATGGTCACACAAAAGTTATTCTTTTCAAAATTAAGTAGTAGTATATGTTTTATAACTCACAAAATTATACACACCAATACCTTATCTTGTATACACTAATCACTAATACCATTACTCTTACATATTTCCTTCGCACATGCGAGGAGAAAATCAACAGTACATGCAAACAAACGGATACTCGCGACACACCAAAATAATCTGATGCGTTACACTCACATGGCTTTCTCTAGCTGCTATACAACAAACTTCTTACAAAATATTATTCTTCATTCTACACAATGCTAATCGAGATAATCATTAGTAGAATGTTATTACTTAGTTCCTTATAAGTAGGAGGGAACTAAAGGAATTCGCTATGTTAAAGTGATAGTCGAATGTTTTAAAAGCTGTCGTTATGCGAGTGTTATTTCACGTCATTTCTTTGCTTGGCCAGGAGTAGCACAAAAAAAAACGGAAACTTTCTAACTGAGAAAAGTATAAGCACTTTAAAACTGAAACTAATAACAAGGAATATTTCAAAAACGGTAAACTCCACGAAGAAAATGTATATGACCTAAATTGTGTATTTTAACGAGATCTAAATTTGTTGTATCTTAAAATTGTGTTATCTCTTACAGCTAACTAGTTATGCAAAAGTCAGCAAAATTCATCCATCATAAACAGATCTTCGGAAGCTATTCCCAGAAATTCAAGATATCCATTTTCTTTATGCTGGAAATGGCTTTAATACGTGTGTATTAATCAAAATCGCTAGAGCTGTGTCTAAGAAAAACATTTTCAAAAACTTTTCCAAGTAAAAGATAGTTAGGGGAAAATACAAAGTTTGGAATTTAACCGTGTTTTCATTTTTGAGCTATGCTGTCCACAGTCACAAACACGGATCTTTTTCTGAAAATGCTTTTTTTTTTTTTTTTTTGATTCAGATGGGCTTATATAACATATATTTCAGGTGAAATTTGGGGATCGAAGTTATGGATGTTATACGATACCCTCCCATTCCAATATGTACACTGTACATATGGAGCAAGAGAAAGTTTAAAAAGCTGATGTGATACATTTACATGACTTTCTCCACATCTCTGTAACAAAGTATTGTTAATAAGCTTATTCTGCTGTTTACTTCATGCTAATCGAGACAAATTTAGCACAAATATAGTTATCACTTGCTTCTATGCAAGTAGAAGGGAAATATGGGAGTAGCATAGACTAACGTGTTAGTCAAAAGCTGGTTGTTATGTGACTAAAGTTCCTTTGTATGGACCGGAGTTGACAAATTGCCGTATGAGAAAATTTAAGTTTTTTAAAGCTGAAATCAATACAAGAAATATCTCAAAAACGATCTACTCTACGAAACAAAGTACATAATATAAATTCTGTGTTTAACAGCTCTACATTTTCTGTTAAGTAAGTTTTTATCTCTCTCTTACGGTTTGCCAGTTATGTAAAATTCCGTAAAATTCATCCAGAATAAAATAGCCTTCAGAGGCGGTTCCCAAAAAATTCAAAATATACCTTTTGTTTGTCAGGTAAATACCTTTAATACATGACACTTTAATCAAAATCGTTACAGCCATTTTGAGAAAATCAAAATTTTAGAAAATGTTTCTATGTAAAGGATAGTTGGGGGTGGGAGGATTTTCTTGAAAGTTTTCGTGTCGCATCCTTGGAAGATACTGAATTTAAATACAAAGTTTGGTGTTTAACGGACTTTTCGTTTTTGAGCTATGCTGCCCACAGACACACCACACAGACACACCAACGCAAAGCAAAGTTTCTAAAACAAAATTTAAGTGTAACTATTATATATGATTATTTATTGTAATTATCACTATTACATTATAATGACAAACAAATGTAAAAACTAGTGTGTTGAAGTCACCCTCGGTGCTGTAAGGATTACCATACTAACATCATATACTCAAGGCCACGGGTTCAAACCCGACGGAGGACGATGGCTTCCTTCGGAAGGGAAGTAAAGCCGTTGGTTCTTTTACGGCATTTAAAAGAACCTCAAGTCTGATAGAGAGGCCTCTGAGAAACATTAAGCTATCTTTTACGCCCAATATAGAATGGGACGCACAGAACCACTGAAGTTAAAAGAGCGTCCATAAATAACACGCCAATTACATTTTAGTGTGTTGCTAGCATGTACAAATGTCTCAATGCAGGTAATGTTATCATTGTAACGGGGCATGCAGATGACTATTTAATAAAAAAAATCTGATATGTCCCATTCACATGACTTTCTCTACATCCATGAAAAGAAATATTATTAAAAAGCTTATGCTTCTATTCACTTCATGATAATCGAGAAACAAATAACAGAAATAGTATTATTACTTGCTTCCTTATAAGCAGAAGCGAAATAAGGGAGTACCATGCGTTAAAGTATTAGTCAAAAGCTGGTTGCTATGTGACTGGAGTTCCTTTGTTTGCATGGACAGCAGTTGACAAACTCCTGTATGAGAAAATTATAAGTTTTTCAAAGCTGAAACCAATAACAAGGAATATCTCAAAAACGATCAACTCCAGGAAAAAAATCTATATTACATAAATTGTGAGTCTTAACGTGCTCTAGATTTTTTGTGTGGTAAGTTTTTGTCCATCTCTTACGGTTTAGCAGTTAGGCAACATTCCGTAAAATTCATCCAGAATAAAGTAGTCTTCGGAGGCTATTCCCAGAAAATTCAAGATATACATTTTATTTATCAGGTAAATATATTTAATATACGATATTTTGATCAAAATCGTTAGAGGCATTTTTCAGAAAATAAAGGTTTCGAAAAAAGTTCCATGTAAAGATTATTTGGGGGTGGGGGATTTTCTTAAAAATCTTCCTGTCGCATCCTTGGAAGATACCAAACCTAAATACCAAGTTTGGTTTTTAACGAACTTTTCGATACCAAGATTTCACAGGAAATACATGTTTTGGATCCCTGTGTGCGTGTGTGTATCTGTGTGTGTGTGTGTGTGTGTGTGTGTGTGTGTGTGTGTCTGTGAACAGCATCGCTCAAAAACGAAAAGATTGTTAAAAATAAACTTGGTATTTAAGTTTGGTATCTTCCAAGGATGCGACACGAAAATTTTAAAGAAATTCCCCCCACTCCCAACTACGCTTTACATAGAATCTTTTTTGAAAATTTTGATTTTTTGATGATTCTAACAATTTTGATTAAAATAGCGTATATTAAATATATTTACCTGGCAAATAAAATGTATATCTTGAATATTCTAGGAATACTCTCTGAAGGCTACTTTATACTAGATGAATTTTACGGAATTTTGCATAACTGTTAAACCGTAAGAAATGGACAAAAGCTTACCAAACAAAAAATGTAGAGCACGTTAAAACACGCAATTTATGTTATATACACTTTTTTCGTGGAGTTGGTCGTTTAAGTATCAGCTTTGAGAAGCTTATACTTTTCTCATACAGGTCAACTCCTGTCCATACGAACAAAGGAACTTCAGTCACATAGCAACCAGTCTATCACTTTAACCTATGATAGTCCCTTATTTCGCTTCTACTTTCTAGGAAGCAAGTAATAAGACTATTGCTATGACTTGAAGCTTTCACGGCGAATGTTATTCATTATGGCTTCACGGGTGATCAGCCGTGTCAGGTATATAAAATCCAAGCTTCCGACCATTGCACACTCCATAGTCTTCGTCAGTCCCTGAAGACTATTGCTACTAATTTTTTCTCGATTAGAATGAAGTAATTAGAAGCATAAACTTTTTAATGATAATTTGTTGCAGAGACGTAGAGAAAGTCATGTGAATGAAACACATCATATTTTTTTTTTTTTTAGAATTACTCTCTGCTCAGAATTAGTACATATTAATTATACAATTTATTTATTTATATATACATATGGTTTAGATATCGATTTATTTAATATATTTACAAAAACTTTATAAACGCCTGAATATTAGTTGTTGGTTACTGACAGGCCAGGTATAATAATTTCTTTGCTTAATATTGCTCTCTGCAGTTCTTTGTTTCCGCAGTCCTATATTAGATAGTTAACTGTCTGTTGAACTCTGTTGCATGCGCACGTAGGGTCATCTATTATGTGAAATCGATGTATGTAGGATTTAGTTTTCCCGTGGCCTGTCAAAATTGTTCTGGAATTGTTAGGAAATTCATTTTCAATCTTTCTTTAACTAGCGGAAAAAATATACACTGCTGCTTCTTTTGTGGTACTGCTCCACCTAGGCTGCCATTCCTCGATACCTGCCCTTTTAATTTCCGATTTGATGGTGGATTTGGGAATTTTATTGTATATCATTACTTCTCCAGTACAGGCTTCTTAGGTAATCTGTCAGCCAATTCATTACCTACGCTATTTATAAAACTATTCTTGTAATAAAACAGAAGATCAGAAAAAGGAGGTCACTTGGGTGGGCCAACCGAATTCTTGACGTTGTTTTTGACCATCACAAAGCAGTCTGATGTATTGGCTACAAAACGACAGAATTATTACATTCATTCTTTGGTGACGCCTGCAAAAAAATAAGTTCGAAGGAAGACACTCGTAATTTTGATGTGTGGAAGCAGATCCAGGGCTATTTTTGTCGAACTTCGCGCCAACTAAGAACGCTCCAATTTTGTTAATGGCAATGAGAAAAAATAACGTTCATATCTCAGTCTGTAAGCAACAAGCATCATATCTTGGGTGAAGTCCTAAATGGCCTGCCTGAAAACCCTATGTGTTATTCCCGTTTCCTTCAGTCTTAAGTCACTCTTTACTGCTCTAGGTTGTTTCTCTTTCAGCATTCCTTTATGAGACCAGACTGCAGCAAAAATGAAATAATTTTGCTCTCATATTTTTATCTATTTAGGCATTAAATAAGGCATTAGAACTGCAAGTTTTATTGTATAAATGTTAAATAGTTCTCGTTGCTGTATTCAGTTACTAAACTTTAACATTTTTGTATGTAATTTAACGAGTTTGTGTACCAGTGCGACTACCAAAGGATAATCTAACCTTAAGGCATGAACACTAACAGCAATAATGATGTAGTTATCATCCGCAATAATATAGAGGGTCAAAACAACACCAGTTTATCTTCTCATTACATAGAAATTGAAAGTACTCATACTGTAAGCTTCCCAAGGACTTAAAGAGCTAACTGCGCCTAGCACATCTAATAACAGGAATGTAACTGCGTCAAATAACAAGCGATCGTGTCTGACACATTTATCCCTACAGTTCCTACACAGAATCGTTTTCTATTCCTGGAAACCTAAGACGATATGGAGGAATATTCAGAAAGCGCCAAAGAACCGCGACAAAAAGTTCCTCCTATTTGTCTACGTGGCATCGAAAAGCATCAGCTTTTAGTTAAAGCTATAAGCACACATACAAAATACAGTTTTTACCTGAACTTAAAGGTTCCACTACTAAAGTATATAAGATGATTTTAGGAAAATCACGGCTTACTTTACCTAAATAAAACAACAATACTTCACGTACAGAAATCCGACAGACATGAAGTTCTCTGTAATCATACGTAACCCTCCGTGCTCCTTTGGTGACCTTGAAGTCACAGAAACTGTACAGCAACTAAACTATCCGGTACACAAAGGCATATGTATGTTTGGAAAACAGAAGCAACCTATTCCTTTGTGCGCAGTGGAGCTAGACAACAATGGTGATGGAAAATCTATGCTCAATCTAACACGCCTCCTTTATAGTGTGGTTAAAGTTGTACCACGGAGGCAGTTCAGGGATATACCCCAGCGCAAACGGTGCCAAAATTACGGACACACTAAAAATTATTGTCAACTACAAACAAGAAGTGTTCGATGCCTCAAAGCACATCACTATTCGGAATTTCCAAACCCTAAAACAATGACGCCCAAATGCGCAAATTGTCTTGAAGATCACCCCGTCAACTACAGAGGATGTCGATACTATCTGAATATTAAGGAACGTGCTTTCCTGTCTTCTAATTTCCAAATAAAGCAGCAGAGCGCTGCATCTGAATCATACAACAATTCTTCGGATAACTATCCTCCTCCACCACAACAATCTACAGATCGAAGTACTCCGCAAGTAAGCCAACAGACACAAGGAACTTCCGACCTTACTCCGTCTTCGTCTACTTTGACACAAGGAACATATGCAAACAAAACAGCGGCAATTAATGTCGGCACAAAATCAACAGCAAAATGAATCAACTACACATTCAGCAGAATCCCTTTTCACAATGTTGCTTAACCAAATTGTACCACACATTGTTGTATTTATTAATTCACATCTGTCAACAATTAAAGAATTTCTTATTTCTCTTTTGTTAACGGTTTTCCAAAACGGCAGCAAGTAATGATGTATTTCTTCTTCACTTAACAATTATAAACTGAAACGCTAACGGTCTTCGTTGTAAACGAAGCTCTTTAATCGTCTTTTTATCAAGCCACGACATACAGATAGCATGCATCACAGAAACTCACTTTATACCCAAAGTAACATTTAGTATCCCAGACTATAACATTCACCGAAAAGATAGAATTTCTGACACAGCCTCTGGTGGAGTAGACATTAACCAACCGCAACATAGCACATGCTTCCCAGCATCGAAGAATTGCAAATTATAGGCATTAATATTCAATCCAGCAACAACTGCCGTGAAATCACTCTTGTTTGTGCTTACAAACCTCCATCATATTCGCTGAATGTTTCTTATCTGTCATTACTCTTTGCTGATATTGATTCAACACTCTTATTAGGTGACCTAAACTGTAAACACACAGCATGGGGCTGTATAACAACCAATCCAAATGGACATCTTCTTTATGACTTTATGCACACAAAAAAGTGCACATTCTGGAACCAACCGAGTCAAATATAATCCAATAGTTTCTCCTGATATTCGACATAGCATTACACAAAACATGAATTTCCCAATATCCAGTGCATCCTTGACTGCACTTGACTCAGACCATTGCTTAGTTCTGGTTACGTTTCAATTACAGCCTATTCCAACAGTCCATAAACCACGTCTAATAAATGGATTCGTTAACGGGGAAATGTTTTAATATAATTTGGACTACGAATTAACCTCTGCATACAATCTAGCAACACCAGAGGAACTTTATAACGCTGTCAAACATTTTACAGACACCATCTGCAGAAGCATTAAAAAGTCAACAATACCCCTACTTCGTCGAGGAGAATGTTTCCTTCTACCGTCACATATTATCAAATTAATACAAGAAAAACACAAGTATAAAAGAGAATGGCAACGTCACAGACAACCATGGTAGCGAAGAAGACTCAGTGGACTCATACGAATAGTTACAATTAAACTCAAACAGAATCGACTTAACTCGTATCAATCATATTTATCCTCTCTTTCCCCTATGTCAAGCAAACATACGGATCCTACGAGAACCAACTACCATTCCTGCTCTCCGTGTGGACACAATGTTCACAAACCAACCGTCTCAAATAGGATATCAAACACTTCTTCACATGAATTGGCATTCTTCATTCAAAAACTTCCAAACAAAAACACTCCAGGTCATGATCTAATTCCTAATATTGTTCTAAAATTTTTCACCAAGAAGGCACTTGTTCGATTAATTGAAATTTTCAACACCTCATTCAGGAGTGGTTACTTTGCTCGATCTTAGAAACTAGCTGAAATTATCGTGTTTCATACACCAAAGAAGTCAAAACAGTTATCATCAAGCTATCGACCAATTAGTCTGCTGCCTGTGTTGTTTAAACTATTTGAAAAAGTTATACTTAAAAGACTATCATCTTACGTCTCTGAAAATAATATCATTCCATCATTTCATTTTGGTTTTCGTCCGCAATACTCAACTGTCTATCAATTATTACGATTTACTGAATTCAATAGAAACGGCTTTGAAGCAAAAGAATATACTGACCTTTGTTTTTCTCGACGTAGCACAGGCTTTCGACACAGTTTTGCATCCTGGTCTACTATTAAAACCGTATAGAAATGGAACTCCTAATTATTTAATTAAGAGAATTCAAAGGTTTCCCACACACCGCCAATTTCTAGTGCAAATTGAAGATTTATATATCAACTACTCGATCCATCTGTGGCGGGAAAATGTAGGGCGCCATTTGTGGCGGGAAAATATATTATGTGGGTTGATACCTTCTCAAACCACGTGGCTGGAATGCTATCTCTGCTCACGGCTGCTCAATGCTGGATCCTCCGCTGACTCAGTCGGTTGCTGAATCTTCAAACCTAACTTCTAATTCACTTACTTCTCAGGGATCTAATTGTGTGTGAGGCCAAATCATCCCTTTAATAAAAGCACGTTTATTAACATAAAGTTCTCTACGTACATCATATACCCTCACACATCACAACTGGGGTACCACAAGGCTCAATTTAAGCATCGATTCTGTTTAGTATATTCAACTCGAATATGCCCCACATCGCTACAGCTATGTATACAGACGATACAGCCACATTCTGTTCTCACAGCAATATAAGTTCAGCCATCAGTCAACTACAATCATTCCTATCTCTTCTAACTGAATGGTTAATCACTTGGCGTATTGTATTAAACACTGACAAAAACAAATAAAAATCATTCCCTCTAAGACACTTCCACGATCCACCTTCATTAATTCTTCTAAGCATACAACTTCATTGGCTTACTTCAGAAACTGCAGTAAAGTATCTTGACTTATTACTTGATACAAACTTAAACTGGAATGCACATATATCACAAAAAGTAATAATCGTCAACATCAGATTAAAACAGCTGTATCCTCTAGTTAATAGGCATTCAAAGCTGGGCCTTGAATGTTCAGTTCCTCTATATACTTCATTAATACGTCCACTTCTCTCGAATGTTGCTCGTGTATGGAGCACAGCGAGCAAGACTAGCATTCATCGGTTACAAGTCGTCCAGAACAAATTCCTATGAAAAGCCACAGATGCTCCTTGGTTCGTTAGAAATAGTCAACTTCAACAGGAACTTGAAATTCTTCCTCTACAGGAATATAACAAATCCCTCTCAAAATCCTTCTTCAACAAACTGCCTACAATGCCTGGAGCTCTCACAACTTTGGAACCAGAAGCATCAATAAACAGACTGAAAAGAAATATCCCTCAGGATCTGCACAGCGATTCTGAAGGCAGTGATTTCACATAAGCTTTAACATCATACTTTAACCATAAATGTTTCTTTCCCATTGATTCAATACATTAACTATTATTATTGTAAATAATTGTACAGGGTTACTACAAAAGAAATAGACAACTTCAACTGCCTGTAAAACAAAAGCTCTTAGAGATAGCAGCCTAATTATTTTGGAGGTATGTTAAGAAACTCTCAAAGTTTTGTTTGTTACTATTGGTAACGCTGTAGTGTTTTGTTTGTTGCTGCAGAAGCTGAAATGGCGGAAAATCCTGTGGAAAAGGCATATTGCGTGTTGGAATTTGCTAGAACGCAATCAGCAACTGTTGTCCAACGACATTTTAGAGCACGTTACCACAAAACGCCACCGACTAGACAGTCAATCTATGACTGGTATAGAAAATTCGAGACAACGGGATGTTTGTGCAAAGGGAAGAGCTCGGGAAGACCAAGAGTTTCGGAAGAAAACGTTGAACGTGTTCGTTCTGCCTACATAAGAAGCACACAGAAATCGACATCTAGGGCAAGCATGCAATTACAAATTCCACAGCAAACTGTATGGAAAATCTTGCGGAAGCGACTGCACATGATGCTTTACAGATTACAGATGTTTTTGTGAGCGCATCATTTCATTTATGTGGTAACGTGCTCTAAAATGTCGTTGGACAACAGTTGCTGATTGCGTTCTAGCAAATTCCAACACGCAATATGCCTTTTCCACAGGATTTTCCGCCATTTCAGCTTCTGCAACAACAAACAAAACACTACAGCGTTACCAATAGTAACAAACAAAACTTTGAGAGTTTCTCAACATACCTCCAAAATAATTAGGCTGCTATCTCTAATATTCGTTGTTTTACAGGCAGTTGAAGTTGTCTATTTCTTTTGTAGTAACCCTGTATATTTTTATGCTATATATGTGTCACCCTAACTTACGTTAGAGGAGCCAAAGGCCAACCTCAGCTTGTTCATATTATATTAACTTATCAATACCCTGTAAAGCAATATTTGTATGCTGATCGATTAATAATAAATTTAAAAAAAGCAAAAAAAAAAAAAAAAAAAAAAAAAAAAGGCATGAGTATTCCACAAGATGAACCAGCTCTTATTACTTTCTGTACACATACTGTATAACATGTATAGAAAAAGTATTCTATTCCACTCAAACATTCGAAGTCGAGATTTCGTCGGAAATACATGTTTTGTGGTCCACAGTCTCCTTTTTTTTTTTTTTTAAGAAAAAGTTGTGTGTTTATGTACGCGCTTGTGTATCTGTGCACAGCTTAGCTCAAAAACTAACAGGCCGTGAAACACCAATCTTGGATTTTAATTTTAGTATCTTCCAAGGAAAGATTTTCAACAAAATTCTCCTACCTCAAACTAACCTTTGAATGCAAAAATGTTTGAAAATTATGTTGTTCTCAAAAATAGATTTAACGATTTTAATTCAAATATAATACATGTGTGTGTGTGTGTGTGTGTGTGTGTGTGTGTGTGTGTGTGTGTGTATTTCAAATAAAATGTATATCTTGAATTTTCTGAAGTAGCTTACGAAGACCTGTTTGTTTTGGATGACTTTGGCTGAATTTTGCATAACCGGTAAGTCGTAAGAGACAAGAACTTAATACTCAAACGTAGATCTCGCTAAAGCACATAATTTATGTCATACACATTTTTACTGTAGAGATGACCGTTTCCGAGAAATAAGACGATTTCTGCTAATGTTTATTTCGAATAACATGATGTAGATAAAAGAATAATCTTTTGTAAGAGTATTTTGTTTGCAGAACAGGTAAGAAGGTCATTTGAATGGGACCCATCAAATTGTTTTTCCTCTGTCTCTCCCTACCGAACGAGCCGGCGTAGCGGTAACGGATGCGACTCACATTTGGGAGGTCTTGGGTTGATATCAGAAACGTATTCTGTGGGTTAGCTAGGGTAGCTGCCATGCCCAATATATCTATGACGAAAGAATTTCTCTGTAATTTACAAACAACAAAGAATTTATTGGCTAGATAGAGTCGGACTAAAAGTGCAATGTCATAGCCGGGATTTGATCTCCCGGTCTCTAGCAGATTGGCAACATACCGACATGGCATTACATTTCTCAACTGACTCACATGTTTCCCGGTAAACCACAAGGTGATTTCAAACTATTTCGAGGTGGCATACCAGAATAGGTCTCGGGATTCATAGTTTAAACAACTATTAGATCAATTAGTATTAGTGGTTCAAATCCCCGCTATGACATGATTTTTTTCAGTCTGACTCTGCCTATCCAACCCCTGTCCTAATCACGGCTTGTGTGGATATAATAATTAACTAAAAATGTATTCCTAATCTGCTGACTCTTTGCATTCTAGTTTACTCTTACGGCATAAAATCGGCTCGATTGCAATACAACTCTAGTGTGTTCGCAATGTATTGTAGTCCGTCTTCTCAGGAGGGAGTAGCATGACTTCTTCATTTGCGACACAGATTCCCGTCATTTCTTCAGCCTGAGACTTATTGTACTATCTGTAGCGTTTAGAGTACAGCCCTTTACACCTGTATCCCTTAAAAAGGCGTGCAGCCTTGCAATGGATATGATGATACTTTTTCTGGTTCTATCAACATTTACCCAGAAGCTTTGTATCTCCTGCGAGCCAAAACTTTGTAAAATGTGCTGGGCTGTTTCAGTCTCCTTGCTGCATAATCTGCAGTCTAAGTTGCCCTGAAGCACTCCAACTGTGTTAACATGTTTTTTCACAGGGGCATGCTCTGTGAGGAAAGCAGTAATTGTTCTCAACTGAAGTCTACTACATTTTAGCAGGATCCATACATGATCCTTTGATAAATAGTTTCCCGTGTCTGTTTCCTGGGGTTTTACGCCCGGTCTTAAGATTTTCTTTTTACTTTCTCTAGCCCCATATGTACAATATACATAGGGATAGAGAAGTATTATATTCCACCCAAAAATTCGATGTCGAGATTTCACCGGAAATACATGTTTTAGGACCCCCTGAGTCCAAAAAAAAGCATTTTCAGAAACAGGTCCGTGTGTGTCCGTGTGTGTGTCTGTGGACAGTATAGCTTAAAAACGAAAAGACGGTTAAATATCAAACTTGGTATTTAAGTTTCGTATCTTACAAGGATGCGACACGAAAATTTTCAAGAAAATCCCCCCACACCTAACTACCCTTACATGAAAACAATTTTCGAAAATTTTGTTTTTCTTAAAAATAGTTCTAACGATTTTGATTAAAATATCTCATATTAAAGCCATTTTTATCACAAATAAAATGTATATCTTGAATTTTCTGGGAATAGTTTCTAAAGATCTGTTTATTCTGGATGAATTTTGCTTAATTTAGAATAACTAGTAAACCGTAAGAGATAGAAAAAAACTTACTATACAAAAGATGTAGATCTCGTTAAAATACATAAGTTATGTCATTTACATTATTTTCGTGGAACTTGCCGTTTTAGAAGTATTCCTTGTTATTGGTTTCAGTTGTGAAGTACTTATACTTTTCAAAGACGGGAGTGTTCGGTTTTCTTTTGTTCTACACTTGGCCAAGCAAAGAGGCGATTTTCAATGACAATCGCATAACGACAGTTTTTAAAACATTTGACTATCACTTTAGCCTAGTGCATTATCTTAGTTCCAGTCTACTTATAAGGAACTAAGTAACAAAATTCTGCTAATGTTTATCTCGATTAGCGTGGCGTTGAAAGAATAATTATCTTTTGTAAGACGTTTGTTTATAGAGTAGTTAGAGAAAGTCATGTGAGTGTAACACATCGGATTTTTTGAACCAGTTCTTGATAGCTTCTCTAATTAAACACCGAAATGTTCCTAAATTGTGAAGCTGCTCCTGGTCTTGCAAGTTCGTCAGGTTTTTCATTGCTCTCTATGTCTTTATGATTCGGTACCCACATGAGGATTTGTTTACCAACGTACTTCTCCCTATGTTTTCATGAATTCATTGCATAATAATATAGATTTCTGTTGGAAACACAATAGCATATTTATCGAAAGGAAAGGACCTTAACACCTTGGCCTTGTGCCATATACTCCAGAACCAGTTCCTGATCCATCCATCTGCAAGCCACATCAAAGTCTACTCAGGCTTTTCCAGAGTTGTATTCTTCCTTCGTTCGGGATCAATAATGATCTCCAGGTTTCTTTGTTTAATTGGAGCTATATAGTCTGAGTGCATTTCTAAGGATGTATCTTCTATATACTTCCTAATTTTCAGCATACCTGATTCTATTTCAGGAACTCTCAGTTGCTTTCCATGTGCCATTTTTGCCTCCTTCATCACAACTAAGTGTAATGGAGTCAGGTTTAAGAGTGTTTCCATTGCTGCAGTTGAGGTCGGCTTCATGGCTCCTGTAATAGCCATGCAAGCCGCTCTTTGGACTCTTAGTTTGTTTTTGGAGCCTATTTGAAAGACTTTAGGCCACAAAAGCAGTATAACTTACCGATGTGATACAATGGGCACATTAGAGCAGCAAGACAGACAGGGTCCCTACAAAAGACTCCTAAGATATTTTCTCTTACTATAGCGAGGCATAGTCGAGGAGCCTCGAGGACAACCGAACTCGTTTCTAAAAGTGTACCTATAGCGAGTGTAATGATTTTTATTATTGAAGATGGGGGATTCTTAATTTGTTTCTGGATATAAAATCAGAAATTTCCATTAAAAATCTGATGTTTTACACTCACATAACTTTCTCTAACTGTTGTACAAACAAACTTCTTACAAAATATTATTACCTGTTCTACATATACCATGTGCATAATGTATAAAGAAGGTATTGTATCATACCCAAAACTTTCGATACCGAGATTTCACCGTAAATGTATACTTTGAGTCAAAAAACATTTTTAGAAAAAGGCCCGTGTGTGTCTGTATTTGTGTGTGTATCTATAGGCAGCATAGCTCAAAAAAATAAAAAGACCATTAAATACCAAGCCTGACATTTAAGTTTGTATCTTCTAAGGATGTGACACGAATATTTTCAACAACACCAAACAACATGGACATTTTTTTGAAAATTTTGTTTTTCTCAAAAATGATGTATTGATTTTGATTAATTTACTTCATATTATAGATATTTACAACAAAAATAAAATTTATATCTTGAATTCCCTGGGACTAGCTCTGTTGGATCTGGATGAATTTTGCTGAATTTTGCATAACTAGCAAATCGTAACAAATAGACAAAAACTTGCTACACAAAAGTGTATATCTCGTAAAAACATACAATTTATGTCATGTATTTTTGTTTTGGAGCTGAGCTTAAGTTTTCTCAAACGGGGTTACCTTTTCTTAAATCTCCATTTTTACGGCTGGCCTCCAAAGGAAACCGAACTTCAATTGTTCACTTAGCGACAAGCTTTTAAAAAATATGACTACTATTGCTTTAACCATATTTTTCGTCTGTTTACAAGGAATCAACTATTAAGACAATTTCTACAAATGCTTTTCTCGATTACCGTGATGTAGATAAAACAATCTCTTTTGTAAGAATAGTTTGTTTGCAGAAAGTCATGTGAATGAATCTCTTCGGACTTTTTTCTTTCTACAACATGCTAATCGAATAGAAAAGTATTAGCAGAATGTTCTTGTTACTTAGATTATAATAACTAGAAAGGGCCTAAAGGAATACACTATGCTAAAGTGTTTTAAACCGTTTTAAAAACTGTCGCTGAAATTTGCCTCTTTGCTTGGCTAGAAGTAAAACAAAAGATACACGAGTGACTTCCTGTCTGAAAAAGTATAAGTGTTTTAAAATTCAAACCAATAATAACAAGAAATATCTCGGAAACGATTACCTCCGCAACAAGAATGTAAGGTACATAAAATTGTGAGTTTTGACGAGATCTACATTTTTGTGCAGTAAGTTTTTGATCTATTTCTTACGGTTTCATACAGAATGAAGAGAACTTCAGATGCTATTCCCAGAAAATTCAAGATATAAATTTTATTTGTCTTGTAAATATCCTTATTATACGGTATTTTAATCAATATCGTTAGAGTTATTTTTGAGAAAATACAAATTTTTCAAATATGTTCCATCTAAAGAGTCGTTTGGGTTGGGGATATTCTCGAAAACCTTCGTGTCGCATCTTGGGGAGGTGCTAAATTTAAATACCTAGTTCAGTTTTCATTTTTGAATTATGATACCCTCAGTCACAGACATACACACACACACTGATATTTTTCTAAAATTATCTTTTTTGGATTCAGAGGTTCTCAAAACATATACTTCCTGTGTAATCTCGTTATCGAAGATTTGGGTGGAAAACAACACCTTTTCTAGCTACTATGTGCGTTGTACATACGAGCAAGAGAAATTAAAAATATATGTTTGTCATCTCAAAATAATTTGTGATCACATTGTAGATTACCAGGAAATATACGAGGAGTTGGGAAGTTGAATGCCGTACCGGCAAGTTGTCATGGTAGCTCATTGGGACCGGGATATCCGCGATTCAAATGATGTTGAATTTTTCCGTCTGACTCTACCGATCTAAAAATAGATGTAGTTGGTTATTTTTCAATTTTAAATGCAATGATCTAATAAATTAGTAATTATATTATTATTGTTATTATCATTGATACATTTTTAAGTTTATACCTATATTAAATTCCATTCAAAACAATGTGACTGTGCCTTGCGGCCATAATCACCGTTAGTATGTGAGCTGATTTATGCCGTGTATCGTTTCACCTGCGTGAGTTCAGGTGACGAGTTCTTTGACATAGAAGCTATGTATTGTTGCAACTGCGTGAGTTTGTGGCAGCTGCGATAGTTTACACGTGTGATTCCTTCAGGAAGTTTCTTGCTACGTAATCGCAAGGTATAAAAACAGAGAACGAGCTCCGCAGAGAGTTCAGTTTTCAAATGGGGATGTATAGTGTGCAGCAGTTGTCAGTTTCGACGGGAAATTCGGAGCGTGCGGGTAAGCAGTAGCCACAGATGCCTCAGCCAGTGCGGAAAGGAAACTGTATGGCAGAATTGTTGCAAAAGCATAGAATAAAAACAAATTTTGGTCTGTTATCAGAGGAAGAAATAAAGGTTTGATAGTTGGAGAAATAAAGAACGTTTTTGTTACAATGTTGTGTGAGTAGCTAAGGATGGCTGCATAACCCTGTAAATATGTGAAAATTTCTATTAAGTTTATAAGCTGTTCTAGGCACTCTAGTCTATTGTCACGGAATAAAATGCTCTCCTTGCGATAAAGCGCCAGGAGCCAGGAGCAGGAGCCAGGAGCAGGTACTAGTCGCCCGAGTGTACTCGGGCGGGGGCAAATCACCACGGTACCTATCCGCTTTTCTTGCGGATTTACCCGTGTGATATAAAAGATGTAGTCTTATGCAAGCGTTTTTGTCAATGTCAAAGTAATTGGGCAGGGTGTTCCCTCTGTGCAGCCGGCGCGGGCTGGTTTACCTATCTGAGTGGCCACCCACCCAGAGAGGGACCAGGCCCGATGCTGCTTACCTTGGCCAGCCGCTTGCGGGCTGTCAAGGAAAGCAGTGCCGGCTAGCGGGGAGACCTGAAAAGCGCGATTCTGTTCGCAGTGTATTGTAGAGGTCGTGAGGCGAGACAGACCAAAACATAAAGCTGCGCCGAGGCAACTCTTTTCCTGAAAGGCTGTTGCATCAACATGTATCCCCACAACTCATAACTTTTCTATGCACGAAGGAGTGAACTACGCTAGCGCTAGTGTTAGTGGGACATTCTTTGGTGTTATGCAAATAAACACTAGCAGATTATTGTTAACTTGAAGAACAGAGTGATACCGACATCAATAGCAATGCTGGTTATAAACACGAAGATGATGTAATGAGCGGGGTTGAGGAGCTTTAGAAACATGTGGTGGCTATGTTCATGGTTGCCAACTTAATGTATGATAAGCTGGAATGCAACCAAAAATAAACATATCGACATTCCATCAAACAAAATACTCGTCTCACGGTCTGCCTATTGTTAATGAGATATTTATTATATGTATAAAAATCTTATGTGTTTCATTCACATGAATTTCTCTACATCTCTGCAGCAAATTACTGTTAAAAAACTAATGCTTCTGTTTACTTCATGCCAATCGAGAAAAAATTAGCAGAAATAGTCTTATTACTTGCTTCCTTGTAGGTAGAAGGGAAATAAGAGAACACTATAGGTTAAAGTAATAGTCAAAAGATGGTTGCTATGTGACTGAAGTTCCTTTATTTGTACAGACAGAAGTTAACAAATTCCTGTATGAGAAAAGTATAAGCTTTTCAAAGCGGAAACTAATAACAAGGAATATCTTAAAAACGAACAACTCTACGAAAAAATGTATATAAACAATATTGAAGTTTTAATGTGCTCTACATTTTCTGTATGGTAGGTTTTTGTCCATCTCTTACGGTTTAGTAGTTATGCAAAATTCGGGAAAATTCATCCAGAATAAAGAGGTCTTCAGAAGCTATTCCCAGAAAGTTCAAAATATACATTTTATTTGGGGTGCAAATAGCTGTAATATACTTGATTTCAATCAAAATCGTTAGAGCCATTTTTAGGAAATTCAAAATTTTCGACAATTTTTCCATGTAAAGGGTAGTTTTGAGCTATGTTGTCCACAGATACACACAGACAGACAGACACGCACACACGCACACACACATGGACCTTTCTCTATAAATGTTTTTTTTTGGATTCAAGGGATCCTAAAACATGTATTTTCGGTAAAATCTCGGTATCGAATTTTTGGGTGGAATACAACACTCCCTGAATACACTATGTACATAGTACGTGTAGAGAAAGTTAAAGTTAGCTTTATAACAAATAATGTGATTTCACTATAACAACTGATATATGCCAGCAATTACTTTCATGTGAACTGCAATAATTTTAGCGCTGCACGCTGTTGTGGTTGTGATATTCGCGCCAAGCTGGCATCTCTATTACCCCTCTCAGCCGTTGTTGAAAGGGAGAGAAGAAAAGCAACTTCCCCTATGCACAAGATGTGTTCATGTCCCGCCTCACGTTCTATAGCGTGAGTAGCATGCCTGACCGACGTGCTGTGGTATATAAGGTATATTAGCGGCAAGAGACGGGCAGGGGAAAGCAGTCATTTAAAAATGTAACCACATATAGGTACAGGTAGACTGTGTATGACCACATTTTTGTGAAGCCAATATCACATCAGCTGTTGACAGCTGGTGACGTCTGACTTCTTGTTGCGTTTTAAGTACATTCACAGCATTAACTGTATATCATTGTGAGGTTTAGAAAATTTGGATTTTCTTAAAAAAATCCCTAAATAATTTGACTAAAACTCTTTAAGTTGGAGATATTTTCATAACAAATGAAATGTATATCTTGAATTTTATGTGACGAGTTTTATATATCTGGTAAACCGTAAGATATACACAAACTCTTTGTATACAACAATTTTAGATCTCGTTAAAACAAACAATATATGTGAGATAAAATGTTAACTATTTCCGAGATATTCCTTTATGTCCGTTTCAATTTTTGAACGTTAACAATTATTTTAAACGGGAAGTCGTCCTTTGGTTTTTTCGTTTCCTTTCGTTTCCTAGAAAATCTACCGTCACTTAGTGACCTCCTCTTAAATGATTTGGGTGTCTCTTTAGTCTCATATATTACCTTATTCATATAAGAAAGCAAGTAATAAGACCACTCCTCGTAATGTTTCGCGATTAGCATGAAGTAGATATTTAGGATATGCATTTTTACTTTCTCGACACGTACTATGTGCATAGTGTGTAGACAAGTATTCCATTACACCCAAAAATTCGATACCGAGATTTCATCGAAAATATATATTTTAACGTCTCCTGTAACCAAAAATTTGATGAGTTCCATTCACAATACTCTCTCTACATCTCTGCAACAAATTATTGTTAAAATTCTTATGTTTCTATTTACTTCATGATAATCGAGAAAAATTAGCACAATTAGTCTTATTACTTGCTTGCTTGAAAGTAGAAGCGAAATAATGGAATACCATAGGTAGAGTATGTATAAGCACACAATTTATGTTATATACTTTTTTTTCGTGGAGTTGATCGTTTTTGAGATATTCCTTGTTAGGTTTCAGCTTTAAAAAACTTTTGTCAAACAGGAATTTGTCAACTCCTGTCCATACAAACAAAACAACTTCAGTCACATAACAACCAGTTTTTGACTATCACTTTAATCTATGGTACTGCCTTATTTCTCCTCTACTTACAAGGAAATGAGTAATAAGACTATTTCTGCTAATTTTTCTCGATTAGTATTACGTAAATAGAAGTATATTCTTTGTAACAATAATTTGTTGCGGATATGTAAAATAAGTCATGTGAATGGAGCACATCAGTCTTTTTAAGAATAGAGGGTAAAATAAGTAAAGAGTTAACATATAGGACTTTTTAAAATGTATTTATTCGTCACTTGAAATAAATCATATCTTGACTTTATACAGAAGGCCATTCAACAGAATTTTACATTTTGATGACTTTTACAAAAGTGATATTTTTACATAAAGTTACAATGTGAAGTAGATATAACCTTTTTTGCTTTTTTCATAATTTATGACAGCAAGGATTGAAAGTGTTTCACCCAAATTACTATTGTTGCGTTCCTTATTAGTTAAAGAAGGCGTGGCATTCCATTCGTTCTATACTGAGATTTCAACGGAAGTGAATATTTTGAGGACAGCTAAATAAATACTCTTTTTGATATGCTTCATTCACAAGACTTTCTCTATCCGTTCTGCAAAATAAAATATTCTTACAAAAGATTATTTTATCTACATCATACTTGAGATAAGCATTAGCAGAAATGGCCTTACTATTGGATTCCTTGTAAGCAGAAGGGATAAATTGGCTAAAGCAATAACAGGTGGTCGCTGTGCATAATTGAAGTTCAGTTTGCCAGCACTAAGCAAACGCGCGATGCAAGGAAAGGTAACCCAACCCTATTTGAGAAAAGTTTCGTATCTTAAATTTGAAACCAATAACAAGGGATATCTTGGAAAAGGTCAACTCTACAACAGAAATTCATATGATATAATTTGTCTGTTTTAACACGTCTACATTTTTTGTACTATAAGTCTTTATCTGTTTCTTACGGTTTACTAGTTATAAAACTTCAGCAAAATTCATCCCGGACGAACAGGCCTTCAGAAGCTAATCTCAGAAAATGTAAGGTACACATTTTATTTCTGATGTACATATCTGTAATATACGGTATTTTAATCAAAATCGTTAAGATCCACTTTTGAGAAAGACATTTTAAAAATGTATTCCATGTAAAGGATAGTTTGTGGTGGGATATATTCTTAAAAATCCTTGTGTTGCTTCCTTGGAAACTTCTAAACTAATGTAATGTCACTAAAATTATCTGCTGCCTATTCCTTCTAACTGCAAAGTTCTGTTTAGTAAATTCAAAATAAAAAGTTTGGTATTTAACGGTCTTTTAGTTTTTGAACTATACTTTCCACAGTCACACATACACACACGGGCCTTTATCTATGCTTTTTCGGACTCATGCACCTCAGAACATATATTTTCAGTGGAATCTCGGTATCGACTTTTTGGGTGGAATGCAAAACCTTCTCTATACAGTATGCACAGAGTATGTGTAGAGAAAGTAAAACCATTTAGAAAAATTCCCGTGCGTGTGAATGCCTGTCTCTCTCTCTATGTGTGTATGTGTGTGTGTGTGTGTGTGCGCGCGCACGCGTGCGTGTGTGTCTGTAAATAGTATAACTCAAAAATAAAATTCGGCTGGGCACCAAACTTGGTATTTAAAGGCAGTATCTTCTAAGGATGCGACACGAAAAGTTTGAGGAAATTCCCCCCACCTGAAACTGCACTTATATGTCATTTCTCGAAGATTTTATTTTATCAATAATGGCTGTAACGATATTTGATTAAAATACCATAATGCTTTTTAACTTTTTCGTGGCAAATGAAATGTATATCTTGCATTTTCCCGAATTTGTTTCTGAAGACCTCTTTATTATGGATGCATTTTGCAAAAATAATAAACCATAAGAGCGGCACAAAAAGACTGTGGTATAAAAATGTAGAACTCATTAAATTATTTTTGATTCATTTTGTGAAGATAACCGTTTCCGAGATATTTAATACTATTGGCTTCATGTTTAAAATACTTAAAACTTCTTCCAAACAGGGATTTGTCAGTCCTTTTTCTTGGCCACGGAAAAATGTGACTTTCAATTAGGTACATTGTAATCAGCTTTAAAAATGTTGACAATCGCTTTAGACTAGATCATTCCACTGTTTCCCTTCTACTTATAAGGAATTAAGTAATAAGACCCCTTCTGCTAATGTTTGTCTTGGTGAGCGCAAAGTAAATAGAAGAATAAGCCTTTTGAAGAATTGTTTGTTTTAACGAGCTCTACATTTTTTGTGTGATAAGCTTTTGCCCATCTCTTGTGGTTTATTCTTATACAAAATTCATCAATTATAAACATGTCGTCAGAAGCTGTTCCCAGAAAATAGAAGGTATATATTTTATTTGGCATGTAAATATCTTAAATATAAGAGATTTTAAACAAAATCGTTAAAACCATTTTTGAGAAATCAAAATGTTCGAGATTTTCCATGTAAAGGGAGCTTGAGGATGGAGATATTTTCTTGAAAATATTCGTGTCGCATCCTTGGAGAATACCAAACTTAAATACCAAGTTTGGTATTTAATGGTCTTTTCATTTTTGAGCTATGCTGTCCACAGATACACACACACATACGCACACGGACCTTTCTCCAAAAATGCTGTTTTTGGATTTAGGGGGACCCAAAACATGTATTTCTGGTGAAATCACGCTATCGAATTTTAGGTGCAATGCAGTATCTTCTCTGCACACTATATACATAGTACGAGCACAGAAAGTAAAAAGAAAAAATGTGATGTGTTCCATGTACATTATTTTCTCTGTAATACATTATTCCTAAAAAGCATATTCTTCAATATTTTATATGACAATAGAGATCAACATTAGCAGAAATTATCTTAATTAATTGCTTCCTGCATAGTAGAAGGAAAATAAGAGAATACACTAGGCTAAACTGATATCTTTTAAAAGCTGGTTGCTATGCGGTTGAAATCCGTTTCTATGCTTGACCAGGAGAAAAGTGTGAGAAAAGTTTAAATATTTTAAATCCGAAATAACTTATGTTATCTCAGAAATGGCCAATTCCACGAAAAAATCGGAAGTGTTCCATTCACATCAGTTTCTCTACATATCCGCAACAAATTATTGTTAAAAAGTTAATGCTTCTATTTACTTCACTCTAATAAAAAAACAAATTAGCAGAAACAGTTTTATTACTTGTTTTGTTGTAAATATAAGCGAAATAAGAGAGTACATAGGTTAAATTGACAGTCAATGTAACTGAAGTTCCTTTGTTTGTATGGACCGAAGTTGACAAATTCCTGTATGAGAAATGTAAAAGTGTTTCAAAGCTGAAACCAAAAACAATGACTATCTCAAAAGCGACCAACTTCACAAAAAAGTGTATATGATATAAATTGTGTGTTTTATCCTGATCTACATGTTTGTGTAGTTTTATCTACCTCTTACGGTTTGCCAATTATGTAAAATTCAGCAAAATTCATCCTGAATAAAATAACCTTCAGAGGTTATTCCCATAAAATTGAAAATATACATTTTATTTGTCAGGTACTTATCTTTAATATACGATATATTAATCAAAATCGTTAGAGCCATGTTTGAGAAAGTAAAACATTTCGAATTTTTTTCCAGGTAAAGGGTAGTTTGGGGTGGGGGAATTTTTCTCAAAAGAAATGGTCGCATGCCTGAACGATATTAAACTTAAATACCAAGATCGGTATTTTACCGACTTTTCGTTTATGAGTTATCATGTTCACAGACATACCGACACACGGACACACACGCATCTTTTTCCATTTTTTTTATACCAGGGACCCTAAAACGTTTATTTCCGGTGAAATCTCGGTATTGAATTTTTGGGTGGAATGCAATACATTCTCTATACACTATGTATATAGTAGGTGTAGAGAAAGTAAAAAATCTAATGTGGTTCTTTCACATGACTTTCTCTACATCGTTGCAACAAATTATTGCTAAAGACAGCATTATTTTATTTATTTTATGATAATTGAAATAAACTTTAGTAGAAATTGTCTCAATTTCTTGCTTCCCTGTAAGTAGAAGGGAAATAAAGGAATACACTAGGCAAAAAATAGTCAAATCTTTTAAAAGCCGGTGGCCATGTGGATGAAATCTATTTCTATGTAAGGCCAAGAGTTTACAATTTCCCGTGTGGGAAAAGTTTAAGTATTTTATATCTGAAACAAATAGCAAGGAAGGATACCAAAATGATCAGTTCCACGAAAAAACAAAAAACGTAAATAAGTTGTGAGTTTTAATGTGATCTACATTTTTTGTTAAGTAAGTTTTTATTTTTCGCTTACGGCTTACCATTTACGCAAAATTCAGCAAAATTCACTCATAATAAAGAGGTCTTAAAAGGGTACTTTCAGAAAATTCAAGATATACATTTTACTTGCCACATAAATATGTTTAATATACGGTCTTTTAATCAAAATCGTTAGAGCCATATTTGAGAAAATCAAGTTTCTAAATTTTTGCTATGAAAAGGGTAGTTCTGGTGGGGGGATTTTTCTCAAAATCTTCGTGTCGCATCTCTGGAAGATATTAAATTTAAATACGAGTTTGGTATTTTAACCACTTTTTGTTTTTGAGTTAGCTTGTTCACTGACACACTGCGAACTGGTAAACCGTAAGAAATAGACAAAAGCATACTACACAAAAATGTAGGTTATATTAAAACACACAGTTTATGTCATACACATTTTTTCGCGGAATTAACCATTCTGAGATATTCATTGTTATTTGTTACCCCATCTTCACACAACATGCCTGTCCTGCCCGTGGACAAGTTATTTGTTATTTGTTACATATTTAAATATTATTTAAACTACTTTAACTTTTCTTGCACGGAAATTTGTAAACTCTTAGCCCTTCATAGAAACGGATTTCAACCAATGGCGACTATCGTTTCAGCCTTGTATATTCCCTTATTTCCCTTCTTCTTACAAGAAAGCAAGTAATTAAAATAATTTCTGCTAATATTTATCTGGATTATCATAAAGTAAATAGAAGAAAATGCTTTTACAGGGATGTAGAAACAGTTATGTGAATGGAACACATCAAATTTTTACTTTTATATAGGATCAAATTTCTGCATTCTGTAAATAAAGTAAGGTATTTGATTAAAGAGTTCTTTGACGTGTATCGGCGTTTGTGCTGTATGGGGATATAGCCCCTATTCCCCTTCCTGATCATACACATGTACTCAAATTACGTGTTGATTTAGTCGCGATGTTTTACACGCGCCTACGAGGGGGAAGTGGAGAGAGAATTTCCTCCTCTCGCCTCTCTCAGATCTTTCTCACCGGATGCCTCGTTGCATTATTCATCACCCAAGAGTGCATTTTTCACATTGAACTTGGGTCGCCCCACAAGTTTCATCACATTATATAGAGCTACAACAAGAAGATCCACCTCATCTTCACACAACATGCCTGTCCTGCCCGTGGACAAACAGACGCCGGCCCATGTATTCAACAGGCACCAAGCATACGTCTTCATAACCTAGCTAAGTAGCGTACTTGACGTCGGTAACAACGCGCGAAATCCTTAAAACTAATGCCTCAAATACCTTCTCTAATACTTACACCAATTCCATTTTTACTTTCTCTACATGTACTGTGTACATAGAGTATAGAGAGGGTATTGTAATTCACCCAAAATTTTGATACCGATATATCACCAGAAATGCATGTTTTAGGGTCCCCTGTAACAAAAAAATTTGATGTGTTCCATTCACATGACTTTCTCTACACCTCTGCAATAAATTATTGTTAAAATTTATATTTCTATTAACTTCATTCTAATTGAGAAAAATTACTTGCTTCCTTGTAAGTAGACGCGAAATAAGGGAGTACCATAGGTTAAAGTGACAGTCAAAAGCTGGTTGCTATGTAACTGAAATTATTTTAATTCAAAATATTCTCGGACCCGAGAAGATTTTGAATTAACACGTCGCCAGGAAAGCTTCAGTTCTTATTTTGAAATTCTTTTGTTTGTATGGACAGGAGTTGAAAAATTCCTGTATGAGAAAAGTATATGTTTTTAAAGCTGAAGCCAATAACAAGGAATATCTCAAAAATGACCAACTCCATGAAAAAAATGTATATGACGTAAATTGTGTGTTTTATCCTGATCTACACTCTTGCTGTCTCTTACGGTTTAGCAGTTATGCAAAATTCCGTAATATTCATCCAGAATAAAGCAGTCTTCAGAAGCTATTCCCAGAAAATTCAAAATATACATTTTATTTGCCAGGTAAGTATCTTTAATATACGACATTTTAATCAAATTCTTTAGAGCCATTTTTGAGAAAATCAATTTTTTTTTAAAAATTCCATATAAAGGGTAGTTGGGGGTGGGCAATTTTCTTGAAAATCTTCGTGTCGCATTCTTGGAAGATACCAAACCTAAATACCAAATTTTGTTTTAAACAAACTTTTCGTTTTTGAGCTATGCTGTACACAGACACACACACATTCACACATACAAATACACACAGACACATTCACGCACATACACACACACACACACACACAGACTGTGTGTATCTGTGGGCAGCACAGCTCAAAAACGAAAAGTCCGTTAAAAACCAAAAATGGTATTGGTATTTTAGGTTTGGTATCTTCCTAGAATGCGACACGAAGATTTTCAAGAAATCCCCCCACCCCCAACTACCCTTTACATAGAACTTTTTTCAAAAAAGTTTATTTTCTAAAAACGGCTTTAACGATTTTGATTAAAATATCGTATATTAAAGATATTTACTTCACAAATAAAATGCATATCTTGAATTTTCCGGGAATAGCCTCTAAAGGCTACTTTATTCTAGATGAAATTTACAAAATTTTGCATAACTAGTAAACCGTAAACTAAGGACAAAAGCGCAACACACAAAAAAAGTAGACCACGTTAAAGCACACCATTTATGTAATATACATTTTTTTCGTGGAGTTGATCGTTTTTGAGACATTTCTTGTTATTGGTTTCAGCTTTGAAAAACATACTTTTCTCATACAGTAATTTGTCAACTCGTGTCCATAAAAACAAAGGAACTTCATTCATATAGCAATCAGCTTTTGGCTATCACTTTAATCTACGGTACTCCTTTATTTCGCTTCTACTTACAAGGAAGTAATAACGCTATTTCTGCTAACTTTTTCTCGGTTAGCATGAAGTAAATAGAAGCATTAACATTTTAATATTTTATCAGATGTAGAGAAAGCCATGTGAATGGAACACATCAGATTTGTATATTTAGGAATGTTTAAATTCTTTTATAGAATTAAAATAAAATAGTTGATTTTTTTTTTTTTTTTTTTTGACTTTTCATTAAATTTCAGACATGCACACCCTTAATATTTGAAATATACGTGACTACATACTTATGAAAGCGGGAGACCTAGGTTCGATTCCCAGTACCTGCGTGGGGATTTTTCCCCCACTGGGGGACCTGGACCGGGGTGCACTCAGCCTCGTGAGGTCCCTGGGGGGCCAATTGAGGAGCCACTTGATGGAGAATTAGCGGCCCCAGGTCATGAGGACCGCATTAACCGGCCGGGAGGGGTTCGAGGTGTTGACCATGTCTCACCCTCCTTGAAGTCTGTCATGGACCGAGATGGGGGACGCAGCGGCCGGTCGGTAGGCCAAGGTTCCTTGTGAGCTGTCATGCCATGGAGTTATAGTTACATACTTGTAAAACGAAGTGTGCATTGGCTTCGAAGGTGTCACGAGCAAATGCTGGAATCGCAATATTTGTAACGTGTAAACACGGTATAACTTACAACACATCATGAGAAGGAACTAAAACTACCAAGATATAAGGAAACTGCAGACGGTACCACGGACACATAAACTAATCCCAGAATATGTCCATTCGTCTCAAGATGAAGCATCTGTGAAATTTGCAAAATCCACAGTATCTATGATACTTTACTGAAATATACCTATACCTTATTACACACGGTAATAATTATACTTTTGCATATATACATATAACAATTATAACTTGCATGGTCATTTAAATAATATCTCTTATTATATAAATGTATTGTTCTAGTAAAAGCGAGCCATGTGATACATTTTAAAAATCTGATGTGTTCCAATCAAATGCCTGCCTCTACATCTTTGTAACAAAGTATTGTTAAAAAGCATATTCTTCCATCTACTTTATGATAATCGAGGTAAAGTTTTGCAGCAATTGTGTTAATTATTTGCTTCCTTATAAGTAGAAGGTAAATAACGGAATTCACTAGGCTAAAGGGATAGTCAAATACTTTAAAACCTGGTTTCCTTGTGGATAAAATGCGTTTCTATGCAAGGCCGAGAGTTTGCAACTTTCCGTGTGAGAAATGCTTAAATATTTTAGATCTGAAACAAATAATAAGGTACATCTCAAAAATGTTTATTCCAAGAAAAACGGTATATGATATAAACTGTGTGTTTTAATGGGATCTTCATTTTCCGTGTTGTAAGTTTTTGTCTATCTGGTACAGTTTACTAAACACGCAAAATTCAGCAACGATTATTCAGAATAAAGAGGTCTTTAGAGGCTATTCTCAGAAAATTGAAGATATACATTTTATTTGAAATATAAATATCTTTAATATACGGTATTTTAATCGAAATCGCTACAGCCATTTTTAAGGAAATAAAAATTTTCTAAATTTTTTACATGAAAAGGGTGGTTTGGGGTGGGGAGATTTTCCTGTAAAACTTCCTGTGGAGTACTAAACTTAATTATCAAATTTGGAATTTTACCGACTTTTCGTTTTTGAATTATCATATTCACAGACACACGAACACACACGCGGAACTTTTTTCCAAAAAGCTATTTATAAATGCAAGGGGCCCTAAAACGTGTTTTTCCAGTGAAATCTTGGTATCGAATTTTTGGCTGGAATTCAATACCTTCTCTATACACTATGTTCATGGTACGTGCCGAAAAAGTAAAAATATTCCCAAAAAGTTAAGTTTCTTAAGCTTATTAGCAGAAAAATTAATCTGTCATATTAGATATTATATTACTCCTAATTAGTAAAGAAAAATTCTTACTTTTCCTCATCTGCAAAGCTCTTGATTTCTTCAAAATTTAATAATTTATGACTTAAATTTGCAGCTGAAATAATAAAAATCAGATGTTCCATTCACATAAACTTCTCTGTATCTCTGTAACAAATTATTGTTTAAAAGCTTATGCTTCTATCTACTTCATGTTAATCCAATTAACATTAGCAGAAATGCTTTATTGTAAGCAGAAGGGAAATAATGAAATACGCTACAGTAATAAAACGATAGTCAAATCTTAAAAGGATGATTGCCATGTGGATGAAATAGTTTCTTCGCATTGTGAGGAGTAGGTAAATTCCCATATGTGAAAAGATTAAGTATTTTAAAACGGAAACCAACAACAAGAAATATCTCAATGTACCTATTTGACATAAATTGTGTATTTCAACGAGATCTACATTTTTTTGTAAGTTTTTGTCCGTCTCTTAAGGTTTACTTATTATGCAAAATTCATCCAGAACTATTCCCAGAAAATTGAAGACAAACATTTTATTTGTCATGCAAATATCTTTAATATATGATATTTGATTCAATATTATTAGATCCATTTTTGAGTAAATCAAAATTTTCGAGAAAAAAATTTCATCTAAAGAACAGTTGGGTGTGGCGGGATATCTTGAAAATCTTCGTGTCGCATCCTTGAAAGATACAAAACAATGCCAAGTTTGGTATTTAACGCTCTTTTCGTTTTTGAGCTATGCTTCCCACAGACACACACACAGACACACACACACAAATAGACACACAGACATTTTTCTAAAAATTATACTTTGGATTAGGGGGTTCTCAAAACATGCTTTTACAGTGAAATATTGGTATCGGATTTTTGGGTGGAATACAATACCTTCTCTATACACTATGTACATAGTACATATAGAGAAAGTAAAAAGGCGTTTTTAATTTCCCTAGCCCGCATATACATTGTAGGTATGAGAATATGAAGTTGTTGTATTGCACCCAAAAATTCGATGTCCAGATTTTACCGGAAATATGTGTTTTGGTGTACTCTAAGTCCGAAAAAAACGTTTTTATAAGAAGGTGTCTTGTCTCTCTATGGTTTGTCTCAGGACAGCTTAGCTTAAACAAAAAGTCCGTTAAATACCAAGCATGGTATTTAGATTTAGTATCTTCCAAGAATGTGACCGGAAGACTTCCAAAAAAATTGCCCCACCACAAACTACCTTTTACATGGAAAACGTTTCGAAAATTTTGATTTTCTCAAAAATGGCTCTAATATTTTGATTAAAATTTTGTATATTAAAGATATTTACATGACAAATAAAATGTATATATCTTGAAGTTTCTGGGAATAGCTACTGAAGACCTCTTTGTTCTGGATGATTTTGTCGAATTTTGCCTATCTGCCAAACCATAAGAGATAGATAAAAACCTACTACACAAAAGATATAGATCTCGTTAAAACACATATTTGATAATATTTACGTTTTTAAGTATGACTGACCATTTCTTTGACATTTCTTGTAATTGTGTTTAATTTAAAACTGCTTTAACTTTTGTGAAACAGGAAGAGGCTTTCGTTTCATCGCTCTTGTTTTACTGCAAGGCAAGCAGAGCGAGCTGAACTTCAGTTGTTTCACATAGAACCAGCTTTTAAAATATTTGACTGTCGATTTAGCCCAGAAAATGTAATTATTTCCCTTCTACTTATAAGGGAGCAAGTAATAACACCTTGTATGTTAATGTTTACCTTGATTAGCATGTCGTAAATAAAAGAATAATCTTTTGTAAAGAAAGTTATTGTGTAACAGCTAGAGAAAGTCATGTGAATAGAACACCACAGATTTTTAGGATAATGTCCGTGTATGTGTGTTGTGTGTGTGTGTCTGTCTGTGGGAAGCAGAGCTCAAAAACGAAAAGATCGTTAAATACCAAACTTGTTATTTAAGATCGGTATCTTTCACTATGCGACACGAAGGTAAAGAAAGTACCGACTACCCTTTACAAGGAAAACATTTCGAACATTTTATTTTCTCAACAATGACTAACGAATTTTGCATAACTGCTGTATTTAAATTCAGTACCTTCCAAAGATGCGACACAATGATATTTAGAAACTAACCCGACGTCGTTAACTACCCTTAACTACGGAACAATTATTTAATTTTCTCAAAAATATCTGTAAAAATTTAATTGAAATACCGTACATTAAAGATATTTAGATGGAAAAAATAAAAAGGAAACATTCAATTTTCAGGAAAAAGCATGCAACGACTTCATTCGGAAGGAAATGTATGTCATCTTAGAGGACTGGTAACATTAAGCGATAGAGGAAAGTGTACTGCACAAAAAGTAGACCTCTTTAAAACACTTATTTCCAATAGTTTTTTGTGACAGGAATATCCGTTGTTAATGGTTCGACTTGACCAATACTTGACTATATGTCATTTTTGGTTAAAAAGCACTGCTTTGTAAGATTTTGTTATAAAATCACGACTACGAATCTTATTTAATGTATTTCTGAAGTTTTGTTGCCCTACGACATTTTTAAATTAATAAAGCATGCACAAATTAAATACCTTCACTAATAAACTCGAAGATTAATTTGCTCCCATTTTATTTTTAATTTCTTTACACGTACTATGTACATAGAGTATAGAGAAGGTATTGCATTCCATCCAAAAATTTGAAACTGAGATTTCAATGGAATACATACTTAGAGACAGCATAAATAAGAAAAGCGTTTTAGGAGAAGTCATTGTGTGTGTGTGTGTGTCTCTCTGTCTGTCTGTCTGTCTGCCTGTCTGTGCTTATGTCTGTGGACTGCATAGACCATAACAAAAAGTCTGTTAAATATCAAACTTAATATTTAAATTTGGAGATGCGATACGACAATCTTGAAGAATATATCCCCATCCCAAACTATCCTTAACCTGGAAAATTTTTCGAAAATGTTGGTTTTCTCAAAATGGTCCTAAAGGATTTTGATTAATATATCGCAATTATAATTATTTACCCGATAAATAAAATTTATATCTTGAGTTTTCTGGGAATAGCCTATGAAAACCTGTTTATTCTGGATTAATTTTACTTAATTTCGCATAACTGGAAATCGTAAAAACTATAGATCTCGCTAAAGCACATAATTTATGTTATATGCGTTTCTTTTTCTTATTGTTTTACTTTCTCTACAAGTACTATGGACCCCCCTGAATTAAAAAAAAAACATTTTTGGAAAAAGGTCCGTGTGTGTATGTGAGTGTGTGTGTGTGTGTGTGTGTGTGTGTGTGGACAGCATAGCTCAAAAGCAAAAAGACCGTTAAATAACAAATTTGGTATTTAAGATTGGTATCTGCTAAGGATGTGACACGAAGTCTTTCAAGAAAATCCCCCCACTCTCAAACTACCCTTTACTTAGAAAACATTCCAAAAATTTTGATTTTCTCAAAAATGGCTCCAACAATTTTGATAAAACCTTTTATATATAAGATATTTACATGCCAAATAAAATGTATATCTTGAATTTTCTTGCAATAGCAACTAATGACCTCTTTGTACTGGATGATTTTTATGGATGTTTGCATAACTGTAAACTGTAAGAGATAGGCAAAACCTTACTACACAATACATATAATTCACGATAAAACTCACAATTTATATCATATATATTTTTTCGTGGACTTGATATCGTTTTTGTGATATTCCTTGTTGTTTTCTCGTACAGAAGTTTGTCAACATACAAAAAAAGCTACTTCAATCACATAGCAACCAGCCTTTAAAGGATTTGACTATCGCTTTAGTCTATGGTATTTCCTGACCTCCCTTCTACTTAAAAGGAAGCAAGTAATAAGACCCATCCTGTTGATTTTTTCTCGATAAGCATTAAGTAAATAGAAAAATAAGCTTTTTTAACAGTAATTTATTGTGGAGATGTAGAGAAAGTCATGTGAATGGAACACATCAGATCTTTTTCCTTTGTTTTTGTTTTTGTACAGCAGACCGTTCTGATATATTCCTTGTTATTGTTTTAACTTTAAATCTCATAGGGGAATATGTCCAGTTCTGGCCATACAAACAAAGGATCTTCAATCACATAGCAATCAGGTTTTAATATATATGACTATCACTTTAGCCTATAGTACTCTCTTATTTCCCTTCTTCTTACAAAGAAGTAAGTAATAAGACCATTTCTGCTAATGTTTATGTCGATTAGCATGAAGTAGATAGAAAAATAAGCTTTTTAACAATAATTTGTCACAGATATGTTCACCTTAAACTTTTTAAGCAGTTTGCTGCAATCCAAAGCTATGTCCCATTACAATTTTTATGCAAAAAGGCTGAAAACTGCATGAAAATTCAAGATACCATGACTATTAAAACTAATTACCTATTGCATTGTTCATGAAAAAAAAATGAAGTGTTTGACATGAGATACGCATAAATTTGTCACCAATATACTAAATAATGTTTTGCACTTTCTCTACACGTACTATGTACATAGTGTATAGTGCAGGTATTATAATGCACCCAAAAATTCGATACCGATATTTCGCCCGAAATACATGATTTAGGACCCACTGAATCCAAAATAAAAAGCACTTTCAGAAAATGTCAGTTTGTAATTGTGTGCGTGTGTGTGTGTGTGTCTGTCTGTCTGTCTGTCTGTGGGCAACGTAGCTGAAAAACAAAAAGTTAAATACCAAACTTGCTATTTAAATTCAATATTTTCAAAGGATGCGACACGAAGATTTCAAGAAAACCTCCCCACACCCAACTAGCCTTTACATGGAAAAATTTTCAAAAATTTTGATTTTCTAAAAAATGGCTCTAACGATTTTGATTAAAATACCGTATATTAAATATATTTACATGACAAATAAAATTTGTATCCCGAATTTCTGGTAATAGCCGCTAAAGACCTCTTTATTGTGGATGAATTTGCTAATTTTGCGTAACTGGTAAACCCTAAGAGAAGACAAACACTTACCACACAAAAAATATAGATATCATTAAAACACACAATGTATGCCATATACATTGTTTTCATGGAATTGGTAATTTCTGAGATGTTCCTTGTTATTTGTTTCAGCTTTAAAATGCTTATACTTCTCTCATACGGGAATTTGTGAACTCCTATCCATACAAATAAAGTAACTCCAATCACATAGCAACCAGATTTTTAAAGATTTGCCTATCGCTTTAGCCTATGGTGCTCCCTTATTTCCCTTCTACTTACAAGGAAACAAGTAATAGGAACCTTTCTGCCAATGTTTTCTCGATTAGCATTAAGAAATAGAATAATAAGCTTTTTAACAATAATTTATTGCAGAGATGTAGAGAAAGTCATGTGAATGGAACACATCAGATATTTTTTATTTGGAAGAGTAAGACGGTGTTTGTTTTTATTAATCACAATTTATGGAACATTCAGTAATATTTTCAGCAATTGGCATAAAATTGTAAACATAGGATATTTTAAACCAAAAACATTATTAATTAATATATATTTGAGTCTAAAAGTTAAAACTTCAATGGATTTACACATAGATCATGCAGCATATGTATACAAAAAACTTATGTTTCATTCACATGACTTTCTCTACTTCACTGTAACAATTTATTGTTAAAAACATATTCTTCTCTCTACTTCATGCTAATTGAGATAAACTTAGCAGAAATGCTCTTAATTACCAGCTTTCCTTGTAATTAGAAGAAATATAAGGCTAAAACGATAGTCTAATCTTTAAAAACCCGGTTCCCATGTGGTTTAAATCCGTTTCTATGCAGTGCCAGGATTTACAGCATTCTATAATTATTTTAAATCTGAAACAAATAACAAAGTATATCTTAGAAATCGCCAATTTCACGAAAAAACCGTATATGACATAAATTGTGTATTTTAACCGGTCTACATTTTTTGAGTAAGTTTTTGTATATCTCTTACGGTTTACCAGTTATACAAAATGCATTTAGAACAAAGAGATCCTGAAAGGCTAGAAATTTCAAGATATGCATTTTATTTGCAATTTAAGTATCTTAAGTATACGGTACTTTAATCAAAATCATTACAGCCGTTTTTGAGAAAATCAACATTTTCGAAATGTTTTGCTAGTAAAGGGTAGTTTGGGGTGGGGGGATTTTTCTCAAAATCTTTGTGTCGCATCCCTGGAAGATACTGACCTTAAATACCAAGTTTGGTGTTTTACCGACTTTTCGTTCTTGAGTTATAGGTTAGTTCACAGACACCGGGCACACAGATACACACACACACACATACACGGACCTTTTTCTGAAAATGTTCTTTTTGGATACAGGGGCTCTATTTCTAGTGAAATCTCGGTTACGAATCTTTGGGTGGAATGCAATACCTTCTCTATACACTATATACCATCGTCGCTCTGGCAGAAGTCAGTAAGTCCAAATTTGGCTGTTTTGAGATTATTACACGTCATCTAATCAAGAAATGTGCTCTCTATAAACCAGCAAAGTCTCAAGGTGATATCTCTTTCCTTTTTTTAAATTATGCCTATTTTATATTTTCATCAGGTCCAAATTTCACGTTTCTTAGGCAGGCAGAGTTCACTTAATGGACTTAGTTACTTCTGCTTGGCGTAAGCTGTGGCTACATTACGCTTCCATTGTCAAGTATAATCCGCTGAGAAAAGGGATAATGTGAAGGTCGCTGTCATGCGTTCCAATAATGCTCAAAGCCAATGTCACATTACAGCAACTTGTACTCTCAGCAAGTTTTTATTTCAATCTAGGAAGAGTTATTTCACACAACAGAAGTGAAGCTTTGTGTGCTACAAAATGCTGTGCAGGAAATGTAAAACAGAGGCCAACTAATGTTACATTGTACTAAACAAAGTACAAATGAGTAAGAGGCTTTCAGCATATTGCTAAATTATAAATTGTAAAAAAAAAAATCCAGCAGTACTTTAAATAATCATTTCTTAAATGACCTGAGTAATTGGATGAACCTATTGTTCTCTGAATTTTCCAGGCAATTCAACGTGTGCTAGGTGTCTGTGCCTATATCTGTCGAAACTGATATAAGTGATAAAGGAAACATTCATTTTACTTTAAAGAATGCTGAGATTATCAATTCAGAAACTACAGAATCTGACGGTCATAATTTTCATATAAGTCTGATATTATCAACACTTAAGTTTTCGTGTATTAAACTTAAATGTGGCAGTCATAATTTGCATCAAAGTATGTTATCAATATTTAAGCTCTTAATTTATACTCTTATTTTATTATTTTACTCCCCCAATAACTAAATATATTATTTGCTTTGATAGATTAATAACAGTGATGTTTTTAGTGATACAAGGCTAACTGCCAGTGATGCTGATTACTTGGCTACAAACTTCTGAAACAGATGATTGTTTGAGATCAGCAATTGCACATACACCAGACGATAAATCTGACCATAAAACTTCTGCTAATGCAGACAATTCTGACACAATACAATCTGGATGTAATTTTGGTTTGTTTATCCATTTCTTTAACCTCTTTAGCTGTTATGGTCATATCAGGGCTTTGACTGAAACATTACTATATTTTTACGATTATTTGAACTTAAGTTTAAATTGCTGTAGGACTTTTTCGTCTTTAACTTATTTTTACTCTCATGTGCACACTTCCAGACTCTATGGAGAGAGTGGAATAGTTTTAACTAGAGAAAAAGTAACATCTCCAGCTGGGAATCCAACACGGGGCCTCAGGGTGATGTCAGCTCGCTGATCACTGTGTTGCTCAGGCAATTCAAAGGTAATATTTTATCGTGGAGAGAATGCCTTTCTGGGATAGTAAGTAATATTTAGGCTTATAAATGCAGAAGCCAAAGGTTCGATTCCTAGTTGTAGTTGGAGTTTTGTGTAGTTATACTTATTATATGACCTCAATAGAATAGGAAAGCAAGAAGACAAGAGACCAGTGTTAATTGTGCACCAGTTATGATGCTGCTCAAGGGGAAGAAAAGAAAGAACTGGAGCCGAATATCTAAATCATAAGCAAAGGGAACAAGAGGCCAACCAAAGCAAAGCAAAAGACAAATGACAAAACAAGGGCTTCCACAGAAGAAACGTTTGTGACATCAACATTCGACCTGGTACAATGTGTGTTGCAGATTCCAAGTAGTGAAGTTGCTCCGATGTACTATAGTCGTAAACTTTGTGCTTACAACTTAACAGTGTATGAGAGAATCCCACAAATAATACACACTGTTACACCTGGCATGAATTAAATGGTAAAGGGGAAGTGTTGAAGTTGGAATTTGTCGAACTTCTTTCTTACCAGTCTGCCACAAACAGTAAAGGAAGTATCTCTTTTTTTGGATATTTTTGGTGCGCGAAACCGAAACCAAATGTTGCTGGTATTTTGCTATATTTGTTAACACCACCAACATTAATGTGATTTAATAAACTTCCTCAAGTCTGGTCAGTATGGACAGTGTCATTGAGAATCGAAATACATTCGTATCTATTTACACTATGCATGACTGGCTAAACATCCTTCGATCTGCCCGTTTCCTCAAAAAAATGAAAGAATGCTACTGCACCTTATAATGTGAAAGAGTTGAAGTTTTATAACTATATTGATTATCAGGTCTGTCTAGAGCAATTCTGTGCAACAAAACTAAGAAAAGAGAAGAGAATAAACCGGTTGAAAATAAAATGTTTCAGAGAGTCCTGGAATACAGCTATGAGCATTTTAGGAACTATTCACTAATAAATGTGTTTGGACGAAGAGTGCCTATTCTGCCTTTCTATATCAGACTTAAACTATAAAGATTTATTGTCACTTTGCGATAAAGGTGTCATTTCATTGAAGTTTCATTCATGTTGTCGCCCCTTGCCACATTAAAACAAGTGGAAGATAGATAGAAGTCCAGAGCCAACCATGGAAGTGATAATGAACCTGGAGGATCCAGCAGTAATTAATTTGGATCGGAGTAAACTTAATTAAACAAAAGGCAAAACCAATTTGTTAGTTTCTTCAAAATAATCAAATATTATGTGTTAAAAGTTTTCAATTTTAGCAATTAATCATGGGTTGCGTCCAGTTTCAAATTTAGTTGCAAAGTAATGCATAACTTTTTAGGCATGCATTTTTTTATCCGTGTATTGAACCATATGTTTGCAATGTTACAAAAGTGTTACAGAAATAAAAACTGTAAAAAATACTTTAGACAACAGCTAATACACTTATCATAAAGAATAAACTCTTTTGTTTTATAATCCAGTGGTCTACCTATCTCCTTTAAAGTACCTTTTCTTCTTCAGGGAGAAATCACTTAGTCCAATATTTTGGAAATTTGAAGGAAATTTACAGGCATTTACAGAGAAAAGGATTAGTATCCTATTTAAAATAATAACTAAAATTTGTATATATTTATAAATTGTATTTTAAGTTTAGCATAAAGTCAAAGCGTATGTTTAGAACTAAGCCAAACTTTATAGGAAACAAGTGGAAGATAGATAGAAGTCCAGAGCCAACCATGGAAGTGATAATGAACCTGGAGGATCCAGCAGTAATTAATTTGGATCGGAGTAAACTTAATTAAACAAAAGGCAAAACCAATTTTTTAGTTTCTTCAAAATAATCAAATATTATCTCCAAACACAGATTTTGGACTTAGTAATTTCTGCCAGAACGCCGACGAATTACATAGTATGTGAAGACAAAGTAGTTTTAAAACTCTATAAGCTATATTTGAAACACATTCACCCGCGTAAGTACTGTCGACTTGCAGTTGTTTCTTGCTATGAGTTGCAACTCTTTCGTCTACCTTGGAGTCGGTCTAAATTAGTACCAGTGAAATACTTTAGAAATAAGTGTGTACATACTTCCTTGATGTTTGGTGATGAGCCGGCTAAGCTCATCGATATTAGAACACACTAAATTGACTTTCACTGAGGGTAGGAAGAATGACCTGGGTATATCACACTGGGTAGACTCACAAAAATAAGTACATCAGTTAGATTCCTCAAAATTGATGTTGTTTAGTCATACTTATTATTGAGGCACTAATCCGTCGAGTGACTCCCGTCATAGTTATTGTAGATTCAGTAACATACGCTTATAACTGGCACTATTTCTGCTGCCTACAAAGTTTCTCACTGCCTATTTAATAATTATCGCTTATTTCACTATTACGCGACATAAAACTTACACGTCAACTAATGCGGCAACTGCATTTTTTCGCGTAAGATTGTCACATAATCACTACAAAACAGAACATACACACCGTAGCTTTTCTCGTGTGCACTCTGCTTTTATAGTCAAAATATCCAAGCTTCGGGATCATTTCTGATTGGTTACTAAGTAGCGCGAAAATGTAGTTTTGGTAATTCATTATATTTTACTCACGTGACCGCTCGACTCCCGAACTACGAACTTTTAGGGAAAAAAACTTGTCTCTGAGAAACTCCCTTTAATGCGCCAAAAGCTTGCTCTTACAAAAGCATTTGTATTTCTGGATTGACAAAACCTTGGCATATACAATATCAACTTCTTACCCTCGTGCTTTATTCTGCGGTCTGCCAAGTCTTGGCTACTAAAGCACGCATCTTTCTTATACTAAACCTGTGCAAATTAATAACTAAAATAATGAAATGCAAAACGTGCTAATATACTGTTGCAAATGACGTAGAAAAAGGATGAAATCTTAATGTAACGTTCAGCTTTTAAATATTTTATTACTGCTATTCTGTTAATCTGTAACGAAATGATTAATGTAGCTATTTACGGAACAGTTTATTTCGAGTGAAATGAAGTAGGTAGGAATTCAAACTTTCGTCAGAATAATTTTAATAGCCACAATAAGTAATATAGGGGAGAGAACTTCATACTATGCAATATATCAGATTTACTTTTGTTAGAACATAGTAAATAGGTAGAGAAAATATTGCACTCCATCCAAAAACTGGATACCGAGATTTCACTGGAAATACTCGATTTATGGTTTCCTGTATCCAAAGAAAGTACTTTTTTGAAAAATCTCCACGCTCACTCGCGCGCACCCGAGTGTTAGTGTTCATAAACACGATAACTCAAAACAAGCTGGTGAAATACCAAACTTGATATTTAAGCTCAGCATCTTCCAAGGATGCGACAGGAAGATTTTTAAGAAATTTTGCTCCATTCACATGGAATAAATTTCGAATATTTTGAGTTTTTCAAAAATGGCTCTAACGATTTTGATAAAAATACTGTTTATTAAACATACTTATATGATAAATAAAATGTATATCTTAAATTTTCTGGGAATGGCCTCTGAGGTTCTTTTGATTCTACTACATAAAAATGCAAATATCGTTGAAACAAACAATTTATGTCATATATAATTTTATGTGTAGTTAACTATTTTTGAGATATTTTTTGTTATTAGTTCCGAATTTATAATAATTATAATTTTTCCGTAGGGAATTTGGCATGCACATAGATCCGAATTTCAGTCACATGGCAGCTTTTATAATAATTGACTATTGCTTTAGGCTAGTGTCATTCTCTAAGCATACCCTGGAGTAAAATGATAGAAAAACGAACTTCGACTTTCCATTTGAGAAAAATGTAAATATTGAAAAATTGAAAACAATAAAATGGAATATTTCGGCAATGGGTAACATCACAATTTTTTTTTATATAAATTATGTGCTTAACATGTTCTACATATTTTTACTTTCTCTATACGTACTATGTACATAGTGCATAGAGAAGGTATTGTATTGCATCCAAAAATTCGATACCGAGATTTCACCGGAAATATATGTTTTGAGACCCCCTGAATAAAAATTTTTTTTTAGAAAAATGCTCGTGTGTGTGTGTGTATGTGTGTGTGTGTCTTTGGGCTACATAGCTCAAAAATGAAAATACCGTTAAAAACCAAACTTGGTATTTAAGTTTGGTATCTTCCAAGGAAGCGACACGAAAATTTTCAAGAAAATCACCCACCCCAAATTACCCTTTACAGGGAAAAAATTTCGAAAACTTCGATTTTCTTAAAAATAGCTCTAACGATTTTGATTAAAATCTGGTATATTAAATATATTTACTTGACAAATAAAATGTATATCTTGAATTTTCTAGGACTGCTCTGAAGACTACTTTATTCTGGATGAATTTTACGGAATTTTGCATAACTGCTAAATCGTAAGAGATGGATAAAAACTTACCACACAAAAATATAGAGCACGTTAAAGCACACAATTTATGTTACATACATTGTTTTCGTGGAGTTGATCGTTTTTGAGATATTCCTTGTTTTTGGTTTCAGCTTTATAAAACATACTTTCTAAACAGGTATTTGTCAACTCCTATCCATACAAACAAAGGAACTTTTGTGACATAGCAACCAGCTTTTGAATATCACTTTAACCTACGGTACTCCCTTATTTCGCTCCTACTCACAAGGAAGCAAGTAATAGGACGATTTCTGTTAATTTTGTCTCGATTAGAATGAAGTAAACAGACGCATAAGCTCTTTAATAATAATTTGTTCAGAGATGCAGAGAAAGTCATGTGAATGGAACACATCACATTTTTTTAGTAAGATTTCCGATTTATGGTTTACCAGTTATCTAAAAGTTATCTATAATGGAAGAGGACTTCACAGGCATTCCAAAAAGTTGAATAAATACATTTCATTTGGCATATGATATTTTAATCAAAGTCGTTAGTCATTTTTCAGAAAATAAAAATGTTCTAAAAATGTTGAACGTAAATCTTTATGTCGCATCTTAGGAATATAGTTAACTTAAACATCAAGTTTGGTACTTAAGCGACCTTTCAATTTAGAGTAATGCTGTTCATACATACAGACGCCACCCACACTCATATAGACAATTGTATAAAAAGGTTTTTTATTCAGAGGTCCTCAAAACTTGTATTTCAGGTAAAAATCATAGTGTCGATTTTTTTGGGTAGACTGCAATACCTTGTAGAGAAGATAAAAAGTGTAACCTATTTTGGATTCTTTAACTATTTTCATAATTAAAATATGAAACATGATAATTTATTAAATTGCGATCTTCATATTCAAATTAGTTGTCCTGGTAATGTATGAATATGCTAATCAAAGGTCCTATGTGTATTTTTAGGCCTGTAGATTATACGTATCTCGTGGCAGTAGATACATTTTGACTAAAAAAAATTACAATTTTTAGCAAAGTTTTAATCCTTATAAAACTAATTTCAGTTAAAGTTGAGCTCCAAGAGCTATTTCCTACATACAAACATGAATCCTATAGTCTAGAAACAGTGAAAATAGCAATTTCACTAACCCTCAAGTTAACAAGTGCCAAAAAAGTATAAATATATAAAGGATAGAACTAAAGAAATATTAGCTTATTAGAGTGTGCGTATGTTTTTGATACCATGAGAACTATGTTTTATATGCACAGGTCATTTACCTACACAGGCGGTGCCAATCATAGATTTATGCCTATCGTAGTTGAATCTACTTCAGCTAATGTTTTTATCGAATGAATTACTAATTTATCTAAAGAACAACAATCATGAGATGACTGAAAAGCAAGTAAAATGGAGAATTCCACTGTGCGAAGTAAGAAACTGCAGTCTGTGTCTCCAAATATAAAGGCTTTCTCCGTTATTTTACCAATACGTTTGTAATATTATATCTTAGACAGAGTTCATCAGAATCATCGACGTTCTCGTAGTCGTAGACGCTGTTAATATTTTATTCATAATATACAGGATGTTAGGGTGTAATTATAGGTTTTCTGATAAATGGCACTTTAATGTGTATCCATTTCGGTGTGTCAATTTTTTTTTCTTCGTCTAACAGTTTTTCCACTAAACAATCACGTATTTTACCACATTTGCATGGCCTTAACTGCGCCTATCATTATAGACAATCTGTTTTGCTTCCACGTTTTCAAATCTCATTACATGAACTGCTGGCCTAAGTAGTAACTGGAGTTATTGGCCTTGAATAAGGAATTCGAACTAAGTTCCGATACAACATTTGCTACCACGAGACATGCCCACTCAACTTAACGTCCTTCTGACCCATCATCCCAGGGAAAATAAACATATATGAGTTGTGTGTGCCACGTCTCCTTGGAGGTACATACCAGCCTAAACATATAACTCTTAATAAATAAAATTATTGTTCGCGAATACTGATGTAATATTGTTTATTACACTGTCCACAATTACCAACACAAATATATGCATTCTTAACTCTGACAGATCGTATGCTTGAACTCTTCTGCCCTGATTTGAAATAAGTCAACTTTATGACAATATACCTACTATGCATAAGCTTTCAGAGAAGCATTACTATCGTCATTGAAGAACTTCCTTTCATAAAAATATAAAGGAATCAAACGGAAGCTGAAGAGTTGAGTTTTCCAAAGACACCCAGGTAATCAACATTTTCAGATGTAGCCGCGGCATGAACAAAAAAAACAAACAAAGACAATTGAGGTTATAACAGAAAAATAAGAAAAGTCAGAGTTTGATGTGAGTACCCACTCGGAATTGAACTCTGGAAACAGCGTGATCTTGCGATGGATAGTATTGGCACAATTTCGTGCGGATGGTGTATATAACGCTTTCTCTGGTCTATAAAACAGAGGTTCTCTTGCCTCCAGTCAGAGTTTATTGCCGGACAGGGACATCTTGAGCTTCCCTTGGCATCAGAACCTCATACATTGATGACAGCCTCCCTCACAGTACCAAAATCTCGAGACTGGAAATCTGATGAAGCTGGGGAATTGCAGTGCTCAGGCGATACCTACCTGACGCAAGTCAAAACGGAAAAATCGCTTCTGGGCACGTATGTGCTTTAACTTGGTTTGACTCTTCTTCTGCTAGTTGTTAGAAGGCTCTGCAGTATTTCTTAGTTTGACTACTGCTCATATGTGTATCATGTATTTAGTTTTCATAAACGACTTTTCTGATGTGTATTGTGCAGATAAGATTGGCAAGGAAGAGCAAAACGGTATTTATGAGAGTTCTGGGTTATAACATTTCTTAGAAACTTATCAAAAGTTATTGTGTGAGGTTCAGAAGAACTTGGTAACATCGAAATAATTTTCGGATTGGGAAATATTCGAATTATTCACAAAACGATAATAAATCACTTAACTTACAGTGAAGCAAGATAATGACGTTTTATACATTTTGCTTTGTTCAGAATAGATCCATAACTATATAAAATGTCTTACAGAACAGCTTTGTTGATTACCGTCTCTACTATCTAAAGGAAGTACGGGAATTATTGCAGTCCATCTGAAAATACGATACTGAAATATCACCTAAATACATGTTTTAAGGACACTGGAATCCATAGAAAGCATTTTAAAATATCTGTGTGTGTTTGTAGCACAACTCAAAAACTGTAATTGGAATAAATACCAAACTTATTCTAAAGATGCTACACGAACATTTTCACGAATATCCCCACATGCCAAACCTCACGCTACATTGAGCATTTTTATTTTATTTTAAATACCATATGTTTAAGATATGTTTATAAAAATAAAATGTATATGTTGAATTTATTGAAATAGCTTCTGAATATTCATCCCAAATACCTTTTGCGTAATGGTAAATCGTAAGAGACAGACAAAATCTTACTACACAAACGAAGCAGACCTCGTTAAATACAGCATTAATGGTACATTCCATTTTAAATTTAACTATTTCAAGATATTTCTTGTATGGTTTAAAATGCCTAACACTCATACTTTTCTCAAAGAGGAAATCGTTTTTCCCCCTCCTCCTCGTTCAAAGAAAACGAAATTTCAGTACCACTACGCCGTGACCAGGTCTTATTAGATTTGAATAATCTTAGTGTAATTCCTTGTTCCCTTCTACCTACAAGGAACTAATTTTTTCCATTTTATAGCTTCACTTTTATTTCAGCTACTAGAATTTAATTGACAATATAAGCCTACAGAGTTGCATTTGGATTCTAATACGCTAAGCGGTAGCTTAAAAATAAGTTTTGCTTTCTCTGCCACGTACGTGCAATGTTGATAGTAGATGGAGAAAGTACTGTATTTCACCCAAAAATTCGATACTGAGATTTCACCGGAAATATATGTTTTGGAGCCCCCGAATCGAAAAACAAGCTTTTTGTATTTTCTTTTTAATAAATGTAATGTTCTATTACATAATCAGTAATACTAAATGCAGTTGTTTGTACATATTTATAAACATGTTTATGTGCAGTTTTTTACAATAAATTATGTTATAGTTTTTGAATATTACAGTAGTTCGTCTTAATATAGCTTTGAATATTCAATTATATCAAATTCTGTTTGCAAAACTTTTACAATATTTCATAATTGATTCTGTTCACAAAGTTTAAAAGTTCCTTTCTGTATAATGAAATCGTTTCACATATTAGTGCTGGATATTGTTTATCTTGTCCTTAAAATCTCCGAATCCAGAAAAGTATTTTTAGAAAAAGGCCGTGTCTCTAGAAACAGCATAACTGAAAACGAAAGCTCAGCTAGACACCAAACTTTGCCTTTGGGTTCAGCATTTTCCAGAATGCACACGAAGTTATTCATCACAATCCTCCCATTCCAACTACCCTTTCCATGGAACATCTTTTGAAAGTTTTGACTTTCTCAAAAATGCACTTTTTTTAAATAAAATACATGTTTAAGATATTTTAATTTAAAATGAAATTGTATTTTTAACTTTCTGTGAACAGTCTCTGAAGTCACCTGTATTTGATGATTTTTCCATTAGGGGTAAACTATAAGAGATAGCACAAACTTAATATACAAAAACTATAGATCACAAAATAAGAACTGAAGATAAGAAGATAGATCTCGTTACAGCACACACTTTATGTTATATACGTCTTTGTGGAGTTAATCATTTCCAAAATATTCCTTGTTATTGGTTTACATTTTCGAATAGTATTCTTAACTGGGAAGTCATCATCGTTTTTTGTTATCTTGTTTTGCCTATGGTCATGCAAAGAGAAAATTTGACTATCTCTTTAGCCCAATGTACCTCTTTATTCCTCATGTACCTACAAGCAAATGTATAATGAAGCTATTTTTGCCAATGTTTATCACGATTTGAAAGAAATTGATGATAAGGTTGAGCTTTTCAAGAATTGTTTGTTGAAAAATACATAAAATCATGTGAGTGTAACGCACCAGAATTTTGAGTACACTACTATAATCAAATCCTTTTTTTACATTGCAAGTGATATTTTAATTTGTTCCCTATATCGCGAATTTTATTTGGATTATTTGAAATAAAGGAATTACAGAATTCTACTGTAAATAAAGGTTGATTCATTAACATTAAATTTTTACTATTATTATACTGAATTATAACATGTATGTAACTTAAATATAGGAAATATTTTGAATAACTGCTCCAATATGTGCTCTAAAATTAATTGAAGAAAATTACAAGTATTGTTTTCCTTCCAAAAATTCCATACTAAGATTCCACCGAAAATATAAGTTCTGAGGCTCACTGAATCCAAAAATGTAGTTTTAGATAAGGTCCGTGAGCGCGCGCGTGTGTAAGACTATGAACAGCATCATTTAACTTCAATATCTTTACTATCAGCAACTACAAAAATCAACAAAATCTCCCAACTGCTTTATATGGGACACTTTAAAGAGTTTTATTTCCAGAAATATGACCAACATATTGATTAAAAACCCATATGTATATCTTGAATTTTCTGGGAAGTGCCTCTGAAGATCTCTTCATTCTGGCTATGAGATAGATGTCGCATCCTATGAAAGTTTCGTTTCGCAATCGGCTTACCCTCACCCTATTTGTAGAAATTACACCCCCTCTGCAACTTATAAAACAATCAGAAGCCTGTCGAGGCCGACGGCACGAAACCACAGAATGGAGAATTTATTACGAGAAATCATGAACATGAGAAAGTGTATGATATGAAATGTAAACGAAATTGATGATAGGAAAGGTGATAATGGACCAATTGGTGAAACGACTGGTGAGGGAAACTGTAGGCCCAGGAGAAAACCCTCTCAGACGCCGCTTCGGACACCACAAATCCCACATTTGGGATTTGGGACCAAACCCGGGACGGTTAGATGGGAGGCCAGCGGTCTAACTATTCAACCACGTGGTTGAAGGTACTAAGCTAAAATACCAAGTTTCGTATTTAACCCATATTTTCATTTTTGAGTTACTTTCCGGTGAAATCTCGCTATCAAATTTTTGTTCTCGACCTACTATGTACATTTGTATATACGTACTATAGAAAGCAAAACAACGTTTTACAAAGTAAGAGGTGAGAGTATTTAAATCAAGGCACACTATTTACAGAAGGCTGGTTTTGTTTGTTGAAGATAACAATAGAGCTGGTCTCTTTTTCTTGCGAGCAAAGGAAACGTTTCGAACTGCTATTTCCCATTTCATTTGCAGAAATGGCGCTTATCTCTCGATAGCCTCTCTTGAACTTTTCCATGTGTGCGGGAGAGGCGCTGCTGTCAGGATCACGCCCTCCGGTTAAGGTGATCCTAGCTTCTGTGGCTGACAACGAAGCCACGGAAAAATTTTGGGTTACGAGGGAGGCATCGTTGCTCTGCTGCTGACATATTTCTTGATCCCGAGAAACACAAGAGAGGGGAAAACATGAGGGAAGGACGTGACAGGAGCATAGGGATGAAAAATCTAAATAGAATGATTATGAAGAGAAAGAGAGGAAGGTACTATGCTCATGACGTGAACACCTTCCCGGATGACCCCGGTAGCAGCTCCCTACCGTTGTCTGGATCTGCCATGCAAAATGCGCAATAAAAGAAGCCCTCTATAGCCACAGAAACATTCGTAGAATCGAAATTCTGCTGGTGATTACATACGCGGCTTTCAACTATTGGTTGAGACAGCTAAAAAGAGGGTCTAATTTTAGTTGATGCAGTTAATTTATTCTCAGTTAGGAGTCGCTGTGAAAAAACAGCGAGCGGATGGAGAGGATAAGAGAGTAGATGAGGAAAAGAGAGTTACAGGGAATTTGTTTTCAAAAGTTATAACGAATAAATGAAGGGTATGTTTCCTTCTCTTTCAGGTTTCCTCCTGAAACATTGTGGTTCATTATCCTTTCTAACCCTCCATTTCCTTGTACCTTTTGACAGCTCGCTTACAGATGTCTAGAACGTCATGCCGGACCACCGTGACTTCTACTCTCTACAAAAGGCAAAATGACTTGCTTTTCTTTTTTATATGTATAAAAAAGCTCATTTCGCAACTTAATCAACGGACGGTTGACGAGGGCGCTCTTCTAAGGGCCAATGTAAACAGTTCCGAGGGAAAGGGGTGGGATGGGGACAATAATGAATATTTTTCTGTAGTACAAAGTTCCTCGTGCATAGGAAAACAATTAAAAGCAGTATAGGAAAAAGCCATCGGTTTTTATGAACCGCATGAGTATACTTACAAGCTGTTCCGGAGATAAGTGAATATATTTTTACGAGTAATTAAGAACTGTGCAATAAACAATATAACACCAATATACGCTTCATTTGCGCACCTATAATTTTACTTATTATGGAGACACCGAAATATTAGAAATAATTCTCTAAAGTATGAGAGTTAGAATACAGGCAACAAATAATAACGAAATGTTTGATTGAGATTTCACATATTTCATAGTTTTTTTTTTTTTTTTTTTTTTTTTTTTTTTTTTTTTTTAATATTTTATAGCATAAGATGAAAAAAAACTGAGAAAAATCAGAATACGATTATGTTAATTATTTTTTAATACATAATTTAATACATGATTTTATTGCACACATTCTAAAGTACGTTCGGTAAAGTTTTCAAGTTAATTGCGTATTTTGTGGAAGGGGCTAAATTTTGAATATGGAAAAGTAACGAAAAAACTGAAATTGAGAAAAATGTCTTAAGGGGAGTTGGTTGTTATCGCATTCTAAAAGTTAGGGAAAATTGTATATGTTCAAGAAGCCATAAATCAGATGTTATCAGTCAGATCTTTTTCAAATTTTTTGTGCTGTGTTAGTAAATTCTTGAGTTTAAAATAAGCCTATAGGGGCTGTTGTATTACTCACTATTTGCTATAAAATGACTTTTAAAGATGCAATAGATATTTTAGTTTTGTCATTGTTTATCTTGATATATGTACCCTTTATTCCAGTTTTATTGCTTAGATTTCTGTGAAACTTTGGGAATTTACTAAAAAGGGATACCTAAACCTACCCTACCACAATTATTGAAATATATTCAGTATTACTGGGTAAAGTTGCATAAAAACTTTATTACTAAAAAAAACCAATTTATTTTTACCATGAAAAATACAGCAATTTCCTCAAATTCCTAAGTAATTCTATAATACTGGCAAGGGAGTTTTATCATACATTCATACAGTAATCCTGAAAGTTTCAGGCTGTTAGCTTGAATGGTTTGAGAGGAAATGGTACAAGAAGTGTAAAAAATGTGATTTTTCAGGAGAGCAAAAAGAAAATAGCATACATTCTCTAACCTTACTTTTTTAATTTTAGAATGCTCCAGGACTGTAACTGTCTCCCTCCTGGGCTTCCTTATCTTCTCTCTTCCTTTTTAGCCCTCTCTTCTTCACTCTGGCTTCTTTGGACATCTCCTCCATAGCTTTATCAGCCTTAGCAACACGGTCCAGGTCTAATGCTCGCAGTGCTTTCTTCATGTTTTCTCCTGGTTCAATGTCCATTGCTTTCATTACATGGATTCTCTTGTAGCACCCATCATTAAAACATATTACTGAGTCGAAAACACCAATTTTAATTGTTTTTGCTCCAACAAATACATTTTTTGGTATCCTTTGCCAGATGCAGCTGTTGAAAGACTCGTTCTGGTTTTGAGTCTTGCCATGTAGACATTTTCTTAGTAGTTCTTCATCTGAAAGCTTCCTGTAAATGGGCTTGATTTTTTCAATCACAGCATTTGGCAAGGAATGTTTATGTACATATTCAGCTCCAGTTATAAGTGATCGCTGATAACCACACCATGATTCAACTCCTGGTGGACAGAGACCATGGGAAGGGTTCTCATCAGTAGAGCATTTGTGAAAAAAAGAAGCCCATACAGCTTTCTGCATTTCTTTTAGATTATTGCAATTATTTCTAATTGCCATTCCATAGTAGTTTTGTAACTGATCAATTTCTGATTTGGTAAGCCGACCTCGTCCACCAATTGGCTTACCATCATCTAATTTCTGCCCTTTCAAAGATTTGCATAATTCCAGTAGAAATCGACCCATTCTCTTTTGAACATGGCCTACACATTCAATTTTGGTAACTTCCACTTCACTACCATAGGGCTTTGCCTTAGACACTGCATGATACCCCTTGGAATCACCATCACCCAAATATTGCACATAGCGCAGGCCTCTGGTAAGCTCAGATCTTGAGCAAATTTCAACTGCACCTGCAACCTCCATCCCTCCACTGTAGCCATCAAAATTTTTGAGGCAGGCATGGTCATTATTCCTAGTGCATCCTGCACAGTACTTGCTATATGTTGCTACATCTAGCACTTTTCCTGTGAGCAGCGAGGTTCCAGTCACAACACCATGCAGTGATGAGAAACCTCTCTTCTGCCATGATCCATCTATGACAATTGTTGTGTCAGGACTACCTTCTAATTCCTTGACTTCTTTAGCAGCATTCCACATTGAACCCTCAGCAACCTCTTTTACACTGTCATATATAGCTTTGTTATACACATCAAATTTACTGGCAGGTGGTGGTAGGTCCATAAGAGCACAAAAGGTACGAGCTGCCAGTTTACCTTTTCCAATACACCTCATGGCATAAGCAAATCTAAGATTTACAGAGGAGACTTTTCTTGTATTTACTGGTGATGTCATTGTATAATTGCTGTGGTTACAATATTTACATTCTAACTTTAGTTTAGTTGACAAACCTCTTCTGCTTCGCTGTTCCTCAGTTATTTGTACACTATTTACAGCATTACAACTTGAACAAGAAACACTTTTGTTTATAAATAAAGATAATATGGACAAGTCAATAATTATATTTACACTATTTGTAGCACTTGAAGCTGGCATATCATTAACATCATCACTAACATTGAATAAATCAGACAGCTTCTTTCTTGAGGCACTTGAACTTGCAGGGGATTGGAGGTTAGGTGAAGATGTGCCACCTTTTACTGTAATGTTGTTCAGCTTCTTGTGTTGGTTACCTCTAAATTTACGTTTACGATTGAATGAGGTATTTCTTCCCATATTTAAATTTGAAAATATACTCAAAGACCTCCAAAACTAACACTGTTATACAAAATTCCTTTTCTGCACCAGCTAGTAGACAGATTTCCCTTGCTTACATACAAGAAAAGAGATCATAGTTCAGTGCTGCCACCAGCAAAAGATCACAGCAACAAAACACACATAGTATGATATTAGTTCAGTGCTGCCAACAGCAAAAGAATAAGCTTCCCAGCAACAAAACATACAAATAAAAAGCCTCTTACCCATACGGAAACATATCTTGAGCTGGAGTGGGCGTGGCATTCAAACATGGAACGCACGTAGCGATTTAAATCCAGGCATTTAAAAGTGCTTAATAATAATGCAACACATACATATCATATATCAAAATGTTCAGGAAAGTATGCTCTTTCATATAAACAAATAAATTTTTTTTTCATTTTTTGACACTGATAACGACCAACTCCCCTTAAAGGTGTGACAGAGAGTAATTTAAACTGTTCAACGTTTTGAAATGGCGTCCAAAACATGTGTTACATCCGTCCAAGCATTGCATACATACTTTAAAGTACGGCGAATTTATTGCACCAAAAATCCAAAAATCTATATTTTTGAGCAAAATCACTAAAAAACCACTTCTGTATCCCTTTAAGAGTAGAATGTTTTCAGGTTGGTTATACTTCCAAAATACATCTGGCACATACAAGACAGACGTGTTTATTTTCTCTGAGACCGCGTCACTATAACGAATGTTGTATCGGAACTGAGTTTGAATGTTTTCTGCAAGGCCAATGGCCCCACATCACCTAGGCCAACAGGTTATATATTGAGGTTGAAAATGTGGAAAAATAACGGATAATCTATTACGACAGGGGTTGTTTATTTTGCGACGCAGTTAAGACCGTACATCAGATAATAAATTATGTGATTGGTTTGTGGGAAATTTGTTACATGAAGAGAAAATACAACTAACACACCGAAGTGAACACACAATTAAGTGCCATTTATCAACATATCTGTACCTAAATATCTAATATGGTGTACGTGGTTTACGAGGCTTGTGGCAGTTGGAAAATGTCTTAACTTTGCTTTGCCGTGTGTTTTCTACACCTTTCCAAACATGGAAATCTAACAAAGCATGTAGGTATTCGTTTTCAAAGAAACCCATCTACACATTATCATAGATTTATTGCCTCTAACAATATATAGTGTCACCCTCCATGGTGTAATGGTTATCATGTTAACCTCTGATACCCAAGGTTGCGGATTTAAAACAGTCGGATATTTTTTCATTAGTATGATTTCCTTCGTAAAGAAAGAAAGCAGTTTGTGGCGTCTAATGTTTATGTAAAAGGCCCTGTACCTTAAAAGGAAAGGTTTCTGAGGTAGATTATGTCTGTTTCACGTCCGCAAGTCGTGATTTCGTCCTATGGTGCCATCTATGGGCGATGAGTGGATCCCTCGTCATCGTGCAATCATAGTAGCCTTCGTAATGAAAAAATTCTTTGATTAAGAAACCTTTAGAGAAGGCCAAGGCTCGAAACAAGTCTGTGTGCCATAGCACATAGAATGACATACTATAGGAGGGGAGGAAATATGTAGCAATAGTGAGACCACCTCTCAAAAAGGCGGCTCGGATTCGATCGCAGGCGACCGCATGGACAAAGTTGCGCAGGAGCTGGCTTATTGGTTTCAGTTTTTAAATACCTATACTTTTCTCTTACGGGAACTTGTCAACTTCTGGGCAAAAACAAAAGAACTTCAATCCCATAGCAACCAGTTTTTGAAAGATTTGACTATCGCTATAGTCAAAGGTACTGCCTTATTTTCCTTCTATTTACTAGGAAGCAAGTAATGAGACCACTTCTGCTCTTTGTTTCTCGATTAGCTTAAGTAAATAGAAGAATTAGCTTTTTACAATAATTGTAAAGGCATGTGAATAGAACACATCACATGTTTTTTCATAATTTTTAAAAATTCATTGTCCTTTTTGAACCACAGTTTATAACTTACAGTTCAAAATTTTCAGGATAACTTCAGGATCTATATGCTAAAAATTATTGACACTAGTTAAGTCATAAATAGTTCAACTAAAATTAAAAATTGTCCATAACATACTGAAAATTCAATAGCATGTATACAGAATTTTGTTCTCTTAAATTTACCAAATTATGATCATATTCCTTACACATTTATGCAAATTAAAATTATTTTTTTAATATCTTAATAACGGTTAAGCATAGATTATTAAAAAATGTGTGTATATTATTAGCTTTAAGTTTTGTTAATGTGGTAAGAAACATGAATGTGGCTCATTCACATGAATTTCTCTGACCAATTCTTCAGAAAACCTGTTATAAAATAGCTTATACCTTTATGTACCTCGCGTTAATCGATATACGCATCAGCAAAAATACTTTTATTACATATTTCCATGTAAATACAAGGGGAATAGCTTTGACGATAGTCCAATCTTTAAAAAGAGCTGGTCACACGTGAAGGCCTTGAAATTCCCTTCTTTTAGAAAAACGAAAAATTTGATGTGTTCCATTCATATGACTTTCTCTACATCTTTGTAACAAATTATTGTTAAAAAGCTTAATCCGCTATCTACATTTAGATAATCGAGATAAACATTAGCAGATATTGACTTAATTACTTGCTTCCTTGTAAGTAGAAGGAAAATAGGGGAATACACTAGGCTAAAACGATAATCAAATCCTTTAAGAGCTGGTTTCCATGTGGTTGAAAACCGTTTCTATGCAGGGCAAGGAGTTTACAACTTTCAGGGTGAGAAAAGCTTAAATATTTTAAAGCTGAAACAAATAACAAGGAATATCTCAGAAATGGTCAATTACACGGAAAAAACGTGATTGACATAAATTGTGTGTTTTATCATGATCTACATTTTTTTGTGTAGTAGGTTTTTGTCTACCTCTTAGGGTTTACCATTCAGCAAAATTCATGCAGAATAAAATGGTCTTTAAAGGTTATTCTCAGAAAATTCAAGATGCAGATTTTATTTGCAATAAAATATATTTAATATACGATATTTTAATCAAAAGCCATTTTTGAGAAATTCAAAATATTTGAAAAATTTTCCATCTAAAGGATAGTTTGGGGTGTGAGACTTTTTCTCAAAATCTTCGTTTTGCATCCCTGGAAGACACTAAAATTAAAATATCAAGTTTGGTATTTTACCGACTTTTCGTTTTTGAGTTATCGTGTTCACAGGCACACAGACACACTGACACACGGACACACGGATACAGGGGAACTTAAAACGTCTATTTCCGTTGAAATCTTGGTATCGATTTTGGGTGGAATGCAATACCTTCTCTATACACTATGTACGAGGGCCTTTTTTTTCAACCTCCGATAGGCTATAAATAAAAGACAAGTGCATAGAGAACAATTATTTTATTACTAAAAGTTTTGTACACTTATGGTTACTTTTCAACATAATCACCGAAAAGATTGAGATATTTACCGTACCTGTGCTCAAGCTTTGCAGTACCCCGCTTCAAAATATGTTGCCGCCAATGGTTTCAAATGAGCATTGACATTGTTTTGAAGATCTTCGTTGGTTTGAAAGTGCTGCCCTCCTAACCACGTCTTCAGGGAAAAGATGAAAGTCGCTGGGTGCCAGATCAGGACTGTACGGCGGATGAATGAAAATGTCCCATAGAAATTGTTCAAGGAGCCGATGGGTTCTGCCAGCAGTATGCGGACGAGCGTTGTCATGCATCAACACAATTCCTGAAGTCAGCATTCCTCTTCATTTGTTTTGAATGGCTCTCCGCAAACGTAAAGTACGAAGATCTTCAAAACAACGTCAATGCTCATTTGAAATCATTGGCAACACTTTTGAAGCGGGTATTGCAAAGCTTGTGCACAGGTACAATAAGTGTCTCAATCTTTTCGGTGTTTATGTTGAAAAGTAACCATAAGTGTACAAAACTTTTAGTAATAAAATAATTGTTTTTGTGAACTTGTCTTTTATTTATAGCCTATCGGAGGTTGGAAAAAACGGCCCTCGTACAAATATAAAAATAGGTACTTTACATTTAAGAAAAGTATAAATATCGAAAAATTGAAATCAGTAACCTGGGTGTCTTGAAAATGGTTAACAAAATGCACTTCATATACGATTTTTTCTTATGGTTTACCAGTTAAACAGAAGTCATTCAGAATGAAGAGGACTTTAGAGGTCTTTCCAGAAAATTCAAGGTTTTATTAATACTGAAGTTGTCTTTAACATGTGGTATTTTAATGAAACTCCTTAGCGTTATCTTTGAGAAACTGAAAAGAATTTGAAAAATCTTCCCTGTATACACTAGTTGGGGGTGAGCGGATTTTTTTTTTAAATCTTTGTGTCGTATTCTTGGAAGATACTGAACTTAAATACCAAGTTTGTATTTAACCAATTATTTGTTTTTGAGTTATGCACAAACACACACATGGAAACTTTTCTAGAACTGATTTCTTTTCGATTTAGGAGGGGTTTTGAAAATATGTGTTTTAGGTGAAGCCTTGGTATCAAATTTTGCGTTGGAAAGTAATACCTGCTCTATCTAGTAAGTACATTGCACCTAGTACAGAAAGTAAAAAAATACATATTAAATAAGGAAACAAACTTTCTCTATACGTTCTATGTTCATAGAGTATAGAGAAGGTATTGTATTGTACCCAAAATTTGATACCGAGATTTCACCGAAAATACACGTTTTGGTAGCCCTTGAATCCAAAAAGAACATTTTTAGAAATATGTATGTATATTTGTCTGGACAGAATAGCTCAAAAACGAAAATTCCGATAAAATACCAAACTTCATTTTTAAGTTAAGTATCTTCCAATGAAGCGACACGAAGTTTTTCAAGAAAATCCCCCCTCCCTCAACTACCCTTTACGTGGAAAAATTTTCGAAAATGTTAGTTTTCTCAAAATTGGCTAAAGCGATTTTGAATAAAATCTCTTATGTTTATGATATTTACATGATCAAATGTAAATCTTGAATTTTCTGGGAATAGCCTCTGTAGACCTCTTTATTCTGGATGAACTTTTCTGAATTTTGCATAGCCGGTAAACCACAATATAGACAAAAACTCACTAAACAAAAGCGTATATCTCATTAAAACACACAACTTATGTCACATACACTTTTTTCATGGAGTTGACCATTTTCGAGATATTTCTTGTTAGTGGTTTCAGTTTTAAAATACTGTTCAGTTTTAAAATACTCGTTGCTACATTCTTATATTATGTATAATCATAAATTTGCTTTTAAACTTCACCTTAATTCTTTCTCATTTAATGTTTAACCTTCATTATTTTCTCTGTTATATTATTACATATTTTAAGTTCTGTATAATATTTCAATGAGAAGTAAAAATGTTGGCGAATTACGTCATTTGGGACTCCTCTACAATTTTTATTTTACATTTTTTTACATATTTTGCACATTTCTACATATTTTAACGATGTTATATAAAACGTACATATTTTCTGGGTTTCGTTACAATTTTATTATTTTTTAAAAAATGTTGTAGTCACATTATGAACTATTGTTTTCACAAGTTTTGCTGAGAGCAACAAAAATCAATCTGCAAAATAGGATGCAAATTAAACTAAGAATGCGATAATAACCACCTCGCCTCTTTCTGATTGTTAGCCGTTTATATCAAAGCAGGTGCCGCTCGACAATGTTGACCTCCAGTGTGACGTTCCTCGTAGCACTTTGGGAATTTACAAGGACTGGAATTGTTACCATTGTCGCGGTAGTCGGCATCTTGTAATATAATAGCTGCGAGGAAACAAAGTGAGCCGCTGGACAACCATTAACGTATAGCTGGGCGATAATATGGCAGTTAGTTTCTTGCAAGTCTCAGTAAAAAGATGGCGTCCTCGCTATCCTGCAAGTTGAATTCATGGGGAAATTAGATAGCGCCTTTACAACCTACGGAAAAATAATAATCTGTCAAGCAAACGGTAAAAAAATTGGCTGTTCCATGTAATTTCAATTGGAACAACATATCAAGAGAAGTCTTCACATACGCAAAAAACACCTACAGCCATCTAGAAAGCAAGTTTTGTTGACAAAAATGCAACAGGAACCGTACTGAAATTATTTTTTAAAGACTGTGCTGTGCGATGGTTGCAGCTAATATTCCGTGACATAAACCTCAAATTCCTCAATTTCGCTCCTTTCTAGAAAAATATTGCAAGAAGGTTATTCCTGATGAATCTACTCTGAGGAAAAATTATCTTCATGTGTGTTATGAAGAAGCAGTTGCTCATATACGGAATGAAATTGGAGATTCCTGCACTTAGTTTGCTGTCGATGAAACTACAGATGACAAGGGTCGGTACATAGCAAATGAGTAGTCGGAAATATTCCGAAAGTCCAGCACAACCATTTCTAATCTGTTGCAAGGCGTTAGAACAAACAAATCATTCTACAATTGTAAGATTCGCAAATGATTGGATAAAGATGCTGTGGCCACAGGGTTTGTGTGAGGAAAAGGTTTTAATTGTGTATTCAGATGTCTCAGCGTACATGATTAAAGCTGATACTGCTCTTAAGGTTTTCTGTCCAAATGTACTTCACTTCATCTGCTTGGCCCATGCATTGCAACGTGTTGCTGAAGAAGTAAGAAGTAATTTTGCCTGTGTGAACAAATAAAGTCTTCGTGAAAACACCGCACTGAATTCAGAGCTATAAAAATCATCTCCAATATGTCCCTTTGCCTCCCGAGCCAGTGCTTACAAGATGAGGTACGTGTTTAGTAGCTGTGAACTTCCATTGTGAATATTTTGAGGGAGTCCAGTCAGTGGTGAACAGGTTCTCTTCAGAAGTAGCTGATTCCATACATGAATCTCAGGACATCTTTAAAGAGCCAAAAGTGGCAAGCTCCTGTGCTTACATCAAAAGAAACTATTGCTGGTTGCCTAGCACTATCAAGCAGTTGGAAACATCAGGTTCCCTTCTTCACGAATCTATGGATTTAATGGAACGCGCATCACAGAAGCTTAGTGTAGTTGCAGGAGATGTAGGAAAGAAGGTAGGTGAAAAATTCAAAGCTGTGCTAAACAGGAATCCAGGGTACTCTTCGCTTCTGTCCGTGTCTAAAGTGCTAAATGGCGACAGTGTCGATTTACCAAAAATTTTCTTTGCAAATCAGATTTGTATGCTAAAATATACTCCAGTTACTTCGTGTGACGTGGAGAGAAGCTTTTCTGCTTATAAGAACATTTCATCCGATAGAAGACAAACAATGACTCCTGAAAATATGGAAAAGTATTTAGTTGTTCTCTGTACGTTGAAATAAGCAAAAGACTTAAAATGAAAATGCCTGGTTGTTCACTGTATGTAAAGAGATAGAAAACTGAAAATGCATCCTCATTATAAACTTTAATTATTTTGAATCGATTGTTTCGCTCATTGATAAATTGGTTCAGTATTTCAACATTGCTTTACCGTCTAAAATTTAAGTAAAATAATTATGTGAAATGAGTAACTACTGAAAATTAAACTGTAGGTAAATTCTGCATAAAACAAAACATTTTCCATATAATTAATTCTATATTTAGTATTTAAATTTTAACTCATTGCAATTAATTTACGTACTTGCAGACCCATAACATTACAAAATTCTGGGTAATTTGCAGTCTGAATTAAGATTAGAGGTGGTAATCTTAGCATTTATATTATTACATAATTTTACATATTTTATAGATATTACATATTTCATTTCATATTTTGATGTTTTTGTTACATAAATATGTACATATTTCACACATTCACAAATGATGAACATCGTTCTGGATGTCCAGTAGAAGTAAGTATATTCCTTCGAAATAATTGACAAAATCCAGGATATGATTTTGAGTGAGCGACGAATCAAAGTTCGCAACGTACTAGGAACAATAGGTATATCTCAAGGTACAGTGTTCTCAATTTTGCACCAAAACTTAGGTATGACAAAGGTATCGGCAAGATGGGTACCGCGTTTGCTCTTAATGGAGAATAAACCCAACCTATGACCGATTAGGAAGCTGGTTCGGTAATTTTCTGCCGCAAAGATGACGAGTTACTGCGTCGACATGAGAGTGCAGTCGAAACACTGAGTTTATAAAAGGCGAACAGACTCGATTAGCCAAAGGTAGTGAAATTGGCGGACAAGCTGATGGCCTCGGATTTTTGGGAATCATTTTGCACGCGGATTCTTTTACATTGATTACTTGCAGAAAGGAAGAACGATAAATGGAGATTATTATGCATCGTTATTGCTGCGGTCGAACGGAGAAACCAAGATAAAATTCCCTCATGTGGCAATGAAAATGATTCTCTTCCATCAAGACAATGTAAGGATACACACCTGCGCAGTTGTGGAATTATGGTTCAAATTGCTAAAATATCCGGAATCCTACTTTTTGGAAGGTTTAAAACAGTTGGAGAAACGCTTATAAAAGTGTATCGAGCTAAAAGGAGAAAAATAAATTCTATATTTTTGTAGGGATTTATTGTGTAATGAATGGGCGTGTTTCAAATGATAATCCAAACTGCTTGCACTGCCAGTATAACTAAAAGATATTCCATAATTTTACAAAAAACTTTGATTTTTTCAAGCTCTTTTACACCATTTTTCAATTTAAATCCAAAACTTTCACCAAGTTTTTCTCTCAAACTCTCATAATACATAATGAAACCACAAAAATACAGCAAGCTAAACGCACAAACTCAGTAAAGCTACGGTAATTGCAACAGTGCGGCGGACAAAACAGCACACTCCAGCATACACAGAAGTGCTATTGCCTCTTCCCTGACTATTGCTTATTATACTGTTACGAAGCATTTCCATTGGATTCAGAGATTCATATTAACATCTCCGAGAATAAAACACGCGTGAGGAAATTGGTGCACAAGCATTTAGTCCCATATTACAGGCAGGGTTCCCAGAAGACAGGCACAGCTAAAAGTATGTAAGTGGCGTGTTATTTATGGACTCTTTAACTGCTGTGTTTCTCAGCGTCCCATTCTATACTGGGCGTGAAAGACCGCTTAATTTTGCTCGGAGGCCTCTCTATCAGGCTTGAGGTTCTTTTACGTGCCATAAATCTACGACACGGGACCAACGGCTTTACTTCCCTTCCGAATGAAGCCATCCTAAGGATTTTACGACCGAAAAAACCACCGTCCTCCGCCGGGTTTGAATCCACGACCTGGGGTATATCAAGTTAGCATGGTAACCATTATACCACGGAGGGCGACCAGGCACAACTAAGATGTGTTGTCCACAAAGAAGTAAAATAACAGCAGCTTTAGAATTTTGCGCCACGTTTTGCGTTACTACAATAAGTATTATACCTTATTACCAGCCGATCCATTTTAATCACATCGATTACTCGACTAATTGTGCCTGATCAATTAATCTTACAACAAAAATTGATCGATTACTCGATCAAATCTAACAATTCTATTAATGTCAAAATAAATGTAAGTTTATGTGTTATTTTTTATTTTCTCTTCTCATACTATGTACAGTGTATAGAGAAGATATTGCATTCCACCCAAAATTCGATACCAAGATTAAACTGGGAATAGACGTTTTAGGGTCCCCTGTGTACAAAAAAAGCATTTCCAGAAAAAGGTTCGCGCGCGTGTGTGTGTGTGTATGAACACAATAACACAAAAACGAAAAGTCGGTAAAATAACAAACTTGGTATATATATTTAGTATCTTCCTAGAAAGCGACACGAATATTTTGAGAAAAATTCCCCCACCCCAAACTAGCCTTCACATGAAACAATTTTCGAAAATTTTGTATTTCAGAAAAATGACTCTCAAGATTTTGATTAAAACACCGTATATTAAAAACATTAACACGGCAAATAAAACCTTTATTTATATGAATAACCTCTATATTCTGGATGAATTTTGTTGGATTTTGCATAACCAGTAAACCGTAAGAGATAGACAAAAACTTTAAAAAATGAAGGTCTCATTAAAACACACAATTTATGTCATATACATTTCTTCAGAGAGTTCACAATATTTTAGATATTCCTTGTTATTGGTTACAGTTCTAATATACTCATAACTTTTCACATAGGGGAATTTGTCAACTCCTGGCGATGCATAGAAACGGATTTCATCCACATAGGAACCATCTTTTCAAAGATTTGACTATCGTTGTAGGCTAGTTCATTCCCTTATTTCATTTCTGCTTACAATAAAACTTTTTTGGTAATGTTTTTTTTTTCGATTAGCATGAAGTAGAGAGAAGCATAAGCTTTTTAACAATAACTTATTACAGAGATGTAAAGAGTCATGTAAATTGAACATATGAGATTTTTAAATTACTGCCGCTTCAGTTGTTTCTCGCAATTTCGAAATATAGAATTTTAAATGCCCTGCTTTTAAGCACTTGATTATTTGATTTTCTTTAATTATTAATGATTAAAAATATGGAATTCCCCACGGTTTCTCTACTAGCTTTAAACAACCTACTCTGTCTTTATTTCCATCTAGATTCTTTAAAACACATTTGGACACTTGGTGCATTCCCCTCTTAGGACCGCGCAGTGGCTGAATGGTTAGACCACTCGCTTCTCACCGGGTCGGGCGACCGCATGTGGGATTTGTGGTGGACAAAGCGGAGCTGGAGCGAGTTTTCTCCGGGTTATACGGTTTTCCCACCATCGCATTCACTGGTACTCTATCTTCATACCATGAATCATAAGTGTCATCATCTGCAGTGCTATGAAGTAAAACCGCTATAAAAATAATTCCCCTCTTAAACACCATCTGTTTTGTGCTCTGAGAATGGCAGGACTGAAAGGCGTTGCTGAATCTCCTTAGCGATTGGCAAACCGAAGAACAAAACAACAAACAATGATCAGTTTTTAAAATACTTAATTGCGCTTTAGCCCTAGAATAACTCAGAATGTGTGGAATAAAATTGTGCATTGGCATTTTGATATTGGTCGTAGTTTAGTTTTAAAAAAGTAATTAATCTAATCGTGCTCTGCTTTTTCTCTCTTTTTACTTTATCTACACGTACTATGTACATAGTGTATAGAGGAGATACCTATTGTATTCCACCCAAAAATTCAATGTCGAGATTTCACTGAATATATGTTCTTTTGAGGTCCTCGGGATCCAAACAGCATTTTTAGAAAACGTTTTATGTTTGTGTGTGTGTGTATGTGTATGTGTGTGTGTGTGTCCTGATAACTCAAAAGGGAAAAGTCGGTAAAGTGCTAAACTTGGTATTTAAGCTTAGTATCTTCCAAGGCCATGACAATTTTAAAGAAAACCTCCACCCCTAACTACTGAAACCATTTCCAAGTTTTTTATTTTCTCAAAATACTTCTATTTTGTATAAAATGTATATTACAGATATTTACATGATAAAAAAATGTATATCCTGAACCGCCTCTGAAGATCTTTTTATTACTTTCTCTATACGTACTATGTACATAGTGTATAGAGAAGGTATTGCACTCCACCAAAAATTCGATACCGAGATTTCACCGGAAAGATATGTTTTAGGGTCCCCTGTGTCCAAAAAAAGTATTTTCAGAAAAAGGTCCATGCGTGTGTGCGTGTCCGTGTGTCAGTGTGTCCGTGTGTCTGTGAACACGATAACTCAAAAACGAAAAGTCGGTAAAATACCAACTTGGTATTTAAGTTTAGTATCCTCCAGGGATGCGACACGAAGAGTTTTAGAAAAATCCTCCCACCCCAAACTACCCTTTACATGAAACTTTTTTTGAAAATTTTGATTTGCTAAAAAATATCTCCAAAATTTTGATTAAAATGTCGTATATTAAAGATATTTACCTGACAAATAAAATGAATATTTTGAATTTTCTGGGAATAGCTTCTAAAGACTACTTTATTGTGGGTCAATTTTACGGAATTTTGCATAATTGCTAAACCGTAAGAGATGGATAAAAACTTACCATACCACAAATATAGAACACTTTAAAACACACAATTTATGTTATATACATTTTTTTGTGGAATTGATTGTTTTTTGAGATATTCCTTGTTTTTTGTTTCAGTTATAAAAAACTTATACTTTTCTCATACAGGACTTTGTGAACTCGTGTCCATACAAACAAAGGAACTTCAGTCAGATAGCAATTAGCTTTTGGCTATCACTTTAACCTATGGTACCCTCTTATTAAGCTTCTACTAACAAGGAAGCAAGTAATAAGACTATTTCTGCTAGTGTTTTCTCGATTAGATGAAGTAAATAGAATAATTTGTTGCAGAGATGTAGAGAAGGACATGTGAATGGAACACATCAGATTTTTCTGGATGAATTTTGTATAACTGGTAAGCCATAAGAGATAGACAAAAATATGTTACACAAAAAATTTAGATCTCGTTAAAACACAAGCTATGTCACATACGTTTTTTCGTGCAATTGGCCACTTTGAGATATCCCTTGCTATTGGCTTCATTTTTAAAATGCTTAAAACTTGTCATATACGGGAATTTTTCAACTCCTGGCATTGTAAAGAAACGGATTTCAACTACATGGCAATCAATTATTAAAATATTTGACTATCGATTTAGCCCAATGTGTTCCCTTATTTCCTTTATACTTATAAGGAAGCAAATAATAAGACCATTTCTGCTAGTGTTTATCTCGATTGTTGTAAAGTAGATGGAAGAATAAGCTTGTAAACAATAATTTTACGAGGTGAGTCAAGCGTGTGGTATAAAGAGTTTAAGGGGAAAAATTATCAAATATTTTGTTACAAAGGAATTAAGGAATGCAGTTTTAAAAAATGACGCTTTGGGTACGATATCTGTCGAAGAAGATAGATTTTTAAATTTTCTAACAAAATCTATATAAATCAATTCTACATACAGAATCCATTGTAAGCTTTAATGTGATATGTTGCATTTTACTTCGGTGTATAGTCTCGGTATGACTATTGTTGAAGCGACTACTAAAAATTAAAAAATGTTTAAAATGAAAATAAAATTGTGTTGTTATTGAGTACTACGGCCGGTTATTGTAACCAATCAGACAGAACTCGAGAGTAGGTTATTGCTGTGGTCACATATGAACCTCTGTATTAATTGGTTTCCTGTGTTTTTCTAAGCTCCTTCAGCAGCTGAGAAAACCAAATTTACATTTTACTCCACACAAACTCTTCCCCATTCGCCACCCATATTGTATGCATGTCTTTATTCTCAGTAATTGGATACTGCCCGGTGGCAGAGTTAAATGTACAAAGTTCACTTACAATAATAAGCTTACAGTTAATAACAGTAACACCAATTAACAATAGTAATACAACTAACATACTATATTTATATGATTTTGAAGTACCTAACTACTTATTATTCAGTACAGCAATACTGACTCAATAACCAGCACGTTTATAAACAGTTACTATAAGCTCTCAACATTAATATTTACAGAACAGTTTTTTATTTACTTCACAATAATTTCATCAATTACTTCACAATATTTACTTTAATTAATTATCTAGCATTTATTCTCTATAAATTACTCCTAAACTTCTTTAAGGTCAAAGGGCAGGCCTGAAAGGCTACTACAGACAATTCATTCCATTCTTCAATTGTCCTATTAACAAAAGAAAATGTTCCTTTGTTGGTTCTGTACCTTCTACTCTTAATTTTCTATAAATGATCATTTCGTCCATAGTATACTTTTCTAACGTCCACCCGTGCATTTAAACCAGCATAAGCTTTAAATAGTGCGATTAATTTGTCTTTTATGCCTAACTTTTAGCGGCTCTCATTTATTCTCTCTGTCTTTTGTAATCCGAAAATCTTTGCCTCTTTTTCTTTTTCAGCGAATCAGTTTGATTAACCCTGTATGGGTCTCAACATGCTACTCCGTATTGTATAACCGCCGTATTAAGGATTCGTAGGCAATTTCTCTGGACTTAGAGCTCTCCTTTTTCAATATTCTCATTACGAAGTGCACTTCTTCCACGCTTTCCTAGATGTAGAATTTATCTCATCCGACCATCCGGCATTAATGAATTAGCAATACTTACAGCAAAACTAAGGCAAGTTTAACTCTGTAGCTTTAAGCAGCAAATAGCTGAAGAGTGAAACATAACAGCTTCAGCAGCAACATTATCAAAGTATATTGTCTTTCCTTATAATGATCTAGATGATGTGCAACGCAGATTTCTGGGTCACTTCACGATAGAGACTGAGTTTATGGATTTCAAGTGTTTAAGGCACCATTAAAAGCATCAGCAGACCAATTAATTTGTCTGTATTCGGAACGGGGCCAAAACTTGCAGCAGATTATGGGCTGACGAGAAACGGCAGTAGCATTCCAGTGTGTGTGTGTGTGTGTGTGTGTGTGTGCGTACATACCTCGGTTGTGTAACCTGATCTAGTAAACATCAAGTCATCTCTTGGACCCATGTTGATACTTTGGCATGATAACACAGACCCATGTTACCTGAAGGTAATATTTCATTAAGGAGAAGCTATTTCTTACTTTTCAGATCATGAAAGAATGTAACAGAGTCGCCAGATCAGAGACTCCTTCAATTGGGGAACACGTGAAGAAAAACTGATGTGTTGCACTCACATGACTTTCTCTAGCTTCTCCACAAACAAACTTCTTACAAAAGATTGTTCTTCTTTCTACATAATGCTAATCGAGATAAACTTTATCAGAATGTTCTTATTACTGAGTTCCTTATAAGTAGGAGGTAACTAAGGGAATTCACTAGACTAAAGTGATAGTCAAATGTTTTAAAAGCTATCGTTATACGATTTTCACTAAAAATCGCTTTTTTGTTTGTCGAGAAGAACAAAAGAAGAACGGGCATCTCTTGTCTGCGAGAAGTATAAGTACTTCACAATTGAAGCCAATAAAACCGAATATCTTGGAAATTGTTACCTCCACAGCAAAAATGTAAAGGACATAAATCGTATATTTTGACAGGATCAACATTTTTTGTAGTAAGATTTTGTCTATCTCTTACGGTTTAAACATATATTTCCAGTGAACTCTCGGCATCGAATTTTACGGTGGAATACAATATCTGCTCTATCCAATGTACATTGTATGCCTGCGGGCTAGAGAAAATAAAAATGTTAAACGTTTAATTTCAATAATAATCTGAACATTATTTAGTCTGAAAAGTTATATATAAGCATATTACTTTTTTCCAGCAGTAGGTACATACAATATAAATAGTAGTTAGTGAAGATACTGAATTCCATCCAAAAATTCAATACCGAGAGTCCATTGGAAATAATGTTTTAGAGTTTTCTGAATCCAAATTTTCTTTATTTAGAAAAAGATCCGTGTTTGTCAGTCTGCCTCTCTGTGAACAGTATAACTCAAAGACGAAAAGTCTCTTAAATACCAAACTTGGTATTTAAGTTTAGTATCTTCCAAGGATGCGACACAAAGCTTTTTGGGAAAATTCCGTTCTCTAACTACCTTTTACATGCAATATTTGTAATAATTTTGATTTTCACAAAAATGGTAGTAACGATTTTGTTTAAAATACCGTATATTAAATATATTTACATCAACAATAAAATTTATATCTTGAATTTTCTGGTAAAAACCTCAAAGGACCTCTTCATTCTAGATGAATTTTGCATAACTACACAAGGGATAGACAAAAGGTTACTACACCAAAAAGGTTATCTCAGTAAAATACACAATTTATAGCTATACTGTTTTGTTGTTTTGTTGTTTAATTTTCCCCAAGCAGCAGGTCAACTTTCGTTTCAGTTCTTTTGTTTTATCCCAGGAGTGCAAAAGAGAACCCAATTTCAATTATTTCACATGGTGACAGCTTTTAAAAAGGCTATCTATGGCTAGTGTGTTCCCTTATTCGTTCTACTTATAATGAGTAAAAACACTAATTCTGCCAATGCTTATCTCGAGTAGCATGACGTAGATAAAATAACATCTTTCGTGAATAAAGCTTGTTTGTGAAACAGCTAGAGAAAGTCATGTGAATGAAATACACCAGGTGTTTTACTATGTTTATAATGACATAGAATACTGCGAATACGAACATAAAGTACGCGCCCAGATCTTGCCACCCTAAATAGCTGCACGTGCGTGAACCGGTTGATTTCCATAGTGGCTGTAAGGCACTTGCTAGTTATTGACGTCTTCTATTGGTTGTATGCACTAAAATCTTAACGAATGAAGAGAAGTCGTTTCTGGCTCAGAGACGATGGAAGTTGTGGGGATGTATGAGAAACATTATGTGCAGTGGGTGCATGAATTTATCTTCCTCTTTATTACATCATTTGAAAGGAAAAACAAACTGAATTTAATATGGTGAAAGAAATACACAGTGAAAACCGTGTACTATCAATATTAATTTAATTTCCCCTCCTTGAATTTGTTTTGGGTGTAATGATTTCTACTCACTGGAATGCCATACTCAAAATAGCTAAAAAGTATAATGTTTGCTTACACATAGCAAATAGTTTTGATTGGTTTTCTAGCTGAAAAAAAATTATGAAACATGTAAAATGATTATTAATACTCTTTATTAAGAAAGATTCTGCACATTAGATGCATTCAAGAAATAACGTTCATACTTTTAATAAGAATATATGATTTTAATAAGAAACCATAAATGAGTTAATGCTAGTAGTATTTAAATGTAAATTTCTCGTTAGTCAGGATTTCAATAAAATAAATAAATAAATAAATAAATAAATAAGTGCAGCATGTACATGTGGATAAATTTTAAGAATTAGATCCTCTGCAAAATGTAAGCAGAATAGGTTAAGCCTCTGTAATTCGCAACACTGCCTTTCGGCGCCAATATTTTTCAATAGCGTCAGACAAAAGCTATGACACATCTGAATAAATTGTATTATACATTTGTCTGGTTGTAAAGGTTGCGGAACTCTACTTTACAGGAAGAATTTCCTACTTATATTCCTAACTACGATTGTAACAACTGCGGAAAAAGTTCCCTCAGGAATTACCACAAAAATGACCTAATTGGGTTCTTCGATTAGGAATATTTCGGGTGATGTTTACGCTATTCTCTGTCATTGACATGAGCAGGCCTAGCAGCAAAGCGAAAGAGGTGTGAGATTACCCTCCCTCTCGTCCCCACTTCTCTCTTTCAACAGTCACGTAGAGCCAAAGAAACCAATTCATTCCGGCATTAGCCCCGCGGCAGCCTTATCAGTGCAGTGGTGACTTACATGTACAATATGAATGGAAGGGAAATGTTTAATCTGAACTGGGAGAACAAGTGTTTTTGTGCTCTTCAAGATGGTCTTTCATCCATATTCTCTAGTTGTCATTACCTATCTTTGGTTTTCCTACCAAACCATCGAGTTCAAAAGTATGCATTATATTATGTCGCAAAAGACGAATCATCCAAATCCTAAATAACCGCCACTGTTGCACACGCAACCTGACCGTTTCTCTGCCAGGTCGAAGGAAAAAGGAAGGGGCGAATGTAAGAGTGGGGCATTTCACACTGCGGGTGCTTATCTTACCGGTCCTGGTCTCGATGATGTTTTAGAGTACGAAACATCCTTTCTAGAAAGTTTTAAATCCTATTTCGTCCTGCTTCATGTTAAACCAAGGCATGCATCTTTATCTTCGGGAGGCGATCAACGGATTATTCAAGCTGTAGAAAAAAGAACTGAGAATCAATAAATAAGTGAAGTTTAATGAATTATCGATGCGTCAATGCTGCTGGAGAAATAGCGAATAAGATACGCAATGACCCTAGAAATCATGCTGAAGACAACATTCAAGTAACTCATCTCTGAGATGCGGGTATGCCAGCTTAAAGGCAATAATTGGACTCTGCTCACAGTGGAGGGGCTGTGGGTTCGAATTAACAGCACAACGCTCTTCGTGAAAACGTTATATCTTTTATCTCATTTGTGTATGCAAAAATTTAGCATAAACGCTAAAATTATGAGGACGAAAATGGTTTGTGTATCCCTGGAAAATGCATCTACATTGACGCTGAACGTGTCAGCGAATGCAGGAATCTTGACGATAATTTTGTTACGAGTTTACCTGCATTTCCTTGTGGACATCACTGAGTGGCATCTGCAAATTTGAAGAAAAAGAACAACGTAGTGCAATGACTCGAAATTGCAACATCAGCTAAAGATTGATCATAGCTAGAACTTATAGAGACTTGAAATGACACTTCATTGCAAAATATCACACTAGAAATGCAAATATACTTTCCTCTGTATAAAAATCTGCTGTGTTCCATTCACATGACTTTCTATTTATCCCTGCAAACATTTGTTACTAGAAAACTTGTTCTTTTATTTATTTCATGTTAATTGAGATTATTTCTCATCGTTTTTTGTGGTGTGGTTTGATTCTGTGAGTTTGCCGTTGTGCGTCTTGGCGTACTTCTGGTTTTGCCTCCTTGCTTGAGCTTTATGGCTCATGCTTGGACTGTTCTGGATTCGGTTTCAGATAAATTGGCTTGCTAGGATCTGAAAGAACAGAAAAACAACCGTGATTAAATGTTGAAAAAAATCATATCAATGAATCTGCATGGCAAAAGTGAAAAGGGAAAGAAAATAAAAGCAATAATTCCTGTAGCTTCAACTGTCTTAACTAATTCGCAGCGGGCATCTTTATATACGCGTTAGCGCATTTACAATAGCTTGTTAGGTATTAGATTATCGTTCCAGACTTTAATCTTTTTAAACAGATATCGGTGGTGGTGTTCAATCCGTTCAGGTTGCTCCTGAGTTTTAATAATTTTACCTGAAAGTTTGAAACCTTAAATACGTATAGGTAAAGAAAATGTTTTAAAGCATATTTTCTGATATTAAAAACGAAAAATTATATATGCATAGAGTGATTTAGACAATTGGCGTGATTCATTATAAGTGCATGTATTTAAGCATCTTAAAAACGAATGTGTTATGACTGTTTGAAACGCATCTGTATGTTTTATGAAGCATATCTGTAAACGTGATTCATTCGATTGATTTCTTAACTTCCTTATAGAGCAGGGCATAATTCTTGTTCATTTCTGTAATACCTATTGATGCTTTAGAATAATAAATCTGTTTAGGATAGCAGATGCGGAAAGGTTTTTGAATACGCATTCTTAAGATATCTCTATTCTGATAATATAGCTGCCGTGCATTAATTTCTGAGTCATAAAGTTTTAAAAAATCTTTCTCCGTATTTCTATAAAAATGAAAAATAAATAATTATATATCATGCATTAATTGAAGTACTGATTGGAAGTTATTATTAATGTTTTTGCAATTATTTTGCTGGTATTATTCTAGCAAACAGATCACAGCATTCATGATGTTTTTATACTATATTAAGGTAATAAAGACGACGTCAGGAAATCCGTATCCAGTGAATGCGTGGATGTCCACCTGTGCAATTTTCCGTAGGGGGTTGTGATGGGGAGAAATTTTACAGTGACCCTTCATAAAAGGATTGGAATGTATGGGATACCTAAAGTCATTTATTTTTAAGAATGTGTTGAATCATATGCCAAAAAACTGTCATTTATTTTGAATTGCCGAATTTCTGAAACTTCATAAAATCATTCAGTGAAATGTAAAATCTTAAAGTTCTCTTATTTTGAACTATAAATCCTTGGTTTGGGTTTGTGTAAAATGCCTTGATTATCGTTTCACCTTTTCTCCCTTCCTCTCTCACCCTGCCTCTCTTTCTCTCTCAGGTTTTCCTTCGTTTGCATTCAAAGCATTTATAGTCGCCATATCTAATGGTAACTAATCCCCTTTTTCTGCCAAATCTGTTGTCTCATATCTTTAGTTTCTCCACATTCCAATATACTTATATATGCCCTGCCCTTCCCTACCTTTGATCCCAAGCGAAGGAATGTGAGATTTGTGGTGGACAAAGCGGCGCAGGGACGGGTTTTCTCCGGGTTCTTCGGTTTCCACGCCATCGCATTCAACCGGTGTTCCATCTTCATTCCATGTATCATCAGTGTCATCGCCTGCGGTGCTACAAGTAGTAAAAGCGGGCGTTAAATACTATATATATATATAAAACTTCCTTACGCATTTTTACTACAGCTTTTCCCTTACGTCACGGTAACAGACGGCTTAGGTGGTTTCGTCTTGGCCTACAATCAAGATTCCGTAGGCGGCTCACTTGACCCATGGAATTTTTCGGGGTTTCCCTCTCCCCGTGTTGTTTCCACTGCTATTCCATTAATCTTTCATCTTGTTGGTTTCTTTCAGATTTTGAAATGTCGGTGATGGTGTGCAGTGCAGCGTGACAAAAAAAAGAAAAAAAAAGTATGCTTATTGTGATTCTCTCCGTCCTCCGGCTCCGACTAATTTCCGGGATGAGAACTAACTCTAACTGGGGCGTTGGGGCATAGTCTTCGGTTATGCCTCTCGAGTGCGTTTCGAATTGGAATCTGTAGGAGCCCTGCAATTGCTGCTGTATCCTCTCACCTAATCCCTGCAACCCGGGGGATCCCCAATCACCATATAAATGTCGGTGCGAGTGCTCTGCATTCCTATCCTAATCCTTCATCATAATTATGTCCATTAAGTCTAGCGCATTTTAATTGTAATCCTGTTGACTAGAAAGCCTCTACTCTCCCATGTTATTTTGCATATATCACTATTTTTCTCCACACAAGCAGTTCCTAAAAAGTTCACAAAATAGTCGATAATTTTAATTGTTATTAGCTATGATGATTATATATTAATTTTGTTTGTTTCTAAGAACCCCTATTCAACAGTTTCTTTCTTCGAAGGGCTCACCGGGATGCACTGAACCTCGTGAGGTCCCTGGGGGGCCAATTGAGGAGCTACTTGATTGAGTAGTGGCTCCAGATCGAGAAGACCACATTAACCGGTCAGGAGAGAGTTGTCCTGATTGCGCCTCACCCTCCAGCACTGTACCCCGTTCATAACTCCTTCGGGCCGAGATGGGGGTTGAAGCGGCCGGGTGGTAGGCCAAGGTCCCTTGTGCACTGTCGTGCCGTGGAGCTTCGTTTACATGTATTATAAAAGAGAATTTGTGTCCACTAAAAAGTTCTCTGGAAATGTGTTTTGAACACAAAACGAAAAAAAAAAAAAAAAAAAAAATCTGATGTGTTCCATTTACATACTTTCTCTTATTCGCTGTAACAAATTATTATTAAAAAGCATCTTCTATCTTCCTTATGATAAACATTAGCAGAAATTGTCTTAATGATTTGCTTCCTTGTAAATATAAGGAAAATAAGGGACTACACTAGGCTGAAAGGATAGTCAAATGTTTTAAAAGCCACTTGCCAAGTGGATGAGATCCGTTTCTATGCAGAAAGTATACAACTTTCTGTGTGAAAAAGATTTAAGTATTTTAAATCTGAAACAAATAACAAGGAAGACCTCACAAATGTTCAATTCAATGAAAAAAAGTATATGACATACATGGTGTGTTTCAACAAGATCTACATACGTTTGTAGTAAGTCTTTGTCTATCTCTTACGGCTTATTAGCTATGCAAAATATAGAAAACTTCATCCAGAATAAACAGGTCTTCAGAGACTATTCCCAAAAAATTTAAAATATATATTTCATTTGCCGTGTAAACATCTTTAATATACGGCATTTTAATCAAAATCGTTTACAGCGTTTTTGAGGAAATCAACATTTTTGAAAATTTTCCCATGTAAAGGATAGTTTGGGGTGGGGGATTTACATGAAAACCTTTGTGTTGCATCCTTGGAAGATACTTAACTTATATTCTAATTCTGGTATTTTACCGACTTTTCATTTTTGAGTTGACGTGTTCACAGACACAAGAACACAAAACCCACGGATATTTTTCTAAAAATGTTTTTCTGGATACATGGGCACCTAAACATATATTTCTGGTGAAATCTCTTAATTACTTGCTTCCTTGTAAGTAGGAGGAAAATAGGTAATACACTTGACTAAAATGATAGTCAAATCCTTTAAAAAAAATTCCATTACATTAAAACGTACATATTGAATATATTATAGGAGTAGCCTTTTCTTCTTTCTGAATGAGCTTTGCTAACTGCTAACTGTGTTCCATTCACACGACTTTCTAAACAAATTATTGCTACAGAGGATTATTCCCTTATCTACATCGTAGTAATTAAGATAAGCTTTAGCAGATATAGTTGTATTAGTTCTTTCTAGTGCCCTCCTGGGTAGTGTGGTGGTAGCGTATCCACCTCATATTCAACAGGTCGTGAGTTCGTATCTCCTTAGGGTGAGTTACCCGGAAAAGGTTTTTTCGGGGCTTTCCCCTATCCTGAGAAGACGAATGCTGAGTAACTTTAAGCTCCATGGTAGAATGAGATTTTGTAAGGGTAGTTTATCGAACAATAGGCAAAGAAAACAATGTGAATGTAGATTTATTTTATTTGTGCATATAAGTTCACAAAACACATGGACACACACACACTTTATCTTTTTGTGAAATACTTTTTGAATTCTGGGAACTCAAAACGATCAAATATGATCATAACATTTTCGTTCTAACTATATATTTCCTTTTCCTAAATATGTGCCAGAGAAAATAAAGCATTAAACATTTAAGATAATCTTTGTTTCAGAATCACTTATGAAAACTATAAGAATATGAAGCGAATTTTTTCATATATTATGGGTGGAGTATAAAAAAATCTCTTCAACAGAAACTTACATTCCATTATCTACAACACACTTCCTTAATAATCTATTATAAGTTAAAAATTCCAAAGTGCATAAATTTACATCAGGGTTAATTTAAATTAACATTCAATAAGCAAGAATAAAATTTACATTTAGGTTTGTGAAATTTGTTTCTAACATCATTTATGGAAAATTGATATTTGAATACTTTTTGAGTACAAATTAAATGTTATTACCCTAAAAAGAGAATATAATTTAAGTTGATGCACTTGAAAATTTTGGAAAATCCGTATAAGGAGACATCTTAGAGAACTATATACCAATTATTATACAGAGTAATACTGAGATTTTTGCCATGTATCAAAATTCCAGATTGTATGATGATTTAAATAATAATTTTAATTGTTTAAATGCATTCCTCTAAAAAAGATGAAACTCCTGAAGCATTTTAAAAATATTCACATAAAAAGTTCAAGTTTTACAGCAAATGAATTTGCAAATAGATCCATTATACACATATATATGTATTATATTTTTATACGTACCCTAATTATTGTATAAAAGTAGCAGTTTTTGTGTTCTCCAAAATTCTTAATTATTTAAAGTGTAATAATCTACTACTCAAGGCTGGAACATTATGTTTAAAATCTATATGAGCATTTTCTTTAAGTGCCTTTATGGGACAGTATTACAATCTTAAAGCAAACTAGTAAAAAATTCCTTTCTGTGGAGATTTTGAATACGGAAAAGTGTTGGAAACATTTCTAGAAAATTGTTGTTTTTTTTTTTTTCATCGTTTAAAGAAAATCTTAATTTATTGTAATGAATTAAATTTTGTAATTTTATTAGCTGATTTATATTACTTTAAGTCAATTGGGCGTAGCTATTATAAGCATGCGTTTGTCCATTTATAGGTAGTTTCATTTAAGTGGTAGTTTAAGTGCGCCGAGTGGAACAAACATTATATTTCCTTGAAGTTTAGAATTCATATACTTTTAGTAGGGATCAATAAAATAAATATCGTATTTTATTAGTTTAAGGCATGACAAAATTTGGTTTAAAATGCACAGTTGCTTAGCTCATTTTCAATACATATTGAAAAATAGGCTATTTTATTTTAGAATTATGATAGCGAAAGCTGTAGAAACTTTTCACTCTATGTGTGGAATAACTTTCAAAATGAAACAATGTGAAAACTGTTCTTCCAAAAGGAATTTTCTGTCTCCGTATTAAGGGATTGTATACTTTTATTTAGGTTTAAAAATACTGTGATTTTGCATAATCAATATATTTCATAACCCTCACAATTTAAGACAATTATTTGTCATATTTTAGATAAAAGCCTTAATTCTCACAAATTTAAATTATAATAAATTTATAGTGTAGACATTTTAAAACTAAAATAATCCTTTTTATATTCTTTTATTTTATTTTTGAAAAACTCTATTGGTACTCAGATAGTTTTGTCGCCGGTATCTTACAATAGATAATTTTGCACATTCTGGGAAACGTTAATCTGAGATGCGTGGAACATTCTAAAGCACTAAAATTTTTCTTTTGAGAAAAACACTATTTCATAAATCATTATGCAAGGAAAATGTGTATTCCATATTCTTAAATGGCTACAGAGTCCGAAAGAAACGGGGTAACAGATAATGTTGATGCTGTATGCATGCCCAAAGGTTGTAACAATTATTTGCTATAAAGTTCTGACTTTCTTTACCTGTGCTGCAAACAAATTATTCTTACAAAAGGTTAATCATGTTAACTGAAAGTGAAACAATTGACTTCCGATTCTCTTTGCGTGCCCAGGAGTAAAAATATATGTGTATGACTTATATTGTGTATTTTAACAAGATCTATGTGTGCTGTGAAGTAAGTTTTCGTCTATCTCGTATGGTTTATGAGTTAATACAGAAGTCATCCAAAATGAAGAGGCCTTCAGAGGCTATTCCCAGAAAGTTCAAGATATGCGTTTTATTCTTCATGTAAACATATTTAATATGTGATATGTTAATAAAAATCGTTAGAGCCTTTTTTGAAAAATATGAACATTTCGAGACAAAAATTCTATATAAAGTGTAGTTTGCGGTGGTTTTCAGGCAATATTGCAATATTGCCTGAAAATCTTTGCCTCCTATCCATGGAAGATGGACACACATGGACACTTTTCTAAAAAAAAAAAATTGGATTCAGGGGGTCCCAAAACATGTATTTCCGATAAATCTCGATATTGCGTTTTTGGGTGCAATACAATACCTTCTCTGCAAACTACAAACATAGTACGTGTAGAGAAAATGAAAAGTAAAAGAGCCATTTTCGATTTTTTGACCAATTGTAGTAAAGATTTCATTTCCATTGTTCCTTAACCATTCATGCTTATTATGCAAAATATGCCTAACTGCATAATTAGTATTTCTTAAACTTTATTCAAGCTTGCGTAAGACACATATAACGTAAGTTAATTTGGATGTTGCTCGTCCGGTACAGATTTCTGCAACTCCAAAAATGTAGAACTAGTCGTCCATTATGTGATCGAATCGCAAACTGTTGGTAACAGAGAGGGTTTGAAGGCGATGAAAATAAAAATGAATTATATCGAAACGTGACTTGCCTGTCTCACAGTCTATAAGCCAAGTTTGCTTCTTTTTTTCCCCCAACTCCCAACCATAGGGCGTATGTTTGTGTGTATATAAACCCAACAGAGGAAAAAAAAAACCGCAATGTATAGTATCAGTATACGGACCACTGTTTGTTAATCATATTAGCAAGCTCGGAACCAACTTTGTTTTCTAAAATTGACAGTCGTTTTCCTCTGTACGTTTCGCTGCCATTTGATTTGAGTGTCGCCCTCGTGCGCGCACACACACACACACACACACACACATAGTCACACACACACACACATACGATCCTATCACTTGCTTTTGACCCTCCAGCTGGCTGCCACATCAGAATGCACAAATCGAACTCTCTTTCCCCCACTCCAACCCTTTTAATAATTGTTGCGCATAATTCGTACCACCCCTGACACCACTTTTCCCCTCTGCAGTCGCACTTGCAAACACCTCCTCATGCTCTGCACTCATTTTGCTTCACCCCCACCCCTTTCCGTTAAAACACGCAAACCGCATCGATTTATTACGCAATTTGACTCTCTAGTTACCATCAGATAGCGTGACAGCGAGTGCTCATCACCATCCCGTCAACTTTGCTGTGAATTCACGTCATTTCAAAGTCGCGTTTAATTTAAAGCGTCCCTCCACACACACACACACACTCACACAGGGAGCCAAAAAACTCATCAACGTGCTGCCTGTGATTTATAAATAAGATAAATAGTCGCCGACCGATGATGCACTGTTCACTCAATAACCTACTTAACGCGTGGAGCACTGCATTAGGACTGTCGGCCGCTAATGGGCTCCGAACCCACAATCCTCACTCGCATGTCATAGCATTGGAAATCACTGAAGCCCGCTCTCACATATACCATGATTAACTTCCCATATTTTTAACCATAAATAAACAGCGAACAAGCAATCAAATTACGGTAATGTATAGTGCAAATATTTTTGAGATAATTATAAAGTAAAACTGAAAATTAGTGATGCTTAATGTATTGCTAATGTAGGAATGCAGCCCTAATTATCTGGAATAGAGCATTTGTATTCCTTCCCAGTTAAAGTATGCCTTGACTGAAGCAAAAAGCGGATCAAAGCTGGAAATTTAGTGCCTTAACAGAAAAATCCTATGTGTTCCATTCACATGACTTATTTTGTTAAAAAGCTTATTCTTCTATCTACTTCATGTTACTCGACATAAACATTAGCAGAAGCGCTTTCTTGTAAGGAGAAGGGGCATAATGGGATACACAAGGCTAAAACGATAGTCAAATATTTTAAAAGCTGATTGCTAAGTGATTGAAATCCGTTTCTGTGCATTGCCAGGAGATGACAAATTCCCGTATGTGAAAAGTTCAGTATTTTAAAACTGAAACCAACAATAAGGAATATATCAAAAATAGACAAATACAAGATAAAAATGTATATGACATAAATTGTGTGTTTGAACGAGATCTACGATTTTGTGTAGTAAGTTTTCTCTATCTCTTACGGTTTAATAGTTATGTAAAATCCAGAAAAAATCATTAAGAATAAAGAGAACTTCAGAGGCTATTCACAGAAAAGTCAAGATATACACTTTATTTGCCGTGTAAATATCTTTAATATAAGATATTTTAATCAAAATCGTTAGAGCTATTTAGAGAAAATAAAAATTTTTGAAAACTTATCCATATAAAGAGTAGTTTCGGGTGCGGAGATTTTTCTCAAAATCTTCGTGTCGCATCCTTGGAAGATGCTAGACGTATATATCAAGTTTGGTATTTTACCGTTTTCGTTTCTTGAGTTATCGTGTTCACAAACACACACGGGCCTTTTTCAAAAAATACTTTTCTCGAATACAGGGTACCCTAAAACGTCTTATTTCCACTGAAATCTCAGTATAAATGTAATACCTTTTCTATACACTATGTACATGGTATGTGTAGAGGAAGTAAAAATCTGATGTATTAAACTCACATGACTTTCCTTAACTATTTTACAACTATTCAAGCGTTTTACAGAAGATTCTTTCTAAACCATACTAATCGAGATAAACATTAGCAGAATGTACTTATTACTAAATGAATATGCTCTGCTAAAGCCATAATTAAATATTTTAAAATATATCGCTTTGCAATTGTTGTCATTGAAATTGGCTTCGTCGCTTGGCCAGGAGTAGAACAACAGAATGCCAGACACTTCCTGTATTAAAAAATTGAAAACAATAACTAGGAGTGTCTTGGAAACGGTCAACTCTATAACGATGGAAGGGAACTAAGGGAGGACACTGGAATAGAGTGATAGTCAATTCTTTTAAAATATGCCGCTATCCGACACAATTTAATTCGGTTGTCTTTGCAAGCTCAGAAGTAAAACAAAAAAAAAGGGAATTACGACTTCTCGTGTGATAAAGATATACGTATTTTAAAATTGAAATTAATAACAATATCCCGAAAATAGATGACTACATAAAGAATATATTCAACTTAAGTTAGGATTTTAATGAGATCAAATTTAGTAAGATTTTGTCCATCTTTTACGATTTATCATTTGTGCAAACGCATCCCATAATATGCAATACATAGATTTTATTTGCCATGTAATAATCTTTAATAAATGGCTCAGACACAGGCACACTTGCACATTTTTGGAAAAAAAGAATCCAGGTGTCATCAAAATATCTATTTCCGGTGAGATCTCAGCATCGAACTTTGATTGAAATGTAATATTTTATCTACCTACTATGCACATTGTTCGTACTTGATAGAGTGTCTTACACTCACTCCCCTAATCAAAGGCTTCAACAAACGACTCTTCCAAAGATCAATTTTTGTAATAATTGTTTTATGTTAAACTTCATAACCTTTTTCATAATAGGTTTAATTACACATTTAATTTTAGGTTCGTTTTGGAGTCATAAAGAAGATATTGATGCTTTTGGTTTCGTTCACTGTATTATTTTATTTAATTTTCGCAAAATTCCCTTGCGGATTGTGTTCCGCACTAGAAGGTTTTGTGCTAATATCTTGTTGTTTGAACAAATTGAGCACTAACGAGGATGGAAAATCGAAGCATTTTACCTGAGAGACTAAAAAATACTTATTAGATGCCTCAGTTTCCTATTGGTTTGATACCAAATGCCTGACGTCATATGCTAACCAATGAACAGATGTCGGTTTCCAGCTCCGGTGAGAAGGAAAGGGGGAAGGTGGCGTAAAGTGGTTGAATGGAACTTCCCTGTAAATAATGTCCTCTTTACCATATACATAACGGTATGTCTTTTAAAAGGAACGAAAAACATGAACAAAAAACTGAAATGAGCAAGATTATAATGCTGAGGCATTGCGGAGCTATGTAGAGTATCTTCAGAACAGCGTCAAAGAGTGAAAGAAATACCACATACGGGGTTACTAAACAAGCTTTGTATTACAAATAAAAGTAGAAAGTCGTGATAAGGAAATACAAATGAACCACATAAAGCGAAGCAGAATTTTAAAAACGCGTTACTTGAAAAAGATTGTCTCCCATCTTACCCATTTTCTTGGAAAGATAGAACCGGAATTAAAAAGTCGCTGTTGTAAACATCACCAGGTTCGAGCCACCAACATTTGGTTTGCCAAGCCGCCGCTCATCCATCTGAAACATGAACACACTATCCAATCCAATGGAGGTCTACATTTTCTGTTCAGTATGTTTTCGCCCAGCATTAATGTTTATCTATTTTACAAGATATTCAAAGTTACTGTCAAATTAAAAGGACTTGACAAGCTATTTCCTTAAGGTTCAAGATATTGTCAAAACATAACTTCAGTATATAGTATGTATTTTAATCAACTCACCAGTTTTCAGAAAATTGAACATTAAGTGTAACTTGAGGAGGGGGGTTTTCTAAAAACTTGTGTCTTTTAAAGATTCTGAAAATAAATGCTAAGTTTGGTGTTTATCCCAATTTTCATTTTTGAGTTATTCTGTTCATACACGGTCACACATAAAAGTGCTTTTCTATTTTTGGGGGGGATTCAGGGGGCTTAAAATATGTATTTTCGGTGAAACTACAAAACTCCTGCACGTAATGGAAAAATTAAAGATAGAGTAATATTGTTTTTAAACACAAACTTTACAGTGGTAGGTTCATCACCCTTACTGGTAAATGGTTTTTTTCGAATTTAAACTGCAACTTTATATTTTACTTAATCTGTTGCAATTTTGTATTTCTAAATTATAGTAAATATAGTGATATTATAATTTTAATGGATAATGAAAATTTTAGAAGGATTTATTAATACATTGAAAGTCCTGACCTGTAAGAAGAAAGGAACCAATAAGACACAAATTAAGTTAAATAAAAACACTAATAAAAGTAAAAAGTAAAATAATAAATAAGCACAACTTTCCCTTATTAAAAATACTAAATTATTTTCATTCAATATTAGTGTACAAATTAGGAGAAGTCATTGAAAACATATGTATAGCGCATAAGGTTATATGGATGTGAAGCTTGTCAATACTAAAGTCAGAGACAACAAATAGAAGCAATTGTAACATGATGCTACAGGAAAATTATGTGTACAGATAAAATTAAAAATGAAGAAATTTATGAAAGAGCAAAAGCTAAAACAGAAATTTGCAACCGAATAGGCAGAAGAAGTATATAATTCATAAGACATTTATTAAGACAAAGCATAAATGAAGGCACAATTGAAGGCAAAAAATACCAAAGGAAGAGTAAGAGATGGAAAAAAATGGAAAACGACCTGAAGTGCAGAACATGAGAAGAATTAAAAATCTAATACATTCCATTCACATTACTTTCTCTACCCATTCAACAAACTATTCTTACAAGCACATTATTCTTTTATATGTGAAAATTGAAAAATTTGATTCTCTTTGCATTTGATTCTCTTTCAACAAAAGAGAGATGAGAAAAGTTTAAGTAGTTTAAGATTAAAACCAGTAACAAAGGAGTCACCCTCCTTGGTGTAATGGTTACATTGCTAACTTCATATACCCAAGGTCGCGGGTACAAACACGGCGAGGGACGATGAATTTTTTCAGGTGTAAAAATTCTTAGCATGGCTTCCTTCGGAAGGGAAGTAAAGCCGTTGGTCCCGTGTCGTAGATTTACGGTACGTAAAAGAACCTCAAGCCTGAAAGAGAGGCCTCTGAACAAAATTAAGCGGTCTTTCACGCCCAATTTAGAATGCGACGCTGAGAACCACAGTTGTTAAAGAGCGTCCATAAATAACACGCCATTTACATTTACAGTAACAAAGGAATTTCTGGGAAACGATTAACTCTACAAATAAAATGTATATGCCAGAACATGCTTCTTTTAAAGAGATATTCCCTATTTTAAGTAAACTTCTGTCTATGTCTTACGCTTTACCAGTTATGCAAAATTCATTCAGAATGTGGAGCCTTTTCCCAGAAAATCCAAGATAAAATTTTATCTGTCCTGTAAATATCCTTATACAGTATTTTAATGAAAATCTTTAGAGGTGTTTTTAAGAAAAACAAAATTTTCAAACATTCTTCCACGTAAAGGGTAGCGTGGCGATTGATGTGTAATTAAAAATATAAACTAGGATTAGATACCCCATTCTTTTATTGTCAACGCTTAATGCTAGAATATTAATAGTTATACTCTGGAAATATTTTCTTGGAAATCTTCATGTCGTATCCTTGGAATAGACTAAATTTAAACCAAGTTTGGTTTTTCATTTTTGAGCTATGATATCGGCAGACATAAACACATATTCGCACTCGCGGACATTTTTCAAAAAATTATTTTTATTTTTGGATTCAGGGATCTCAAGATATATATTTACGCTGAAGTCTCGACATAGAATTTTGGGTATAGTACACAGACACACATAGACACACACACTTACATTCACATATACGCACACACACTCGAGCTTGTGCGAGAGTCAAGTGATCGCTGATTTCTTCGATAATATTAATCTATCTTTTCTTAACGCCGGAGAGCCTACATTTCTTTCTGGCACCTGAATATAGCAGTTTGTTCTCCACAGTTGGCAGTTTCCTTACAATGAAATATCATCTCTGACTTACATTCTAGTGACCACTTTCCTATTCCTATTTGCCTCTTAGCACAGGATGTATGTTTTACACGATTACCTAGATGGCGCTTAGAACGAGTCAACTGGACCATTTATTCCAGCTTAGCCATTTTTCACTACGAGTACGACTAGGTGAATGGTTTAGTCAAACACCTCACCGAGATAAATATTCCCGCATGTGAGCTTTCTATACCTTGGTCGACTGGACATCCCCGTCGATTTCCTGTCTCTTGGTGGATAGATGAATGCCGGCATGCCATTCATGCTCGCAGACGTGCTCTCACGGTTTTCCAGCGGCGCCCTACTCTCGATAATCTTACACAATATAAAAAGCTGGATGCCCAAACTAGTAAAATTATTAAGGATAGTAAGAAGACATATGGGGCAACTTTTTAGCATCCTTTATTCGACATACCCGTTCCTCTGATGTATGGGATAAGTTAAGGCGTGTAATCGGAAAAGCGATCCATATGCCGATAGCCGGTCTGAAGACTCCTGCAGGCCCTATAGTGATACGTTTGATGTGGCTAACACTCTTAGCAGTGCTTTCGCTCAAATGTCTAGCTCAGAGAACTATTCCCCTGAGTTTCTTCCAGTTAAGTCTCAGGTGAAATCTCAAGGGTTTGCCTTCCGCTCTGGAAACCTTGAAGACTACAATCGCCTTTTCACCATATTGGAGATAGACCATGTCCTTTCATCTTCGCAAATCTCTGCAACGTGTCCTGATGGAATCCACATCCAAATGTTGCAACTTCTCTCTCCTGAAGGTAAAGGTTTCCTCCTCGAGGTCTATAATTGTGTCTGGATGAACGCCACTTTTCCAAATCAGTGACCCGAGGCCACCATCATACCTATTTTGAAACCTGGAAAGGTTTCCCTCCAGCTACCGTCCTATTTCCTCCACCAGTTGCATCTGCAAGGTGATGGAACACATGATCAATGGACGGTTGTTATGGTGGCTGAAATCCCACAATCTTCTGACCAACATCCAATGTGGTTTTCGAAGGCATCGTTCAGTGGTTGACCACCTTGTGTCGCTATCGACGCAGATCATAAATGCCTTTCTTCAGAATTGTTAGACAGTTGGGATATTTTTGACCTCGAGAAGACTTATGATCAGTATTGGCGGGTAAGGATTTTACGTTCCCTCCATAACTGGAATATACGCAGACGCCTATTGTTGTTCATTCAGGAGTTTATGAGGGACCGCGTTTTCCGAGTAAAGGTCGGTTTGGTTTTTTCTACCCATTTTACGCAAGAAAGTGTAGTGCCGCAAGGTACGGTACTCAGCGAGACGCTATTTGCTATAGCGATTAATTTCATATCTCAATGTGTTCCCGATGGTGTCTCCTCCTGTTTATTCGTGGAAGACTTTGCCATCTTCTGTACTTCTCAGTGTATGCCGTTTTTGGAACGCCGTCACCAGCGGTGTTTGGACAATCTCTATGATTGGAGCTCGAAAAACGGCTTTCGTTTCTCACCCAAGAAGACTTCTGAGCCGTAGGTGGCAAATGGCACCTACTCTTCAACACGGGTCATACTTACTTCCCTTCATAGATGAGGTGAGATTCCTGAGGTTGGTATTCGATCGAACATTTTTCTGGTCAGCACATATAGCACAGCTGAAACGAGATGCTTTCTGAATATTTTGCGGTTAGTAAGTGGCACATATTTGGGAGCTGATCGGACACTGTTGCTGAGTCTTTATCGTGCACTGGTCCGATCAAAGTTTGACTACGGATGCATTGTTTATTCTTCAACATGTCCTTCTGTACTAAGAAGGCTCGACACTGTCCATAATCAGGGCATCTTTGTGGCCATTGGAGCTTTTCCGACTAGCCCAGTTGTGATCCTCTACGCCGAATCTGCCGAACCCCCTCTGCGATGTTGGCGGGATGTCTATATCCAACTTGGGCTGTAGCCTCAAGTGCATGCCTGCGCATCCATCGTTTACTATCTTACCCGTTATAGAAACCCCAGGGTTGGACTAAACCCTGCAGGATTTCGCTTCCAGGAGCTACATCGAACGCACTATCTTGAAGTACCTCGCATGTTTCGAAGGGGGGAAAGGGTGCAAACACCTTGGTTACGTGCTTCCTCCGACGAAGATCTCAGGAGGACGGCAAAATACAGTGGCCGCAATTATATGTATGTATGTATGTATGCATGCATGTATGTATGTATCTATGTATGTATGTATGTATGTATGCATGCATGCATGTATGTATGTATGTATGTATGTATATATATATATATATATATATATATATATATATGTCTGTATGTATATTCGCTGACGCGGATTTACAATGCATGCCTGCACCTACGTCACTTTCCAACGTGTTGGAAGGAGGCGCGGGTGGTGTGCATTTTGAAACCCGGCAAAGACCCGGTCTTCCCTTCAAGCTACAGATCTATTAGCTTACTACCGATCGTCTCGAAAGTATTCGAGCGGTTACTCCTACCTCGCCTCACCCCTCTCTTCGAAGAGAGACTCCTACTCCCGGATCATCAGTTTGGTTTCCGTACTGGACATTCCACAACCCTGCAGTTGCTGCGACTGGCTGAGAAGGCTGCCCTGGGCTTCCAGGACAACTTCAAAACAGTCGCGGTGCTCTTGGACGTGGAAAAGGCCTTCGCCACCACGTGGCATCAGGGACTCTTGTACAAGCTCAAGAACGCCGAAATTCCTCCCCCCTACCTTCACCTGCTTAATAGCTTCCTTCGGGACCGCACTTTCAGGGTGAGGGTGGAGGGGAGGCATTCCACAGTCAGACCCATAGCGGCGGGAGTGCCGGAAGGCAGCGTGCTGTCGCCGTTACTCTTTGCTGCCTACATGTCCGACTTCCCCACAGAACCCAGTACAGTTACGTGCCAGTATGCCGACGATGTCCTCATAATGGCGCGTAACAAGAACGCCCGATATTGCTTCCCCCCGCTACAGAGACAGCTCCAGGCCATAGGCAGATGGAGTGAACAGTGGCGGATGGCCATCAGCCCGCAGAAGAGCTCAGCTCTACTGCTGGCTAAAGTTCGTGGCTGGCGACCGGAGAGGTCGCTGAGGTTGCGGCGGCGGCGGATCCCCTGGGTCCGCTCCGCCAAATACCTCGGAGTCCTCCTCGACCGCGGCCTTACTTTCACTCCACATGTCAGGGAGAAGGTCGGTTTGGGACACGCTGCCCTGCGGCAGCTGTTTCCCATCTTCCGCTCCACCATGCCTACACACCTAAAACTACGGCTGTACCGCGCAGTCATCCCGCCCCTGATGCTGTACGGCTGTGAGGTCTGGGGTTCGGTGGCTCGTTCCACCATCCGCAGGCTGCAGGCCGTGCAGAACAGGGCATTGAGGATGATATACGGCACAGACCGCAGATTCCCGTCCCACATTCTCCATTCCCACTCCGGAATCCCTTACATAGTGGACGTTGTGCGAGAAAGAGCTCGCACAATATACACTAAACTTGCTCCCCACCCAAATCCCCAGGTGAACACTCTCGGTCTTTACGACCACACGCTACCAAGGAGACGCGTAAGCTACCGCCTTCCCAAGGACGCCTTGGGATGGTAGTTTTCCGGCCGCCTCTCCCTTTATTGTTCTACCCGCCAAGTTAAGCAGCATCGGGCATGGTCACGACTCAGACGGGTGACCATCCAGTTGTACTCCGACCAGATATGCAACACTGGCTTCCCCCACCCCGTACCTATATCCCTTCAGGTCTCCACGCTAGCCGGCACTGCTTTCCTTGACAGCCCGCAAGCGGCTGGCCAAGGTAAGCAGCATCGGGCCTGGTCCCTCTCTGGGTGGGTGGCCACTCAGATAGGTAACCCAGCCCGCGCCGGCTGCACAGAGGGAACACCCTGCCCAATTACTTTGACACAGACAAAAACGCTTGCATAAGACTACATCTTTTATATCACACGGGTAAATCCGCAAGAAAAGCGGATAGGTACCGTGGTGATTTGCCCCCGCCCGAGTACACTCGGGCGACTAGTTCCTGCTCCTGGCTCCTGACTGTCCAAACTTGGGTGACTACCTTATTCTGAGTGATTCCCTTAGTGCTCTTTAGAGCCTTCTGAGCTGTGCAATTACCATTCTCTGGTGCAGCGCATTCTTACATCCTCCACATTTTGCATGCTTCGGGTGTTCGCATGGTTTCCTGGACACGTTGGCTTGCCGGGGAATAAACTGGCAGATTTAGCGGAAAAGAAGGCATCAACTGCCTCCAGTGTTATCTATAACTTTGTCACAGCCGAAGATTTTAGACTTTCTGGGCGAAGAGCGGTAGTTTCTTGCTGGCTTGGAGAAAGGTCCGCTCTCCGCGGCAACAAACTTAGGGAAATGAAGGAGTTCCCTACACACTGGGTGATTTTCTTATGTCTATGTCGCCGCGAGGTAGTTATTTTAGCTCGATTAGTATTTGTCACTGTGTTTTTAGTCATAGCCACTTATTTAAGAAGGAACCTCCACCTGTCTGCCTGCTCTGTGGCGAAGCGTTTTCAGTCCATGTGTTTGTAGAGTGTGCTCATGTAGTACCACTAAGAGCCACTCTGCGACTGCCGGCCAGGCTTTCGGAGGTCCTCGCCGATGATCCCGGAGTGGTGGAAAAGGGCCTTTAAATGTTTATCCAAAGTGACGCTTGCTTTCCCAATCTAGTTTAATTGGTCTTTATGTTCTGTGATGGTTGACAATGGAGTAGTAAGTAAAGCTTTTAATTTTACTCACCCGCAACCATACCCTGTGGCTGCAGTTTTAATTACGGTTTTTAACGCTTTCCCTCCATTTTTGCTGTATTTAAGCTTCAACTTTAGCTTCCGCTTTTAATAGTTTTCTTTCCTTGGGTTTTATCTGTCACTTTAACAGCTATGTTATTTTTAACTTTATTTTAATGGTGCTTTATTTTATTTCTGGTTTCTGCCAGGATTTTATCAATTTTGTTTTCATGTGTTTTTATTTCTGGTTTTAGCCGAAGCTAATGACTTAGCAGTTGAGGATCCTTAAACACCAATCATCATCATCACACACACATGCACTTCTACATTAATAGTATAAAACTGAAAACACAACGTTAAAATACCCTAACCCGATGGAATAATAGCTTTTTTTCGGGCGTAAAAATGTTTACTATGGCTTCCTTCGGAAGCGAAGTAAATACGTTGATGCCTTGTAGATTTATAGCACGTAAAAGAACCTCCAAGCTAATAAAGAGGCCTTTTACCAAAATTAAGGTTATTTCACGCCCTACATAGAATGGGATCTCAGAACCATAGTGGTTAAAGAGCGTCCTTAATTAAAAATCAGATGTGCTTCATTCACATGGCTTTCTCTAGCTGTTGCATAAACAATTTTTTCTTAAAAATATATTTTTATCTATATCATGCTAATTAAGATAAACATTTGCATAAATGGACACATTATTTGCTTTCTTTTAAGTAGAAGGGAAATAAAGAGATACACTAGGCTAAAGCGATAGCCAAACCTTTTAAAAGCTGATGGACGTGAAACAAGTTTGTTGACAGGAGTAAAACAAATGAGAGAGATGAAAGGAAAGATCTCGTCCCTTTTCTGATAAATGTAAGTAGTTTATTATAGAATACACCAGAAACGATCTCATCTACAAAAAAATTTGTACATGATATGAATTTGTGTTTTAACGAAATCTACAATTTTGTGCAGTAAGTTCTTGTATATATCTTACGGTTTGCCTGTTATATAAAAGTCATCGTGACTGAAGATGTCTTCAGAGGCTATTCACAGAAAATTAATGATATACATTTCGTTTGTCATAAAACTATCTTAAATATAACATATTTTATACAAATCGTTAGAGCCATTTTTGAAAAAATAAAAAGGTCGAACGTTTTTACATGTAAAAGGTAGTTGGGTGTGAGGAGAATTTTCTAAAAATCTTAGCATCACATCCTGGGAAGGTACTGAACTTAAATACCAAGGCTGGTATTTAATAGATTTTGTTTGTGAGTTATGCTGTCCACAGACAGACACACACACACACCACACACATACAGGGGACCCTAAAACTTGTATTTCCGGTGAAATCTCGGCATCGAATTTTTCGATGAACTGCAATTCCTTATCTATCTACGTACCATGAATTATATAGAGAAAGTAAAAAGGAAGACAGAGAGATGATCAGAATGAGAAATCGCTGTAAATCATTCCAATGATTTCTGAATAAAGAAGAGGTAAATAGTGAAAATTGAATATAAGAATATGCATCAAAATAAAATCAAAACAAACCATTTTACTCTGTTGATGAACATTTAAGTAACAAACCTGTCTGACAATACCGTAATAATCATTATATTTATAAGTATTACAATGTATGGCACGTGTATATTAGTGTGTGTGGTGTTATATTAAAATTAGACTGATGTATACTTTGACTTGCACGAATGTGTCAAATGAATTTTTTAGTATTTAGCAATGACATAAGGTTTGTAAAGCCCGATGCTTTGATGTTTAACACTCTAGTAAATAATTGTAATTTTTTTATTGTAAATTCTATAACATATTTGTAAATATGTATTGTAATTTGTTGACATTTATAAAGAGTACATAATACAATAATCATATTTTGTTTTATATAATTACTAGTAGTAACTATTATGTCGATAATTAGAAAACTATTATTTGACATTACATTAGTGTTACATGTAATGCATTTATATTTATTTGTACATTTCAACACTAATTTTTGATACTCTTTGTTTTCATGTACAAAAAAAAGAAGTGCATATGATTTTATAGGGCACATTAAGTATAGAGCAGTGGTGTACAGGCCTCAAAAGCAAATGGTGTGATTATGTGTCTATTCTGTTGTTTTTGTTACCCATGCTTTTAGCACACAAGAGCTTTATACATTTTTTTTTTCCTCCATATTATATAATTATATGTATACATGTATATGCCTTGACAAGTTCTATGTTCAGTGACTTCTTGGCCTAAAGAACCTACAGAATGCTTTCTAATTTAATCTAATCATTTTATACCGAGTATTTGTGGTGCCAACTGTACTGCTAAGTAGGGTGTGAGAAAGAGAGTGCAGCGGTCACGTGGAGTGGAGAAGGGAGGGTCTGAGGACGCCTTACGTACAGGTGTGTGTACCGCCATCGTTATGGGGCGGTGTATAAACACCCTTTCCCGTCTATAGCAGACATTCTGCAGGTCTATAACAATAACAACAACTTTCTAGAGGAAAACTCAAGACGCAATGCAGCACTTGGGGAAAGTTAAGTTGGCAATTAACACTGTTAAGTACGTGGTATTAGACTCGATGCCTTCCCTTGCTAGATTTCAAGTTTTGGAAAGGGAAATAAGGGGATTCTAGTGTCTTGCAGATAATACGAGTCAACGGTAGTGTGTGACGTAAAACAACAGCAGAATGGCGAAGAGTTTGTAAACTCAGGTTTAGGGTCTGAAGCCACAGCAGCAGATGCTGTAACGAAAACATTTGCGTCAATATTTTCTGTGGCATTCGATAGCGGTTTACAGGCACCTGTTTACAATTGCTGGCCGTTTAGATTAACGTGACCTCGAGTTGCCGAAGAATTTATTCTCACTTCAAAAACATACAAGTGATTAATGTTTACGAGATTCGATTTCTTGTTTCCGAATTCTCAACCACTAGTTCATGATTATTAGAAAATAATCATTTTTGAGCTATATAAGTAGTAATTACTTTCTCTCGCACGTGTGTACAATGTATATATTAGACAGAGAAGGTATTATATTCCACTCAAAAATTCGATACCGAGATTTGATCCTGTATTGAGGGCTCCTTAATAAAGCAAATTACGTGTTCCATTCATGTGGATTTCTGTTCTACAGACTATTGGTACAAAGGAGTATTCTTTTATCTACATAATGCTAATGCGACAGTCACACCGACTCCTCGTTATCTCTGATTATTTTTACTATTAATTATGTTGTTAATATATTACATTTCCTCCGGTTAGTGGAGTTCTTCGGTATCCCTTTACATGGCGTAAGCGGTAAAAGGAACTATTTCAAGATAACACATTTGTAACTTTAGTTTGAGTATTTTAATTAAACTGTTTCCAATAATATTCACAATCTATATACACTTTATAATTCTGTGAGATCCTAGCTGAAACTGTATTATACGCTTTCAGATACAAATGAAGCTTAGATATTACATATGACATTTCTTACCTAAGTAATATGAAGGATCGAAGTAAAGTGAAGACAAGTGACTGCACTACAGGAACTACTTATCCGGGAAATAAGTGCAAACTGTGTGAACAACTTTCAATCTCCTTGTTCTACCTAAGCATTAAAACTGTGCTCTAATTGACTTCTTTTTCCCGCTCCCAGTAGCGTCCATTTTCATGAGCCAATAGAAACTATCCTACTATTTCACTGAGATTGTTAACACTCAGTAACTTTCACAATCTCACCACCCTCTCAAGTTTACGTTGTCTTTTTAGCTCAAGGGTATTCTTTTATACATTTTACTCCAACTCCCTGGCTATTGTCCATAACAACCTTAAAAAAGATTTCCCTTTCATGCTCCATGCACGGTTTCAGGGATCTCGTCTCTCTTATGTTAATCTTATGCTAACATCCTCTAATGATATAGTCTCATTTCTATATTACATATATTTATTTCCATCAACTTGCTTATTAATCATTTACATCTTCTTACATTCATTAGTACTGCCACACTAATGAAGATAAAATTTACCAGAAATATCTTACTGCTTAGCTCTCTATAGGTAGAAGGGAAATAAGAGACCACACTAGACTAAAGCGACAGTCAAATCTTTTTAAAGCTGTGGCTATGTGACTGTCGTAGAATTCCATAATGAGGAATAAAGCAAAAGAGGTATGAAGCGTTGTCTTCCCGTGTAAGAAAAGTTTAAGAATTAAGTATTTTAATACTGAAATTAATAACAATCTTTTTATTATATATTCAATTTTAATCTTCGAAATGGTTAACTCTAGAAAAAAATCTGTACAGGATATAAACTATGTGATTTAACACAATGCAATTTTTTGTGTACTAAGTGCTCATCTATTTCTTAGGGTTAACCAGTTATGTAAGAGTCATTCAGAATGAAGAGTCATTCAGGGGCTAATTACAAGAAATTTAGGATATACATTTTATTAACCACGTAAATATCTTTAATATATGTCATTTTATCCAAAATTGTTAGAGGCATTTTTAGAATATCGAAAATATCGAAAATTTTCCATGTAACTGGCAGCTTGGGGTGGGGAATGTCCAGCAAAATCTTTGTGTCACATGCCTGGAAGGTACTAAACTTAATATTTGGTTTGATGTTTAACAGAATTTTCCAATGAAATATTGACATCGAATATTCGGGTGAAAAACAATACCTTCCTTACTTCCTGTGTATATAGTACGTAAGAAATGCCGTATATATTAAATACATTTAACTGGAAAATAAAATGTGTAGGTTGAATTTTCTGGGAATAATCTCTGAAGCCTGCCTCATTTTGGAGGACTTTTGCATCTGGTAAATCATAAGAGATAGACAAAAAATGTAGAACTCGCTAAAACACAATTTATGACAGATTCTTTTTTGGTGGAGTTTATTGGTTTCAATTTGAAAACACTTATGCATTTCTCAAACGGGAAGCAGTCATTTATATGTTTTTTTTTTGTTTTTTGTTTTTTTACTCCTGGCCGTGTAAAAATAACCGAATTTCCATATCACTGTATCATTTTACTCCTGGCCGTGTAAAAATAACCGAATTTTCATATCATTGCATAGCTTAAAAGATTTGACTATCGCTTTAGCCTAGTGTATCCCCTTATTCCCCTTCCATTTATTCATAGTGGGTATAGTGTATACATTCTACAAAGAAATAAGTAATAAAACTAGTTCTGTCAATATCTACCTTGTCCAGCAAGGAGTAGGAAAAAGAATAAGCTTTCGAAAGAATAATTTGTTGCAGAATAGGTGGAGAGAGTTATAGAATAACTGAAGAACTAAGGTTAAGAACCACAGTCACAATTTAAGTTGTTATTTCCTGTGGATTGCTAGGCTCCCTTTTACTCTGTAATCGAATAGTGGGAGAACTTAGCTAATAATGTGCTCTCTTCAAAGTTTGCTCTGTGACCACATTCAGTGCAGTGTTCTTTGAGGTTGGATATTTTTTATTGTGTTACTCTGTTTTACGTCGACACTACCTTTAAAGCGCCTTCATGGCAAGAAATCAGTTTAAAAAAATCTGACGTATTACACTCACATGACTTTCCCTAGCTACTCTACAAACGAAGTTCTTACAAAAGACAACTCTTCTTTCAACGCCATGCTAATCGAGATAAACATTAGCAGAATTGTATTACTTAGTTCCTTGTAAGTAGACTGGAACTAAGGGAGTGAACTGGGCTAAAGTGACAGTCAAATGTTTTTAAAGCTGTCGTCATGCGATTGTCATTGCAATCGCTTCTTTACTTGGCCAGGAGTAGAACAAAAGAGAAACGGACACTTCCATCTGAGAAAAGTGTAAGTACTTCACAATTGGAACTAATAACAAGGAATATCGCGAAGACGGTAAGCTTCACGAAAAAAATGTAAATGGCATAAGTTGTGTATTTTAACAAGATCTACATTTGTTGTATAGTAAGCTTTTGTCTATCTCTTACGGTTTACTAGTTATGCCAAATTAAGCAAAATTTATCCAGAATAAACAGGTCTTTAGAAGCTATTCCCAGAAAATGTATGATCTACATTTTATTTGTGGTAGAATTGGCTTTATTATATGGTATTTTAATCAGAATCGTTGGAGTCATTTTAAGAAAATCAGCGTTTTCGGAAATGTTTCCATGAAAGGGAAGTTAGGGGTGGGGGTATTTTCTTGAAAATTTTCGTGTCACATACTTGGAAGATACCAAACTTAAATACCAATTTTGGTATTTAACCGTCTTTTCGTTTTGAGCTATGCTGTCCACAGTCGCACAGACAGATAGACACACACACACACACACACACACACATACACACGGATCTGTTTCTGAAATGTTTTTTTGGGGGGATTCAGAGGGTCCTAAAACAGGAAATTCCGATGAAATCTCGGCATCAAATGTTTGAGTGGAATACAATACTTCTCTGTTCCTATGTACATTGTACATGCGGAGCTAGAGAAAGTAAAAATCCGCCAAAACAAGGACATTTCTAACGAGTTCATGTCCAATATAAACTAAGCTTGCATTGAAGTTTGGACCCGACATTGAGAGCAGCATTTGACGCCGGGCTCTAGGCAGGTTTCTCAACAGCACGCCAGAAAGACCGTTCAGAACCACGAGTATTTGATGCTGCGGAGTTTTGGTCATGCCCCACCGAGCAGCATCAGAGCATCTACTCCGGCCCAATCGCGTCACCCACCGCAAGTCCGCCTGCAACCTTGAACAAGACACCTTCTCCACCAACGCCCGCCGTCGTGCTGGCCACCCTCTAGGTGCTTCACCGCAGGTCCGACTCCATTTGGAGTCCGTGTCGGACATGGAAGCTGCCTTAGCGTCGCACTTACTCTTATTAGGGCAACGACTGCACATTGAGGTCAGCAGAAACGAAAAGCCGGTCCCCTGCCGCCACTGTTGTGCCATTACTGTGGGTTAGGTTCCCTGACTTCTGAAAATCTCCGCCGACAACGCCGTTTCTGCGCAACCTGCTCCAGACACACACACACACACACACACACACACACACACTTCAGGGTAGGCCAGTGCCCTCTATACCCCCGGAAGAGGAAGCCTATGCAATAGTCCGACTCGGACAGGACAGAGCAGCAGGATCAACATCCAGCTACACTCCTTCTCCTAGACTGCGTGGGCCAGTTCACCAACTTAAGGTGGCTTTTACCGCTTCACTCGGAAAAAAAAATCAGTGCGACGTTTTCTAAGGAGTCCCTTTCGAGCTCAACTACTCACTACATAGTTTCATGTGAAAAACTGCAAGACACAATGGAACTGTTCTCGGTGACCTAAGGCTGGTCACCGTTTGGGTTGCTCTTAAGTCAAAACTGATATTTTACACATCTAATAATTATAAAAATATGTAAATTGAAGCCTGTAAGTCGGCTCCCAATGTGCCGGCACTAAGCCACATTGCTTTAATAAAATAAACTGCAGCCGACCATAAGCCGCTGGGAACGAGCGTCACCAGTACCGCCCAGCCAGCGCAGGACTCTGCTGCAGCAGAACAGCCCAATCCGCCTACACCTGAGCCTCAAACGGGCATAACCCCAAACACAACCATCGCCGCATCCGACACAAACTTGCAGCCGCCTCACCCAAATTTCACCACACTCCTTTGCTTCAGCGCGGAAGTGCAAGGGGTGCATCGGCAGCTACCAGACTCCTTACTACTCAGCACCACCCAACATTACTGGTCCTCAGTGATGAGAGCCACGAGAATCTAAATCACCAGAGGACCACCCCTGCTTGACTTTGGGAGGGCGCAGACTGCGACAACGCCCTGGCCGAAGGGCTGCCTGCTCTCGGGCAGGTACTCCCATTCGAGGGTCGCGGCCTGCTCCATGTGGCTGCTGCCAGCAGACACATCCCTGACGACTGCACTGCCACTCGTCGCTGTCACAATTGTGACGCCGCCAACCGCACAGCTACGACTTGACGCGGTGCCCACTCTACTGCAGTACATGTGACGCTGCAGGCCACTACACCGGTCAGGCGGCGTGTCCTAGAAGCCCCCAACGTCACAGTGCAGAGCCGCGCGGCTTCCACCGAACCCAACAGTCCCGCAAACTTCACACCGGACGACATTCGCTAAAAAAATACAGAATTGTCAACACCTGTCACATTGCCTAGCATAGCCAGGCTCCAACTCAACTACGACGCATCTCTCCAACCTCACCACGCCGAAGTAACAGCCAACACCTGTTCTTCGAGAACTGAGTACCTCTCTCAGCAGTATCGCCGACCGCCTCTCCAATTACACAGAGCCTTTCACAGTCGATGTCACCACTGCAGCACACCAGAGCCGCTTCGCAATGTGGGAAGATCCTGCATCGTTCGCACTGTTCAGGAGTGTACCTGTAAAAGGATGTCTACACCTTACACTCCCAAGCGCACCAGGACCCCTTCTTCTTATTCTCCTTCATACCTCTATAAAGACCAACATCGCCTCAACAATAGAATGCCGTCAGCAACTCATCGCTGATGACCTCTACCAATGCACCACAGCGGCTCTCAAAGCAAACTAATCCGGCCCCTAAGCCAGCCGATGATGCTAAGGCGGTACCGACATCACAGACACTTCAATACCGGACTTTACAGACACCTCAATACCGGACATCACAGACACCTCAATACCGGACATTACAGATACCTCAATACCGGACTTTACAGACACCTCCTCAATACCAAACAGCCAGATAAAAATAAATAGAACCACCACAGCATTATTTATATTATAACCTCTATTGAATGTTACAAAAAATAAAAAAAAAAAAAAAACCAAAAAAAAAAAAAAAAAACCGATAGTTCAGTTTCCTTCTTCGAAACGTCCTTATTCACCACCTGGCTGGAAGGCCAAAAGAAATATCAGGTAAATATTCGCCAGGAAATCTTCAATTCATATTTCAGCCAATGTTTATCTTGACTTATTAGGAAGATTTAGATTTTGTAATGTGCTACAGCATAACTAGAGTAAGTTAGTGATTTTTACTTTTTCTACAGCTACTATGTATGTACATAGTAGGTAGAGAAGATATTGTATTCCACCCAAAATGCGATGCTGAGGTTTCATCGGAAGTACACGTTTTAGGGTCCCATGTTTTCAAAGCAAGCATTTTTAGCAAAAGGTGCGTGTGCATCCCTGCGTCTTTGAGCACGATAACTCAAAAACGAAAAGTCGGAAAAATACCAAACTTTGCATTTAAGTTTAGTATCCTCCAAGGATGTGATACGAAGATTTTGAGGAAAATTCAACTATCCTAAATTTTCTTTTACCCATCAAGGAAAAACTTGCAAAGATTTTGATTTTCTCCAGAATAGCTCTCACAATTTTGATTAAAATACCGTATATTTGAGATATTTTCATGACAAATAAAATGTAGACAAATCTTCAATTTTCTGAGAAGACATCTTCATTTTGAATAACTTTTGCATAACTGGTAAACTGTATGATATAGACAAAATATTACTCCACAAAAATTATACATCTCTTTGAAACGCATCATTTATGTCCTACAAATTGTTTTTCATAGAGTCGACACTTCCGAGAAATTCCTGTTACTGATTTAAGTTTCAAAATGCTTACATCTTCTCATGTTGGAATTTCTCAACTCTTGGCCATGCAAAGAAACGAATTTTTTAAAGGGTTTGACTGTCACTTTAACCTAGTGTACTCCCTTATTTCCCTTCAGCATACAAGGTAGCAAGCTATAAGACCATTTCTGTTGATGTTTATCTGGATTAGCCTGAAGCAGATTCATGAATACGCTTTTTAACAATAATTTGTTACAGAGATGTAGAGAAACTCATGTGAATGGAACACATCAGATGATTAGAAAAAGGTTCGTGTCTGAGTCTGAGTGTCTGAGTGTGTGTGTGTGTGTGTGTGTCCGTGTGTCCATGAACACGGTAACTCAAAAAGGAAAAGTCGGTTAAATACCAAACTTTATATCTGCCAAGGATACGATAGGAAGAGTTTAAAGAAAATCTCATACACAAAACACCGCTTTGCATGGAAAAAATTTTCAAAATTGCAATTCAATGATTTTTAAGACAATCTCCGATACCAAGCTACCATTTACATGGAAGGTTTTTTTTGAAAAATTATTTTCTCAAAAATAGCTTAAACGTCATGTAGTGCTACCGTATATTAAAGATACTTGCATGACAAATAAAACGTATATCGTAATTATTTACCTGAGAATAGTCTCTTAAGTTCTGTTCATTCGTGATACTGTTTGCACCACTAATAAACCGCAAGAGATAAACAAAAACCTACTATAAAAACATGTTGATCTCGTTAAAATACATAATTTGTCATATATAGTTTTTGTAGATCTAACCATTTCTAAGAAATTGGTTTCAATTTTAAAATATGTACTTAAAATTTTCTCAAACGTGTAGTCTCCATCCGTTTCACATCGGTTTTTTTTTTAACTCCTGGTCTGGAAAGAGAACCAAATTTCAATGACAATTGCACAGCGATAGCTTTTAAATCATTTGACTATCACTTTAGCCTAGTGCGTTCTTTAGTTCCCAATATAAGGAGCTAAGTAATAAGAACATTCGACCAATGCTTATCTCGATTAGTATAGAAAGAAGAAGTGTAAGAAGTTTGTAGAGCAGCTAGAGAAAGTCCTGTGTATGTAACATATCTCACTACTTATAATATAAAGCAGGTATTGTATTGCACCAAAAAAGTTCATACCCGGATTTTCAGGAAACACGTGTTTTGAGACCCCCTGAACAAAAACCCAAACAAACTTTCAAAAAAATATATTTTAGAAACATATCCGTGTGTGTGTTTGTGTTTGTATGTGTGTTTGTGTGTGTGTGTGTGTGTGTGTGTGTGTGGAGAGAGAGAGAGCATAACTCTTAAACTGAAAGTTGTTAAATACTAAACTGGGTATTTAAGTTCAGCATCTTTAAATGGTTGGATTCAAAAATTTTCAATAAAATCCCCCTAACCTAAGCTATCATTTAAATGAAAGATGTTTCAGATGTTTGCTCTCTTTTTCAAAAGTGACTCTAACAATTTTGACGCCATATTACGAATTAAATATAAGTATATTTTGAATTTTCTGGGAACAGCCTCTGAAGCTCTCTTCATTCTGGAATATTTTTGCATAACTAGTAAACCTTAATAGATATATAAAATATTACGAAATAAAAGATCTAGATTTTATTACAAAAGCCAATTTATGAATTACATATTTTTTCTGGTGTTAGCAATGTTTGAATTATTCCATATTTTCTGTTTAAATTTCTCATGACTTATATTTTCTCAAATGAGAATTCGTCATTGTTTTTTTTTAATCCTGGTAAGAAATGCCGTCCCTTAAGATTTGCTTAAAACATTTGAATATCGCTTTATCCTAGCGTATTCTCTTATCCCTTTATATCTACAAAGTCATGTGTAATAAAACCATTTCAGCTAATATTTATCTCATTAGCAGAAGTACATAGAAGATTAAGTTTTTATAATAATTGTTGCAGAACAAGTATATTGATTTTATTATAATACAACTGTAAAATGTATAAAAATTCAAGCAAATAACAAACGAAAGAAACGGAAATGATTAATATATAAAAACTGTTTCACAATTTGAGTGCTTATACGAGTTTACATTTTGCTCAGATATTAGAGCAACCAGCTAGAATCTGGGAGATCTGTGGTTCAAATCCCGGCTATGCCATTGAATTTTTCAGGCTGACTTTGCGTACCTAGCTTGTGTCCTTCACACAGCTTGTGTGAAAAAACAATTAATTAACAGAAGTAATTTTATTCATTAATTCGAAAGTTACAAATCAGGCCTTTATCACTAAGTGTTAGGATACAGCTGATTCGGTGCTATTATGAAAGCAACAGCCGTTTTTCTCAAGGTCTAAGAAAATTTAGCAGTCCAAATTTAAAAACTGCCCCGTATTCCATTCGTTAAGTTCGAAAAAATGGACGCCGCGATCTCCAGATCTAATCTGGCCGACTTTTGGTTGTGGGTTGTTACTTAAAGAATCAGTCTTCCTAGCATATAAAACAACCCAATAATAACCAAAACATGTTATCTTGCAAGAAATTATTAATATTACAAAATGCTACGCATGTAGCAGCAGAAAGAGTGTTATACGTTTAACAAGAAAACGGAGGACATATTTCAATGTTTTATAAAACGCCATTGTTTACCCTGTGACTTCTTTTATTTATTCTCTAACTCAAACATTATAATATTTATAACAGTTTAAAATTTGAGGTGATTTTGAAGGATCTTATTTTCATTTGTCATGAAATGTATTGGTTTTTTAATGAAAATCGTTTGAGTCATTATTGAGAAAATAATTTTCAAAAAAACCTTCCATGTAAATGGTAGCTTGGTATCGGAGATTGTCTTAAAAGTCATTGAATTGCATTTTTGAAGACGTTGAACTCAAATACTAAGTTTGTTTGGTTAGGTTTTTGAGTTTTCCTGTTCACAGACCACAGACTCGGACAGTATCATAATTGTTATAGTTTATATTTCCAGTGAAATCCTGGCACTCAAATATTTGGATCAACTTTAGAGCCATATAAAAGTTGAAAAAAAGAATAAGTGACAGAGGAAAAATAATTGGCAAGCTAATCTCAATAATATGGGGTAAGAATAATATAATTACATAATAATAACACATTAATGTTTGAATTTATAGTACAAAGTGCCTCAATATATGGTACACATGCTTGGACATTAGTATCAATTCAAACAAGATTGTTAGTGACAGAGATGGACTTTTGGCGGAGGGCAGCAAGAACATCAAGAAGGGAAGCATTAGAAACCGAAAAGCTATAGAAATTATGAATGCAAAATATAATATTATTGAAATAATAGAAAAAGTATTAAATACCTAGCCTGAGCACATAAAGAGCATGATACTGGAGTGGAAGTTCGAGGAAAGGAAAAGGAACGGGAAGTCTAGGTAATAATAATAATAATTAGGGAACAAAGGACTTACGGAAGACAAAAATCTGTGGAGAAGTAATATTTCTTTGAGCTGATAGAATTGGTATTTTATTGTAGAAAATCCCTAAAACATAGGTACATTTAAAATGCATATCATGTGTTTAATATATGTGCATTTATATCATGATGTTTTACATTCACACGACTTTCTGCTAACGAAAACTTTTTATAAATGTTTCTTATTCTATCTACTTTATGCTAATCAAGAAAAAAAAGGGTCTTATTGCTTTTTTCCTTCTAAAAAAAAAAAAAAAAAAAAAAAAAGCAAAATGAGGGCTAAACAGATCGTCAAATCGTTTAAAAGCTATTTGGTACGTGATTGTTTGTCTCTTACGTTTGCCATAAAATCATTTAGAATGAAGACAATTTCACAGGCTATTCCAAACAAATGTATGTACATTTTATTTGTGATATAAATAACTTTAATATAAGATATTTTAATCAACTTTCTAAAGTTGTTCTGTGTCCCCCATCTAGGTCCACAACAGACGTCATGGATAGGGTGCAGTATTGGAGGGTAAGACGTGGTCAGCTCCTCGAGTCCCCGCCGGTCCTCATGAGCTCATGACCTGGAGCCGCTACTTCTCCATCAAGTAGCTCCTCAATTGGCCCCCCAGGGACCTCACGAGGCTGAGTGCACCCCGGGCCAGGTCTCCCAGCGGGGGGAAAATCCCCATGCCAGTACTGGGGATCGAACCCAGGTCTCCCGCTTGGTAAGTAGCTGCGCTACTACCGCGCTAAGGGTCGTATATCAAGTAAGGTATTTAACCGACCTTTAGATTTTAAGTTATGTTGTTCACAGACACACGCACGCGGACATTTTTCTAAAATGCTTTTTTCTGGATTGAGATGTTAAAACTCGCATTTCCGTTGAAATCCTGGTAACGAATGCAATACATTTTCTACCTGTAGGCATACTATGACTGAGTTGAATTAAAAATCTTGATATTGAATTTTTAAATGGAACCCATTACTTCGGCTATTAGTTATACGTGTTAAGAATGTAAAATTAGATGGTTAGATAATGACGATTACACAACTAAGAGCATTTGCACACACAGAGTCTGCTGATAAAAATATGATGTACCTCATTCGCATGAGTTTTTCTACATCTCTGTAACAAATTATTGTTAATGAGCTTATTCATCTATCTATTTAATGCTAAAACAGTAGCAGAAAATGTCTTATTACTTATTTCTTTTATAAGCAGAAGGGAAAAAAAGGGAATACACTAGGCTAAACCGACAGTCAAATGTTTAAAAATGTGGTTGCTATGGCATTGAAATCCGTTCCCGTATGAGAAAGGTTCAAGTATTTTAAAACTGAAATCAGCAACAAGGAATATCTCGAAAACGTCCAACTACACTAAAAAAATGCATATGACATAAATTGTGTGTTTTATCGTGATCTACATTTTTTGTTTAGTAAAATTTTGTCTATCTGTTTCGATTTACCAGTTATGCAAAATTCAATAGAAATCATTCAAGAATAAAGAGATCTTTAGAGGCTATTCCCAGAAAATTCCAAATATATATTTTATTTGGCATGTTAATATCTTAAACATAGGAGATTTTAATCAATACCGTTACAGCTATTTTTGAGATGGTCAAAATTTTCGAAATTTTTTCCATGTAAGATGGGGCGATTTTCTTGAAAATCTTTGTGTTGCAGACCTGGAAGATACCAAACTGAAATACCAAGTTTGGTATTTAACAATTTTTTTCGTTTTTGATCTATGCTGTCCACAGAGACACACACATATGAACCTTTTTTGAAAATGCTTTTCTTTTTTGGGATTCAGAGGTACCCAAAACGTTTATTTCCGGGAAATCTCGGTATAGAATGTTTGGAGGCAACACAATACTTTCTTTATATACTCTGTACATAGTACGTGTAGAGAAAGTAAAAATGAAACATAGAGGCAATATGAACTGGCAGAAGAGCTGCATCTAGAAGAAAAGGAGAAAAAACAAAATTATTGTAAGTAAAGATGATGTGGGTATGTGACGAACTGGAGAAAGCCCTACCACTTCCTTAAGGTACTGTACCGCGTCGAGGAGGCAGCTTACGCGATACCTTCCCTGGGAATAAGGAGAGAAGGAGCCTCCCTAATTCCCCATGGATTTGTCTTGTTCACTTCATGATGCTCCCGGTTCAAAGTTCAAACACATTATTGGGCTTGTTTATACCGGGTCTCAACACTTACATATTCAAAAGCATTCCTTCTGTTTGTAACTACGTAATACCTGGCCACGAGGCAAACTTTGCAGCTAGTTACAGATGTAGAAAAGTTCGGGCTCTCAGGCTCCTAGAAGCTACTTCAACTTGCAGAATAAGCTTTACACATTTTGACGTGTTCCAAAGTTCCTTCCAGAAGCTGTGAAAAGTTACAAGTTACATACTAATTCCGCAAATTTAGTCTTGCTGCTTAGACAGTAAATAAAACGTCAAAATCACGTGTAATGCAACCTTTGAAACTAAAAGCTACATTGTTATTCTTAACACTGATATTAAAAGTTGAAAAGCTACCACAAATATAGAGAATCAATTAAAATAGACAACGATTATATATAATAATATATAATACATAATGATGGTTTTAAAATAATTAATGCAGATGAAGCATTATGTTCCTGTCTAAATTCCTGGCAAAATGTCAAACATTTAGTTTTTGATTGTCCAATATATGGTATAAAGAGATTTAATTTAGAAAACATAGCTTTCACTAAATGCCTTTAACATGGCCAATAACTCAGATATTCAAATGAAAATGTTTCTTGCATAAGTTTTATCAATTTATTAGTAATGTTTTTAAAACGTTGATGTAATATTTTTTTATATATTCACTTATTTAACATTTTATTTAGAGTTCTGAGTATTTATTATTAGATATGCTATAAACTAAAGCACTAACTAGCATGCTTTTGTAAATTAGGGCAAAAGTTTTTGGAGAATAAATATGTATATATATTCCCAAAACATCGACAACGAGCAATATTATACCAAGTACCTTAAGACATTTTCGTTAACACTATATTATTTTCAGTTGAGGTAGATCTTTTTTGTATCAAATGTCAGTTTGCATACTCTATGATTTTTACTTTCTCTACACGTACTTTGTACATAGTGTACACAGAAGGTATTATAATGCACCAAAAATTTTGATAACTTTACATGGAAAACGTTTTGAAAATTTTGTTTTTCTCAAAAATGACTAACGATTTTGATTAAAATACATATATTAATGTTATTTGCAATGCAAATAAAATATATAATTGCATTTTCTGGGAATAGCCTCTGAAGAGGTTTTGGTTTTGCATAACGGTTAAACCGTAAGAGATACACAAAAGCTTACAATACAAAAAATGTAGATCTCGTTAATTGCACAATTTATGTCATATACAATTTTATTATAGAGTTGGTTGTTTCCAAGACATTCATTGTTATTGGTTTCAATTTTAAAATACTTATTCTTTTTTCAAGCAGGAAGTGTCCATTTTTCTTTTGTTCCACTTCTGGCCAAGCAAAGTAGCCAATTTCAACGATAGTTATTAAAACATTTCACTGTCGGTTTAGCATATCGAATTCCTTTGGCTCCCTTCTACTTATAAGGAACTAAGTAATAAGGACATTCTGCTAATGCTTATCTCGATTAACATGGTGTAGAAAGAAGAAGAATCTTTTGTAAGAAGTTTGTTTGTAGTACAGTTAGAGAAAGTCATGTGAGTGTAATACATCATATTTTTTTCGTAATGGGATCCTGGACCACTGATTATTTGCCGCCGTCAATTGAATCTCTGGTGCTCCGTAGCTGATAATCCTTCAACTCGAGGGCGTGGTCTCGTAGAAGGGTTTGGTTTCTCATTATTTACGAATAATAAGAGAGCATATGCAGAAGATATAAACTTTGCAATATTTGAAAACCAACACTGATATTGGTGAAAGAACGATAAGCTATTATCTTTTGTTCATGCTAAAGATTTTCGTTTGAACGCTTGAGCATCGCACACAATTCTCATTTCAATAAATTTACATTTTCTGTTACATTTTCATAGTTATAACAAACATTAGATTCTAATATTATTCTCTAATTGATTTATTTCCAAAATAACATAATATTATATGGCTTGAATGCGTGTTCTGTCTTTTGCTGTGTGCTTTATCTTGCACATGTTACTCAATTAAGTCAAAACAAATGTATAGAAATAATCATATGTGTTCCATTCACATAGCTTTCTCTGCCTATTCTGCTATACATAGTCTTATAAAATTTCCTTTCTTCTTCTTCTTCTTCTTCTTCTCTTCCTAAATACTTCAGGAATCGATATAATCATTAGCAGAAATGGTATTTTTCTTAGTTCCTTGTAACTAGAAATCAAGGAAGGAAATCCACTATTCTAAAATAATCTAAAATGTCCAAATACAGCTCTTCTAAAAGCTGATTGCTAAGGCTTGGCCAGGAGTAAAATAAAGGAAAAACCAATAATGATTACCCATTTGAAAAACTTTTTAAATATCTGAAAATGTAAAGCAAAATCTCTGAAATGGTTAGCTCTACAAAAAAAAAATTATCTGACATACAGTTTTTTAACGAGATCTACTTTTTTGTGTTTCTCTCTCTCTCTCTTTCTCTCTCTTCCTCTCTCTCTCACGGTTTACTATTCATACAAAAGTTATTTAGAGTGAACGGGAATTCAGAGACATTTCCTGGGTTCAAATCCAGCGATGGAGAACGATGGTTTTTTTTCGGGCGTAAAGGTTCTTAGCATGGCTCCCTTCGGAAAGGAATAAAGCCGTTGGCTCGTGTCGAAGATTTACGGCAAGAATCCCAAGCCTGATAAAGAGGTCGCTGAGCAAAACCAATCGGTTCATTACGCCCAATATAGAATGGGACGCTGAGAACCGCTGTAGTTAAAGAGCGTCTATAAATAAAACTCCATTTCCAGAGGCATTCCAGAAAGCTGAAAATGAACGTTACATATGTCATGAAAATATATAAAAGGTACGTCATTTTAATAAAAATAGATGTATAGCAGGATAGCTTTGAAAAATAACCCTTGTAAAAGGTATTCTTGTATCAGGAGATATTCTTGAAAATATTTGTGCCACCTCCTTGAACAACGCTGAATTTAAATATCAGATTTGGTTTTAACAGACTTTTCGTTTTTGAGCTATGCTGTTGACACACATATGGTCATACCACACATACACACACACATACACCTGTACACACACACATGGTTATATCACACTCGAACACACACGTACAAACCCTTTTCTAAAAATCTTTTTTACTTTGTAATCATAGCACATGGTACACAGAGAAGATATTGCATTCCACTAAAAATTGGATACCTAGATTGTACTGGAAATACATGTTTTAAGCCACATTGTATCCAAATAAAAATAGGTTTAAAAGATTCATGTGTGTGTGTGTGTCTGTGAGCGTGATAACTCAAAAATGTAAAGTCGGTAAAATACCAATTAAGTTCAGTATCTTCTAGGGATGCAAAGAAGATTTTGAGGAAAATTCCCCCACCCTAATTTACATTATGAAAATTCGAAAATTCGAAAATTTTGATTTTCTCAAAAGTGGCTCTAACGATTTTGACTAAAATACCGTATGCTAAAGATATTTACATAAAAATAAAATGCTTTCCTTGAATTTTCTGATTAACTCTTTGTTATAGATGAATGTTGCTCAATTTTGCATAATTGGTAAACCGTAAAAGTTAGCCAAAAGCTTACTACACAAGAACTATAAACCTCGTTAAAAACAAAATTTATATCATATACATTTTATTCGTGGAGTTGGCCATTTCCGAGATATCCCTTATTTTTAGTTTTAGTTTTAAAATACTTACTTTTCTCATACGGAAACTTGTAAACTCCTGACTGGAAAGAAATGGATTTCAATTGATTGGCAATGAGCTTTTAAAAGATTTGATTATAAATAAAATAAATATATTCTATTAAGTCATTATGATATTATGGGTGCATTTTTACTTAAACCTACCTAATTAAAAATGCAATATATAAAAATGATAATTTATTACAATGAATATAAATGTTTCTAAAACGCCTAGCACATTCCCTTACAAGAAAGCAAGTAGTAAGAGAATGTCTGCTAACGGTTATTTCGATTAACATAAATTAGATAGAAGAATATGCTTTTTAGAAAAATATGCTACAAAGATGTAGAGAATGTCATGTGAATGGAACACATAAAATTGTTTTATTCAGATTATCTCTAATCATATATTTCCAGTGAAATTTCGGTGTGAATTTTTTTATAAAATGCAATATCTTATATTATGTGCATTGCACGTTGAGAAAGCAAACAATTTCTTTTTCCGGGATGGGACAGGTTGCTCTAATTTCAAGCCCCAATCTTAATGATTAAATCTAATTTTATGTTCGGCAGAGACTGGGTGTTAATAAGATTATTCCTGTACACAAAATAGCTCGGGTTCTTTTATAGGATTACTCCATGACTCAAGTCTGGAACTGCGAGATTTGACCACTGGTTATGTTTTAGTATTACAACGCGTTTTCCACCCACATTTTATCAAGAAATCTCGAGTAATGCTATATTATCATCACTCTGAGTTATCTATAAAAAGCTTTATAATTTTTCATTCCATAGTTCAGCACTAAAACCTATACTGGTGGGCATAAAAAGAGATCATAAATGGAAGACACCTATTTATACTGTTCATGACAAATATAGACCTACTCTTTGCTTGCATGAGCTGCTATGGCCCTTTCTATTCAATCACTCCCCTAAAATTTGGCGGAATTGCCGAAGGGTAACATTACATGCTAAATTCTCTCTTTGTTGTTAGTACCACTAAGGAACCGCTTGGTTGAATTTATACGCAAAAACAAAATATTTCGGTTGTTCAAATGTGTCTCCGCAGTGAGGTAAATACGCTAGCACGCTCACTCATCACAGCTCAGTTGGTAACGGATCGCGCTAGTTATTATTGGGAATGAAGGTCAAGGAAACTGAGATTACTTATTCACCACTGTTACAGAAGATATTGGAATTGTTTTTGTTGTTGTTGTTTTTTTTTCATTTTTTTTTTCCATTCCTGTAGGCAGAGTTCGGCACTTTTTTCCTTATTTGGACACTTTGATTGGGGGTTCCCGGAGTAAATTTCTGATTTTTATAAGCCTCTATGTTCTGCCTGTTTCCCGTGCTAGTTTCTGCATTTATTTAATGGCGATCCTAACACCACATCCAAAATTTCGTCCAGTTTAGCCTGCTAAAAGTTTAGGCCTACCGCTTTTCGGAGCATAATTCTGTCTCAGGGAATTTGGAATTTAGTAATTAAATCTCACACAGAATCACGATGAAGACATACCGAGCATACGAAAACGTTCAAGACATTTATGTTTTCATTTTCTGAAATCTTAACATCATTAAGGAATACAGCCTCAACTAAAATTCTCTCTTTTCAAAGGTTAACATTCTGTCTACATTTCACAGCACAATCAGACAGTATTGACTTGAAGCAAACAGTTCACACAGCATTATCTAAATAATACTCCTCCTCCATAGCTCCTTCCCAACCTAACCACAGCCACTGCCGTCGGAGTGTACTACGGAGACTCTTTTTAGACACCCGTTACTACTACTACTACTACTACTACTACTACTACTACTACTACTACTACTACTACTACTACTACTACTACTACTACTACTACTACCACTACCACTACCACTACCACTACCACTACCACTACCACTACCACTACCACCACCACCACCACTACCACTACCACTACCACTACCACTACCACTACCACTACCACTACCACTACCACTACCACTACCACTACCACTACCACTACCACCACCACCACCACTACCACTACCACTACCACCACCACCACTACTACTACTACTACTACTACTACTACTACTACTGCTACTGCTACTGCTACTGCTACTGCTACTGCTGCTGCTGCTACTGCTGCTGCTGCTGCTGCTGCTGCTGCTGCTGCTGCTGCTACTGCTACTACTGCTACTACTGCTACTACTGATACTACTGCTACTACTGCTACTACTACTACTACTACTACTACTACTACTACTACTACTACTACTACTACTACTACTACTATTGATAAAGACGACCAACTTTTACTTTCTCTGTCACATATTTACAACGCACATAGAAGATACTCGTGCTGCATTCCACCCAAAAATTTATTCCGAGGTTTCCCCAAAAATACATGCTTTGAGGATACGTGTATCAAAAGAATTCTTTAAAAAAAGAAAAAAAGGTTCGAGTGCGTCTGTACGTGTGTATTCCTGTGTCTGTGAACTGAATTACCCAAAAACCAATAGCCGGTAAAGTACCAAACTTGGTATTTAAGTTTACTATATTCTAATAATGCGACACAGGAAAATTTTCCACAAACCAAATATCCTTTACATGAGATGTTTTTCCAAATTATCGATCAAAAATAGTTCTTAGAATTTTAATTAAAATGCTAATACATTAAAGATATTTACATGAGAAATAAAACCTATATCCTGAATTTTCTGGGAATAACCTTCAAACTTCTGTTCATTGTGAAGGACTTTGCATAGCCGGTAAAACATAGGAGATAGATAAAATGTTGTTGCACAAAAAATATGTAACTCATTCAAATGCAATTTATGTTCAATTACAATGTTTTGTCGAGGTATACCGCGTTATTGGTTTCAATTTTAAAATACATGAACTTTTAAAACAGGAGAACTCATTCGTTCATTCTCTTTTGTTTTACTCCTGATCATGCAAAGAGAATCACATTTCAATCTCAATCACATAGCGTCAGTTTTTTTTTTAGAAAAATGACTATCGCTTTAGCCAAGTGTGCTCCCTTATTTCCCTTCTACTTACTCGAAGCAAGTAATAAGATCATTTCTGCTAAAATTAATCTCTTTTAGCATTATATAGAAAAACCAATAATCTTTTAAGAATATAGCTTTTTTTTTTTTTTTTTTTTTTTTTTTTTTTGTAGAATAGGTAAAGACTCTCTTATAACTCTCATTTTTTTATTAAAGATTATTCCCTATTCTGCATTGAGTCTAAGTGACTATTTCATGTGGACATGTCTATCTATTCTGTAAAAATGTAGTACAAACATTTATTCTTCTATATACTTCATTCTGATCCAGATAAACATGCGTAAAATTGGTTTCCTCGTGGAAAACAAGGAATGAACGAATATACTAGGCTAAAGCTATAATAAATATTTTATATGGAGTTTTCAGTCTGCTGTACCCATCCAACTCTTCTACACACGGCTTGCGTGAAAAAAAAAAATGTAATCAACTTCTAGAATAATAATACGAGGAAGGGTACGCTTAACTTGGATGGGTGAAGACAATAAAGTCATGCTGAGAGGAGGACTGGAAGAAGGATAGTGGCAGGATAGAACAACTGGAGAAGTCAACTGTAAGTAAAAGCAAAGAATGAAAAATGGAAAACTTGTATAAGTAAAAGTCAGTAATTATCAGATTCTCCAACGCAGCGATCACGCTAAGTGGAGAGCTATAGCGGCAAAAATTAATCATCTAAAATTCTGCAGTAGAGATTTCCAACTCAACTGATTGACCTAGAGGATCTCGTTTCAACCACCGACGGCCCGACAACACGTCACCAACAAAAGTGAGTACATATTATTCTAACTCCTGCTACGTGGTTAAAACAAGAAACATATTACTATTTGCAAATTCGTTTATTATAAAACTTGAATTTTATGTGACTATTTTTAAAAATAAGCTGTGTGGAATACTTTTTTTAGAACAGATGCTCGGAGATGGAACATTATTTGGCAGAATGTCTACTGTAAACATATTTCAACTGATTGGCAAGAGACGGCTTATGAAGTGTTAAATGAGACCATACCGACAGCAGAAAAACTCTGGCGACATGGGCGAGTACAATCTAACCTCTGTGCACTCTGCTCCAACGTTGATACTTTGGAGCATCGCCTTATATCGTGTCGGCAGGTTGCTGGCATTTGGTTGGTGCTTAATAGCTATCTAACCAAATGGTGCCAGCCGGAGACCCCGCCGTGCCTGGAGAAACTCTGGCGCCTGGAATTTCATTTCTCGAATACCTACCTTCAACGTAGTGTGATTTGGTTGGTAGCGGGAACACTCCATTGGATTTTGAAACAGAATATCGACACTGTGGCAAAGAGGGAAGACTGGTTTGGGTTCCTGAGACAAGAACGATGGAAAGTGATGAAGTCCGGATTTATCGGCGATATGCAGCCATTTATCACCATGTTTGAGGTTACCACCTAACATTGTTAGTCTCTCGGTGGACTATCACCTCCACACTAAGAAGCACTGACAATGTTGTTAGGTTCAGCTTCCCGCTTCTGTGATTAAAAAAGAAACTATTATGGTCAACTAGCATTAAAAAAAAAAAAAAAAAAAAAAAAAAAAATGCCAGAATTGAAAAAAAAAAAAAAAAAAAAAAAATGTAACTATTCGGGCTAAGGATTCATTAACCCGATATTAATTATGTTTATTTTTTGTGGTTTAGTTTTAGAAGATGATGGTTTATTTGCACTGATTTGTAGTTATTAAAAAGAGTGTTAGTCAAAAAAAAAAAAAAACAGCGACTTTAGAGAATAAAAGTTACTTTGTATATAATCGAGCAGGCTAGAGTATTGAAAAGTGGCAAAATATTACAGTTATCATTTGATAATAACTATATAAGTTTCAACAGAATACTTTAAATTCTATGGATTTTCCAAATTTCAAAGATGCATTATCTTAAGATTGCACCGAGACGTTCATCATCTAGATCATCATCGTCGTCGCCGTCGTCGTCGTCTTCAAGTCTTTCGGCCTCTTGTGCCTCAACATTGTTCTTTCTAAAGGATGCCCAATATTTTTATCTGTTGTGTTAAATTGCACTGCAGATTTTATTATTCTATTGTTAGACATGCTTTGGACATCATCTCTCCGTTTAGTTATTATTTTTCAATTAAATATGTAACAGTTTGTACTAGTATCAGTATTGCTTTTATGATCCTGTAATGCATATCCTGCTACAAAGGGAGGAGCTTCACTCTGAAGATTCCGATGTTAAAGATCAACATTTACAACCTACAGCAGCAAAGGGAAGGCTATTACTTTGTAACATTTTGTAAATATTTCTTTTCGCACATTATGCTTTCATGAACGTTATATAGTTCCACAAAAATTCCCTAATCTAGTCAATTTGTTTCTAATTTACGTTTTTACACACCTAAACTACCATTAAATACAATTAGGTATTATTTCTTCACTTTTACTCACCGTAATATTGTATTACAAGTATTTCTCAAGTTTATAATATTAAAATATGCCTTAGATAAATAATTCGCTTTAGTTTCTTACAATAGTTTTCACTGTTTCACTAGGTATCGGACGGGTAGCGGTTATATCATCCATAGTTGGCGTTCATACCGTAAAATTCTGAACTACCAATATTTGAATACAACCTATCATCAGTAATATATAGTAATCATCATATCACTATGAAAAAATAGTGGAAATAGAACGAAATGAGCATGCGGTGTTTTCGTTGAAGGTTTGTGTGTGTGTGTGTGTGTGTGTGTGTGTGTGTGTGTGTGTTTGTGTGTGAGTGTGTGTGTATGTATGTGTGTGTAAATAAACTGATTCTTTTGCGCTTAATAATTTTCACTGGTTTCGTCAAAGTTTGCGAGCGAAGCGATCAAGCCCTGTGTTAGGTCTGATTAATGTGTGTATGTGTGTAAATAAGATGATTTTCCTGTACTTTGCTTATAATAATCACCAGTGGTTTCATCAAAGCACGCGAACGATACGAGCATGCGCTGTGTTAGATATAGGTTGTGTGTGTGACAATAAAGTGATTTTCATGTGTTTAATTATAAGTAACTTTTTTTCTCTCTGGAGAATTTTTCTTAGTTGGCAGCATCAAAATGGCATTACTTCTGAACCGGAGACAGTTGCTTCCCGCCAACCAACTACTTTTCTATCTTTTCTTATCATGCAAATTTTGTAAATTTAGCTAGTTAAGGGTGTGGTGCGTTATACCAATTCCAGACAACAACATTTTGATTCCTAGACGTCCCACAGTGAATAATTTCATAACTGCGATATGTTAGATGGTTGAACCAGCGTAGGCCAATTTTAGCTCTATACCATCTTATTTAGTACATTAAAAATTGTACCTTAAGTATTTACTTGTTCAATTATTTGTCCATATATAATAATTTTGTCGATTAAGCCCAGTATAAGCGGATACGTTTTTTTTTAAAGTAGTTTATCTTGTTTATTTGATTTTTCCTAGCTTGTTCTATATGCTTTATTAATTTGCAGTCCTTCAAAGTTTATATTTATGGATATTTATTGTGTTCACAAATTTCAGAAATTGAATTTTGAAAGTTTTCGCAAATTCAGAGTTTTGTATAAGCCATTACCTTCTTGTTCTCACTACACCTTTCTAAGATAGTCTCTTTCACTTTTAATCGTCCACATCCCAAAGGACATGTTGCACTGATTGTTCACTTTTCCTACACACGCATGTTGGATCTTTGCAATCTTAAATCGGTTAAAACAAATTCCAAATGTTATATGCTCCGTTAGTATTCTAGTTGGGCCCCGAAGTAAGTTCTTTAATCATATTTGTGTATAATAAGACATAAAACATTAGGAAGCTATATATAACAGCTATAAAATGTAAACTCTAACTGCCATCGGACAATGCTCGTCGGAAGGTTACAAGATGGCAAGAAGTATAGCGTCGCTCACTAGCATGCCAGTTGGAAGTAATGTCATGGTACTCCAGGAGATGGATAAAGAGGTATTTTATATATAGCGCCATCTCCTGTACAAAAAATGTCTCCTTCTGTAGGTTTCAATGCTGAAATGCCAACACTTCTGTTTTATTGGTCCATATCTCATTCCATTCAAACTTTGATGTGTTCCATGCTGTTCCATTAACTTTCCCTGTACAAGATTTTTCCTTTATCTACGTAAGACTAATCGAGATAAACATTAGCAGAATTAGTCTTGTTACTTGCTATCTTGTAAGTAGAAGGGAAATAAGGGAATACACTAGGCAATGCACCCCGAATAATTTGAGGCATCTTTTTATCTCACTCAATAATGTAATTTGGGAAGATATTTTATTCTGCCATTACACAAGTGCTGATTAAGTTTTTAAATTATTTTTAATACTTTTTAAATGTGTTTTATATGTGTTGTCCTATTGTTGTTGTGAAACATAAGGTTAAGATAAGTAATAAAAAACTTAATACTTGGTTTAATGATGACTTGAAGCAAATGAAAAACAAGGTTATAGCTGTCAATACTGTATATAAAAATACAAAATTAGAAGCAGCATTAATAATGTGTAAACTATCTAGAAATCAATATAAATCTGTACTACAAGCAGCAAAACTAGGTAGCAATTTGGAATATATTGAAAACCAACAAAATAGATGTAAAGCAGTATGGAATGTTTTGAAATGAGAAAATAAAGGTTCTAAGAATATGTTTACTGAACCTATCTCATCAGATATCTTTAAAAATATTTTTCTGAATCTGTGAAAGATAATTGTGATAAAGCAAAGCAAATATCACAGCACTTTAATGTAGCAAAAATAATTCTAAGTAATAAGTAATATTGTAATATAAGTTTTATGAGGCAAGAAGTAACTGAGGAGCTGGTTATCCAAGTTCATGAAAAAATGAGTAACTCTCCTAGTGAGTATATATATGGACTTAGTAATAGAATAATTAAATCTGTTATTAGTTATATTCTGAAACCATTTATATATTGTATCAATTTATGCTTAAATGCTGGAGTATTTCCTGAGGAGCTGAAAATTGCTAAAACAGTTCCCATTTTTAAGAAAGGTGTTGTGAATAAACCAGAAAATTACAGGCCAACAGTTATTGTTCCTATATTAGGTAAAGTTTTTGAAGGCGCTGTGCTCCATCAATTAAGGTTATATACTAAAGAAAATAACATTCTCAGCCCTTCACAATTTGGCTTTTCCCCAGGTAGAAGTACAACATTTATTAGAGGTTGTGTATAAAGCATTTAAAGACAAGGAAAATGCTCTTGCTTTATTATTTGATTTAGGCAAAGTTTTGATTGCATTCCACATGACTTATTGCTAATAAAATTAGAATACAATGGAATTATAAATACTAAGTATAACTTCTTTTACACATATTTAACTGGACGTAGCCACGCTGTTTTTGTTAATGTTTTAAGTAGTATAAGTGACTACATTTATTTTGGAGTATCACAAGGAGCTATCTTAGAACCCTTTCTATTTCTTATTATGATAAATGACCTGCCATGTAATATACCTGCTAAGACGATTCTATAAGCTGATGATTCCACTTTTATTTTTGCACATAATGAATTTGCTGCTTTAAATAATATGTGTTATGAGATAATTCAGGATGCTACTAAATGGTTCTCTAGCAATGGTTTTTTAACTAACAGTGACAAAAAGCAAAACATTATTTTTAGCCTTAGACAAAGCTCAAATGATGTTGAATACATCATTTGAGCTTTATAGAGCTTTTAGGAATGGTTTTAGGCACAGAATTAACCTGTACTTCACACGTTGAAATGGTCTGTAAAAAGTATTCCAAAGTTGTGTATTTACTAAGAACCTTTACAACAAAGTACCTTGTAGCTATTTAAACCAAATATATCTTGCTTTGTGTGAAAGTGTTTTTAGCTTTGGACTATTAGTATATGGGAACTGTTGTAAATTAAACGATATTTTACTTCTACAAAAGAAAGCCATGAGAATTTTATGTCATACTTCTTACAATGCTCCATGTAGACCACTTTTTAAGCAACAGAACATTTTAACAGTGCACAATTGCTATATATCACAACTATTATTATATCTACACAAGAATTTAAATCAATTTAAACTGAACCGGCATGTGCACATATTGAATACCAGAAATATTGACAAATTACATGTTCCATACACTAGATTAAAGAAAGTTAAAGATAGTTACTTGATAACCAGCATTATTGCCTATAATAAGCTTCCTGGCCACATGACAGACCTGAATGTAATACAGTTTAAGGCTAAAGTAAAAAAATCTGATGCGTACCATTCACATGACTTTCTCTATATCCCAGCAATAAATTATTCTTAAAAAGCTTATGCTTCTATTTACTTCATGCTAATCTAGAAAAATTAGCAGAAATAGTCTTATTACTTTCTTCCTTGTAAGTAGAAAGGAAATAAGGGAGTGGCATAGGCTAAAGCGATAGTCAAAAGTGACTGAAGTTCCTTTGTTTGTATGGACATGAGTTGACAAATTCCTGTATGAGAAAAGTTAAGATTTTCGACCCTGAAAACAAAAACAAGGAATATCTCAAAAACGAGCAGCTCCAAGAAACAAATGTACACAACATAAATTGTGTGTTTTAATGTGCTCTACATTTTTTGTGTGGTAAGTTCTTGTCTATCTCTTACGGTTTAGCAGTTATACAAAATTAAAAAATTCACTCAGGATAAAGTAGTCTTCAGAGGCTATTCCCAGAAAATTCAGAATATACATTTTATTTGTCGGTTAAATATCTTTAATATACGATGTTTTAATCAAAATCGTTAGAGCCATTTTTTAGAAAATAAAATTTTTCGAAAAAAGTTCCATCTAATGGGTAGTTCGGGGTTGGTGGATTTTTCTCAAAATCTTAGTGTCGCATCCCTGGAAGATTCTAAATTTAAATACCAAGTTTGGTATTTTATCGACTTTTCGTTTTTAAGTTATCGTGTTCACAGGCACGCGGACACACGGACACACACACAGACCTTTTTCTGAAAATACTTTTTTTAGATAAAGGGGACCCTAAAATATATATTTCCGGTGAAATCTCGGTATCGAATTTTTTGGTGGAGTGCAATACCTTCTCTATACAATATGTACATAGTTCGTATAGAGAAAGTAAAAATGGTTTATGTACAATATATTTTACAATTTGGATGCATTTGTAATAATACAATTTGTATATGACTGACTTTATATCTTACTTGTATATATTATTTTGACCATGTACCTAATGACTAATGTACCTAATGACTGAACAAATAAATACTGAATACTAAAACTGGAAGTCAAATGTTTTAAAAGCTATCTGTATTTGAAGCAATTAAAATACCTTTCTCTTTTGCATTCCCGCGAGTAAAACAAAAGAGATGAACCGAAAGGTGATTTACTGTTTTAGAACAGCTTTAGGTAGTTTAAAATGTAAACCAATAACAAATAATTTCTCGGAAATGGTTAACTTAAAAAAAGTTTATTAGACAAATTGTGTGTTTTGATGAAATCTACATGTTTTGTTATATAATAACTTTTTGTCCATCTCTTACAGTTTACGAGTTATATAATAAAGTCAGTCAGAAAGAAGAGGTCTTCAGACGCTACTCCCAGAAAATTCAAGATATACATTTCGTTTGTTATAGATTATATTAAACATATAGCATTTAATCCAAATCGTTAGAGGCATTTTGAGAAAATAAATATTAGCAAAAAATATTCTGTCTAAAGTGTAGTTGGGAGGGGCGTATTTTCTTAAAAACCTCTTTGTTACATCCTTGAAAGATATTGAGCTTAAATACCAAGTTTTGTATTTAACCGATATTTCGTTTTTGAGCTAAGCTGCCCAGACACACACACACACGGACATGCTTCTAAAATATTTTTTACTTTCTCTACACGTAGTACTATGCACATGGTGTATAGAGAAGGTGTAATCCACCCAAAAATTCGATATTGAGATTTCCCCAAAAATACACATTTTAGGATCTCCTGTAAAAAAAATAAAGCATTTTTGCTTTTTTTACACATACAATGGGCACCCGTCATCAAAAAAAAAAAAAAAAAAATAAAAGAGTTATGTCTGGAACGGCAAATTCGTGTAACTCCCTCACGGCACAACGCCTTGTACACACATCCGCGATACCGCTGTGTAACGGCGGCAGCAACAAGTTGTCGCGAGTTCCAATTCTTAATATTAATAACGCATATGATCAATAATCATAATCAACATAGCACAGTTTGGATTGTTAATTTGCCATTTTTTAGGTGAGTTCATGTAGCCCTGCGACAAAACATTGGTTACTTCGGTCCTGAGGGTCACATGTTCGCTTCTCACATGTTGCAAACGTTTTTCTTTTCTTCTCCTTCCCTTTACGATCTTGAATCAACACATAACAGCTGTTTGACATATTTATTTCATACCCGAAATTCAGTACAGTTAATAATATGATGCTTATTATGATGCTTCTTGAAGGGTTTATTCTACAGAACATCAATATGCTACACACGAAACCACGTGGTGCGCAGAAATATTAAAAGTATTGTTCAGAGTATTGTTTCAAAATATTTTTTAATATCCATTTTTTTACTTCACAAACTGATCAAACACACCCTTCACAAAGCGAGCAAACACACCCTTTATAAAACGTGGCTTCACAATTCCTCCATGGTCGCGTATCTGTATCGTGTTGAGGTTGGATATCAAGGGACGGTCTAGGTGTGCTATGGTATCTTGATGATTCAATGACGGTGTGCAATACACGGTAATACTCGATAATATTTTGATTCCCTCTGAAAATATGTATTCTCTATTGAAAACGTGTGAGCTGAGGTAAAAATGGAGTTGCATTCCAGTTATCTGTAAACGGACGAAGGATTAAAGACGGCTTTTGCGCACAAATTCAAGAAGCCTGTGCTCTTGTAGTTTCTCGTTTACATTACTGTAGGCATTTATTTTGCCCATGCCCCGAATATTAAATTATGTTAAACGGGCTCAGGTTCCATAAACCCGATATTGATTATGTTCATTTTTTGTCTTTTAGTTTTAGAAGATAACAGTTGTTTTACACATATTTTTACTTTCTCTACACGTACTGTGCACGTATGGAGAAGGTACTGCATTCCATTCCAAAATTCGATACCGAGATATCACCGGAAATATAAGTTTTAGAGTCTCCTGTATCTAATAAAGCATTTTTAGAAAAAAGGTGCGGTGTGTGCATGTGGCAGTGTGTTCATGTGTCCGTGAACACCATAACTTAAAAACTACACCTCTGTAAAATATCAAACGTATACAATCTTTTCGTGGAACTATATTTTTCTCATACAGAAATTTGTCAACTCTAAGCATACAAACAAAATAACTTCAATCAAATAGCAACCAGCTTTCAACAGATTTTACTATCGATCTAGCCCATCATACTCCCTCGTTTTACTTCTACTTACAAGGAAGCAACTAATAAGTTTTTGTTAATGTTTTCTCGATTAGAAGAATAAGCTTTTTACCAATAATTTATTGCAGAGAAAGTCATGTGAATGGAACATCAGATTTTTAGAAAACTGTTCGTGTGTATCTGTGTCTGTCCGTGTGTCTGTGAACACGATAGCTTAAAACAAAAATCGATAAAATACCAAACTTGGTATTTAAGTTTAGTATATTCCAGGGATGGGACACGAAGATTTTGACCAAAATTCCCTGACCCCAAACTACCCTTTACATGGACAATTTAAAAAAATTTGAATTTCTCAAAAATGCCTCTAACGATTTTGATTAAAATACCATATTTTAAAGATATTTACATGACAAATAGAATGTGTATCTTGAAGTTTCTGGGAATAATCTCTAAAGGCTTCTTTATTCTGGAGGAATTTTGCTGAATTTTGCGTAACTAGTGAACTGTAAGAAATAGGCAAAAACGTACTACTTAAAAATATATATGTATAATGTATTTTTGAATTTATGTCATGTAAGATTTTTTGTTGTTGTGAAATTGGCCATTTTGAAATATTCCTTGTTATTTGTTTCAGATTTAAAATAATTAAAATTTTCTCACAATTGAAAGTTTAAACTCCGGGCATGCATAGAAACGCATTTCATCCACATGGCAACCAGATTTTAAAAGACTTGATGTCGTTTTATCGTATTTAGCCGATTTTCCTTCTACTTACAAGAAAGTAAGCAATAAGACAATTTTTGCTAATGTTTATCTCGATCTACATAAAGTAGATAGAAGAACAAGCATTTTAACAATAATTTGTTTCAGCGACAAAGAGAAAGTCATGTGAATGGAACACATAAGATGTTTTACCTTCTCTAGCCCGTATATACAATATACATAGTGGATAGAGAAGGTATTGTATTCCACCCAAAAATTCGATGCCGAGATTTCATCGGGAATAAATATTTTATGGTATTTTGTAGTCCGAAAAAAAATTTAGAAAAAGATTCGAGGTATATGTGTGTGTGTCTGTGGACAGCACAGTGAAAAACGAAAAGTCTGTTAAATACCAAACTTGGTATTTCATCTCAGTATCTTTCAAGGCTACTACACGAAGATTTTCAAAAAAAATCCCCCAACCACAACTACCGTTTATATGGTACATTTTTCGAAAATTTTGATTTTCTCAAAAATTACTCTAACGATTTTGAGTAAACTGTGTATATTAAAGATATTCACATCATAAATAAAATTTTCTTTTGAATTTTCTAGCTATAGTCTCTGAACAGCTCTTTAATTTGTCTGAGTTTGCAGAATTTTGACTAACGGTTAAACTGTAAGATATAGACAGAAAGTTACACAAAAATTGTAGAAATCGTTAAAACACACAAATCATGCCGGATATATTTTTCCTGTAGAGTTGGCCGTTTTAGAGATATTTATTGTTTTTGGGTTCTGTTTTAAACTAATTAACGTTTCACAAACAGGACCATGCAAAGCTAACTCAACCTGAATTGTTTCACATAGCAACCAGTTTTTAAAGGATTTGTCTATCCTTTTGCGTAGTATATGTCTTTATTTCCCTTCTACTTACAAGGAAGCAAGTAATTAGATAAATTTTGCTAATATGTATCTAGATTACTATGACATAGATAAAAGGATAATTGTCTGTTGTAACACAAATTGTGAATGGAAAGTTATGTGAATGGAACACATCAGAATTTTTTTTTGTCTCAGGTTGTCTCAAAACACGTATTTCCGGTGAAACCTCGGTATTGAACATTTGGATGGAAGACCATACCTTCTCTGTCATGTAAATTGTACATACGTGTTAGACAAAGTAAAAATTTGACTCAACTTATGTTCAGCAATTTGGACTTCGTTGAAGACGTTTCCTGTTATGAGGAAATACCAGCAACTATTAGCAGTGTCAGGAAATTCAAATTCATTTAGATTATTTAAGTAGTTTGGCTTAATGAGCCTCGGACTCCAAAGAGAGGGTGCGGTGAGAAAATCTGATGAGTTTCATTCACATGACTTTCTCTACATCTCTGTAACACATTATTATTATCTATTCACTTCATGCTCACCGAGATACACATAAGTAGAAATGCTTTCTTGTAATCAGAAGGTAAATAATGGAATGCACTAGGCTAAAACGATAGTCAAATCTTTTAAAAGCTGATTGCCATGTGGATGAAACCCGCTTCTTTGCATTGCCAGGGTTGACAAATTCCCATATTTGAAAAGTTTAAGTATTTTAAAACTGAAATCAATAATAAGGAATATATAAAAAATGATCAGCTCCACGAAGAAAAATGTATATAACATAAATTGTGTGTTTCAACGAGATCTATGTGTCTTGTGTAGTCAGTTTTTCTCTATCTCTTACGGTTTACTAGTTATGCAAAATCCTGCAAAATTCATCCCGAATAAAGAGCTCTTCAGAGGCTATTTCTACAAAATTCAACACAAACATTTTATTTGTTGTGTAAATATCTTTAATATTAATTATTTATAATTATTCGGTATTATAATAAAAATTGTTAGAGCCGTTTTTAAGAAACTCACACGCACCTGTTTATAAAAATTCTTTTTTGGATACTGGGTACCCTAAAACGTCTATTTCCTGGGAAATCTCGGTATCGAATTTTTGGGTGCAATGCAATACCTTCTCTATACACTGTACACAGTACGAGTAGAGAAAATAATAAAACGAGACATACGTGAGCTGACGTCATCAACATCGCTACCAGAGACAAGGCGTGTTGTGCAGTTTATATAAGAGGTGGGGTGGCTGTAACGAACGTCTTTTGGATGCCTGCGGTAGGGTGAAGAGGGGGAGGGGGCGATGCAGTCCCATCAGCAAATACGAGCGTGGTGGGGGAAAGGGTGTTCAACTTCATGCCATCTAATTTTCAGTTAATCTCGTGGAAACAAGAATTAAAGTTGGTGTTTCGCGAGAGGAGCATATGAAGTCTCTCATTATCCTGGTGTACCCAGGCTCCATCATTATCATACACTTAGCGCGCCTGGCCTCGGCGCATCATAGCTTTCAATTGTTGCCTGAGCAGAAAAGTTGCTCCTCTACTTCATATGAGAAAGAGCTGATGATGTCACATCCTGAACTCGCAACAGTTAACTGCTGTGCCGGGTACTTAAAGAATGGCGAAGTAAACGATGTCAATGTTAGTCAAAATTAATCGATTTCTGTACAATTTCACTAAGCTTTCTTTAAATTAAAATCTAGTGCTGCATTAAAATTTTGATATCCTTTTCACTTTACGTTCACTTCAACTCTGTAACAAACTATGATTAAAACGCATTATTTTATCTATATCATACTAATCGAGTTAAACATGAGCAGAAGTGGTCTTATTACTTGCTTTCTTGTAAGTAGAAAGGAAATTAGCAAGTAGTACACTAGACTAAAGCGATAGTCAAATCTCGAGCTGGTTGCTATGTAAATGCAATTTCGTTTCTCTGTATAGCCAGAAATTGACAGTTACTGTATGGGAAAAGTGAAAGTATTTTAAAACTGAAATCAATATTATGGAATATCTCGGAAATGGTAAACTCTAAGATAAAAATGCATATGACCTAAATCGAGTGTCTTAATGAGACTTGTATGTTTTGTTAGCAAGTTTTTGTATATCTCTTGCGGTTATTTATAAATATTCATCCAGAATAAAGAGGTCTTCAGAGGCTGTTCCCAGAAAATACAAGATATACATTTTATTTGTCATGTAAATACCAGTCTTTAACATAATCAAATCATTAGATCCAATTTTGAGAAAAACAATATTTTCGGAATTTTATTTCATGTAAAGGGTAGTTTAGAGTGGGGTATTTTTTTTTCTTCTTCTTCAAAATCTTCGTGGCACTTTCCTGGAATATACTAAAATTAAATACCAAGTTTGGTATTTTACTGTCTTTTCGTTATTGTTGTCGTGTTCACAGACGCACGGACGCAGGGACACATATACACACGCGCGTGCGCGCGCGCACACAAACATACACACACACAGATATGTTTCTAAATGCGATATCTATATACAGGGGACCCTAAATACATATATTTTCGGTGAAATCTCAGTATCGAATTTTTGGGTAGAACACAATAGGTACCTCTTTTATTCTGTATGTGCATAGTATGTGTATAGAAATTAAAATATGTTGTTCTTTTTTATTCAGAGGGTCCCAAAACATGCATTTCCGGTGAACTCTCGGTATCGATTTTTTCGGTGGAACGCAATACCAGCTCTACCTACGTACTATGCACTAAGTAAGAGCAAGTAAAAACACATCTTCGAATTTATAATGGTAAATGAGAGTAAATTTGTCATTCAGGGTCAAAAATTACTATTTAAAAAAATCAAGTATCCCAACTTGTATTATATTTTCCGAAGTTTCGTAGCTTACGAGTTAAAATTAAGTAATTTTGTTTGTTAACGGTGCAATGAATGCGAAGATTATATCCGCGCCGCTGGTATGCCGTAATTTCATCCGGCATTTCTTCTTAACATTTTTGTAAATTTATTGACATGGGACAATCGCGTTTAAGGTGAAATTTGGAAAACCTATAGTATGGAAGATATATTGTTGAAATTTACACCGGTTATTATACACAGATTTTTTGTCATATATAAAAATCATAGTCACATGGTTATTTATACAACTTTAATTGTCAAAATTCATTGTTGTAATAAAAATGATCCACGTGTTGCATTTTACAAAATATCCACATAAAATCCAGTTTTAGAGCAAATGTGTTTATAAACAGATCTGCCGTACTATATTTATACTTTCTCTACCGTACTGTGTACATAGTATATAGACAAGGTATTGTATTGCACCCAAATGTCGATACCGAGGTTTCATCGAAAATACATTTTTAGAAAAATGTGCGTGTGTGTGTGTCTGTGTGTGTTGGCAGCATAGCTCAAAAATGAAAAGTCCGTTATACCCAAACTTGATATTTAAGTTTCGTATCTTTCAGGGATGCGACACCCCCCCCCAACTGCTTTTTATATGGAAAAATTTTAGAAAGTTTTGGTTTTCTCAAAAATGGCTCTTACGATTATAATTAAAATCTCTTATGTTTAAGATAGATTATATGACAGATAAAATGTATATCTTAAAATTTCTGGGAGTAGTCTCTGAAGAGCTCTTCATTCTGGATGAATGTTGCGGAATTTTGCATAACTGATATACCGCACTAGATGGGCACTTACATTAAAAACACTTAGACTTCGTTAAAACACAATTTATGTCATATACATTGTTTCTTGGAGTTGAGGTTTTTTTTAGATATTTCTTATTATTGATTTCAGTTTTAAAATACTTAAAATTTCTCAAAGGAACTTGTCAACTCCTGGCCACGCAAAAAAAAAAAAAAAAAAAAAAAAAAAAAAAAAAAAAAAAAACTGATTTCAATCCTATAGCAACCACACTTTAAACCATTTCTGTCGGTTTAGCCTAGTTTATCCCCTTATTTCCCTTATACTTACAAGGAACTAAGTAATAAGACCGTTTCTGGTAATGTTTATCTCGAGCTTGCTGGCAAAAAATTGTAGAGAAAGCCATGTGAATGGAACACATCAGATTTTTTTCATATTTTAGCCATAATTAGTAGGTATAGAAAAATTATTAACTTCTGTACTCCACAAAACTCTTGATTTTTGATAATGTAATATTTTATTTCTCAAAATTGGAGCATTACTATGAAGAACAATATGAAGATTTTCTTCAATATGCTTTTAAAAGGAAGAATACAAATTTTGTAACAAATTAGTGAAAAATTGCATCGTGGAACATTGTGAATGTTGTAAAGAGGTGGAAAAAGTTTGCGAGAAAATAGGGTTTAAATTTGGGAATGCCTATTAATAAGCATTCTTTCATAATTCTATAACTTCAGTTAATTTGTGATTAAGAGCACCAAGTGGGAAAAGCGATATAGTTTCTTAAAGTTTGGAATTCATATAATTTTGTTATGTAAAAATAATATTTTAATTCTTCAGAATTTTTGGATAGGTTTCACAGATTTCTGGGCCAGATTTGAACCTACGAACTTGGCATCGGAAGCCATCACATAACCAACTGAGCTACTTATATCGACGTGGCCCTATGGCGTTTGTAGCTTTAGTAAGCATTAAACTTAATGTTTTCCCATTTCACTTTTTACTTTCTTTATACGTACTATGTATATAGTGTACAGTGAAGGTATTTTATTCAATAATGAGATTTCACCCGAAATACACATTTTGGGAACTTCTGAGTCCAATATATATATATATATATATATAGTCATACTTTGTATGTGTGTGTATCTGTGTGATGTGTGTGAGTGTGTGTGTGTGTGTGTGCGTGTGTTGGCATCATAGCTCAAAAACGAAAATTCCGTTATATGCGACCTTGATATTTAAGTTAAATATCTTCCAAGAATGCGATACAAAGGTTTCAAGAAAATCCTCGCACTTTCAATTACCCTTTACACGGAAAAAATTTCGAAAATATTGTTTAAAAAATGGCTCTAACGATTTTAATTAAAATCCCTTATTTTAAGATACTTACATAACAAATAATGTATGAGTTGAATTTTCTGGTAATAGCCTTCGAAGACCTCTTTATTCTGAATTTTACATAACTTTCAAACCGTAAGAGATACACAAAATCCTACTGGAAAGATATGTAGATCTCCTTAAAACACACAGTTTATGTCACATAATTTTCTTCCTGCAGTTGACCGTTTTATTGATATTCTTTTTTATTGGTTTCAGTTTTAAAATACTTAAAATTTTTCTCATACGGGAACTTCAATCCCACAGTAACCATATTTTAATCATTTAAGTATTGCTTTATCCTAGAGTATTCCGTTATTTACCTTCTCTATACACTATATACATAGAACGCGTAGAGAAAGTGAAAACTACTATCTAAAGGATAGTTTTGATCGCAAGGGAGCTTTTAAGAATATTTGTATCGCATCTCTGAAAGATACACAAATTAAATTATTTATTTGGTGTTCAACGCACACTTGTTTTTGAGTAATGCTGTTACACATACACACAGATGTGTTTCTAAAATAGGTTTTTTAGCTTAAAGACCTCAAAATATGTATTAAGTTTGAAATATCTTATCAAATTGTGTAGTGAAATACACTACTTCCTTCTTATTGCAAATTCGTAGAAGAAAAGGTTAAATGAAGTTAGAACAGATAAAGGGACCGAAACAGGCGTCACAACCATCCATGCATGCCAGCCTTGCTCTATGCAAGTTGGTAAACAAGTGACATCAGGAATCCTCTGTCCTGTATAGTGCGTTGACAGTAACAGAAAACAGTCTAACACGCAAGCTATCGCCTTCTACGTTTATGCCTGCCCAGGAGGAATACTTTTTTTTTTTTTTTTTTTATAGAAAGAGGCAGAATAAATGTTTAGTTTACGGCAAAGATTTTTTTTTATTGTTTCATTTCTATAGCCCCCTATAACTTCTATAGCCATATCAGAGGCTTTGATTTGTGAAACAACTCAATATATCCACTCTATGTTATTGCCTTTAGGTTAATCATTTTACATCATTATGCACACATTCACTCTCAAATGCATTCCTCCAGACTCTGTGGAGAATAAGGAATAATTCTGGTTAAAGAAAAATTCCCCACCCCAGTTGGGAATCAAATCTGGGGCTTTGGGTGAGAAGTCAGCCCACTGACCACTCGGCAAAGCTCTGCGCTCAGAAAGTTGAATTTGCAGTATCATTTCGTAATCCATACAAGTGAATACGACAGTTACCAAGGACAAGAAGGCTTCTTCAAATTGATTAACACTGTTATAAATGTGAACGTTTCCCGTTACAAATGAATTGTCATTCTCTTGGGTATTAACGTAGTTAAGGAGCTTGTTGTTTTACTATCTTAATGCTATAATAATTGTCATTATTAATTTGCAGTTATCTGTGTATTTGAGGACAAGTTACCACCAAATCTATAAAAATATGTATATATCTATATCGAAATATAAATAGAAATGAAGAGACCTAATAGAGCAAATTTTCTACCAATCATGAATCTACAATATATATATATATATATATATATATATATATATTTTAACCTATGAAAGCTAGATTACGCATTTCAAATGAAAATATTGCATACTGCCGCCACACTGAAGGAATTATCTGTTCTTGCTTTCCGTGCAGGAGCATCGAGCAAATTTGCTCTCTTTGGTTTACTCAATCAGTTGGTGCCCTTTGAACTAAAGGCAACAGTTGCCGTTGTTTCTATGCTAACAAAATTCATTACAAGCATTTTCATTGCAAAATTTCTTTTAACTTCGATTTCGGTCAGACATATGAACGCGCACATGGGCCAAGAAAGTTCTTCAGCGCCGCTCAGCGGTAGACCACACGCACTATCCAAGTGTTGACGCTTTCTCTTTTCTACTCTCTGTGACAGAAGTTTAGCAAGGTAATCCATCGAGCGCCCGAGGAAAACCCAGCAGAAACAATGATAAAAGCAGAAGCCCAGATGGACACGTAAAGCGCGCTTCACAACCTTGCGTTATAACGTAAAGCAAAAGTACCGCTGTGAAGGAAGAAAGAAAAACAAAAATACACTCCTTTTCAACAGAATTCATGCAGGAACAGCACAAACACATAAATAAAAGCATAATATTTTGCAGCACTTCTCCATTTCCTGCAGTTTTCTCCTTGTATCGAACTGTGCTGGGAGGAATCATTACAGAAACACTCCACATATATTTTTTTTTCCTCCACTTCATCTCGGTTCTCTGTTTCGCTCGCTCCTGTGTATGATACAAAACCTTGCAGTGTCTCTGTCCCTCTCAGCCGCTCCCTCGTGGAAAAGCCGCCCCCGTGCCGCCCCCCACCCTGGAATGGCCTCACCCGAGAGCTCGCTAGCTAGCTCCGGCAATGAAGCCTGTCAAAAGAATGATGGACGTCCTCACATAAAACTGACGAGTGACTCATGGCGCCTTCACAAATGGCCCTGCGGAGCCTCGTATATCACTTTTATTACACCCATCTTCATTTTCATATTTCATATTTGCATTTTCTGTGCTGTTATAAATCAGAGAGTTTATGGCTAATTAGGCCTTTGTTGTAGAGGGGCCAGGAGGGAGGGAGGGAGAGAGAGAGCGTATAACGGCTTATCGGACGCTACGATGGCGAAGCTTCTACTGCCATGAAAAGGGTGAGGAGGAGGAACAAGGAGGAGAAAATGAATGAGAGAGACGGGAGACGAGTTTCTGCGGATGCTGCTAGAACGTCAAGAGAAAGAACAGACGTAGAAACTCCTGCGTGTAGAAGGCAGAAAAGATAAAGAGAGAAAATGAGAAGAGAAAATGATAGCGTTCGTATGTGTCGCCTTTACGGCATCTAAAACTCTCCGGTCCAGGGTTAGGGGGGAGGAGGGGGTGGGTAACACCGATGCCGGTGTATTCTGCTTGTATTGAGATAATGTTAGCCAGGGAATAAGGGGCAGGCGAAAACAGCCTAGCCGGCGGTTTTCCAGAAACAAGACCGAAGATGGGATGGGGTGCAGGACGAAAATTAGCCGGCACGTATCGTGTGAGGGTGTCTACCTTATATTACTTTGTCCTCGGGGGCAGTGATAGCCCGGGGACGACGGTTAGGGTGTCCGGATCCACTGCATCGCACTCTTGCTATGGAAATTGGCATCTTTTCCGCGCGTGTAATTGCCTATGACACCAAGTTATATTATACACCTCTGGTCAGCTTTGCTCATGTTGCCTATCTTACAAGCGCTTTAATTACACTAGCGATACAGATTGCAAGGAATCTCTGATTATTGTGGATAAGTTGATATGTACATTACAAATACTCAAAACGCACTTGCTCTACGTATGTTGTGTGCTCCATTCGATTTTCAGTATAAAATCCTCATGTGTTCCATTCACATGACTTCCTCTACATCTCTACAACAAATTATTGTTAAAAGCCTTATTCTTCTATTTACTTCATGCTAATCGAAAAAAATTAAGCACAAGTCACCTTATTACTTGCTTCCATGTAAGTAGAAGGGAAATAAGGGACTACCATAGGCGCAAGTGATACTCAAAAGCTGGTTGCTATGTGATTGAAGCTCCTTTGTTTGTATGGGCAGGAGTTGACAAATTCCCATATGAGAAAAGTATAAGTGTTTTAAAGTCAATAACAAGGAATATCTCAAAAAACGGTCAACTGCAAGAAAAAATGTGTATAATATAAATTGTGTGCTTTATCGAGCTCTACATTTTTTATGTGTTAAGGTTTTGTCTATGTCTTACGGCTAACTAGTTATGCAGAATTCCGCAAAATTCATCCAGAATTCAAAGGCTATTTCCAGAAAATTGAAGTCATACGCTTTATTTGTCATGTAAATGTCTCAAATATAAGAGATTTTAACCAAATTCTTTACTCATTTTTTGATAAAATCAAAATGTTTGAAAAATGTTCTATGTAAAGGGCAATTGGGGGTGGGGGAATTTTCTTGAAAGTCTTCCTGTCGCATCCTTGGAAGATAGCAAACTTAAATACTTAACAGTCTTTTCGTTTTTGATCTATGCTCTCCACAGACACACACACACACACACACACACACACACACACACACACACTCACGCAGCACCACACATGAACCTTTTTCTGAAAATGATTTTTTTGTATGGCATCAAAACCTATGCGTTCTTCTATTCATATAACTCTATCTACCTATTCTACAACCAATTATTCTTAAAGCATTATTATTATTATTATTATTACCTATTATTATTTTTAGTGCATGCTAATCCAGATAAACATTAGCAAACATGGTTTTATTAGCTACTTCCTTCTATATGAACAGGAAATAAGGGAACATACTAGGTCAAAGTAATATAAATCTTTTAAAAGCTGTTCACTATTTGCGCAATTGCAATTCCCTTCTCTTTGCATGATCAGAATGAAAACTGAATAAAGACTTCACATTTGAGAAAAATCTAAATATTGGATAATTTAAAACCAACAAGAAATATCACGGAAATTGTTAATGCACAAAAATACGCGTAACATTCTATATAGTGTAACTAACGAGATCTACATTTTGTTGTTGTTGTTGTTGTTGTAGTAAGCTTAGTTTATCTCTTATGATTTGCAAGTTACGCCAGTGTCAATCAGAATGAAGAGGGCTTCAGGGGCTATTTCCACAAAATTCAAGATATGCATGTAAATATCTAATATGTGGCATTTTAATCAAGATCTTTATTGAGCCATTATTGAGAAAATAAAACATTTTGAAAAATCTTCCATGTAAAGAGTAGTTTAGAATGCAGGATTATTCTAAAGTTCTTAGTGACATATTGTTGGAAGTTACTGAACATTAATTCTAAGTGTAGTATTTAAAGGACTTTTCGTTGTTCACAGACATGCGGACACATGGGGACAGACATTTTTTGTATTCAGGGACACATTCATTGAGATTTTGACATAGAATTTTTTAGTGAATTGCCTTATCAACCCACTCTGAACATAGTACGTGTTAGACAAACTAAAAATGCTATCAGCCAAAACCGGGCTAAACATTTTAATATTTACTTTCTCTAGTATGTATGTGTAATATGCATAATAGGTAGAAAAAGTATTGCATTCCACCCAAAAATTCGAAACCGAGATTTAACCACAACTACACCTTTTAGGGTGAAAAAAATTATAAAAGTTCCTAGTGTATGTGTGTATGTGTGTGTGTTCGTGTGCCTATGAGCACGAAAACCCAAAACCGAAAGTCGGTAAAATACCAAACTTGTAATTTAAGTTTAGCATCTTCTATGGATAAGACCAGAAGATTTTGAGGAACATCGCTCAACCCAAAATATCCTTTACAGAGAGAAGTTTTAGAAAAATTTTATTTTCTCAAAAATGCCTGTAGCGATTTTCATTAAAATACCATATATTAAATATACTTACGTGACAAATAAAATGTATATCTTTAAATTTCTGGGAATAGCCTCTAAAAACCTCATTATTCTTGATTACTCTTGCATAACTAGTAAACCGAAGAAATAAAAAGGAATTGCTTCACAAAGATTGTAGACCTTGTTACAACACACAACTTATATCGTACACATATGTTTCTTGGAGTTGACCATTTTCGAAGTAATTTTATTAGGTATTCTTTACATTTAATTCTTTTCTTGTTATTATTGTTTATATTTAATTATATTTAAACTTTTCTCATACGGGAATTTATTAACTTCTGGTCATACAAAGAAACCAATTTCAATCACATAGCAAATAGGCTTTAAAGCCAAAGCCTTGTTTATTACCTTTTCCCCCTTCTACTTATAAGGAAGTATATAATACGACCATTTCTGTTGTCTTCTGATTAACACGATTAGCACCATGTAGAGAAAAGTGTCAGCTTTTGTAACTATCTGTTGTAGGATAGATAGAGAAATTCATGTGAAAGGAACACATCAGATTTTTAATATACCAAAAAAAAAAAAAAAAAAAGTAATTATTAAACTTAAATGTTTTGCCGTTTTCAGTGCTGTCATTTTATTAGTTCTATTAATCGTGAGTCGAAACCTAGCCCAGACTGATGGTGGGCTGAAAATCGACAGTTCCATGTCATGAATTTATGTTAGAGAATTCCAGGAGGACAAAATTCCGGCACACCGGCGGCGCTTATATGAGATATTGTTTTTGAAAAATTAATAATTTAATATTTTTACCGCGTACCAGCTGGCACACATATCGTGCGTTAAAAGAGTTACAGAACACAACAGAAATACTGCAAGTTAAAAATGGTCAGTGTGGAACTGGCAACAGTCCTTGTCCTACCTCTCTCAATAAGCGAGACCTCCCACTTCCTGCCCGCTGATAAATAAAGAGGGGTAAACAAAGGTCGCTCACACCAGTTCCCCACTAACCAGTTTGAACTTAACTTGAGTTCTCATTCACCGTTCACCGTATTATGTGCATGGCATGTAATGCATTTCACCGAAAAGTTCGATACCGAGATTTCACCGGAAATAAACGCTTTAGGGTCCTTTGTATCCAAAAGAAGCAATTTTAGAAAAAACGTCTATGTGTGTGTGTGTGTGTCCATGTGTCCGTGTGTCGGTGTGTGTGTGCGCGCGTCTGTGTCAGTGTGTCTGTGAATACGATCACTCAAAAACTTTAGGTCGGTAAAACACTAAATTGTTATTTAAGTTTGGTATGTTCCTGCGATGCGACACGAAGATTTTGAGAAAAATCCCCCACACCAAACAACCATTTACAAGGAAAAAATATAAAAAAATTTGATTTTCTGAAAAATGGCTCTAACGGTTCTGATTAAAATACCGTATATTAAAGATATTTATATGGCAAATGAAATGAATATCTTAACTTTTCTGGGAATACCCTCTGAAGACCTCTTTATTCTGAATGAATTTTTCTGCACTTTGCATGACTGCTAAAACGTAAGAGATAGACAAAAACTTACTGCATAAAAGATGTATATCACGTTAAAATACATAATTTATGTCATCTAAATTTCTTTCGTGGAATTGGCCATTTCTGAGATATTCCTTGATATTTGCTTTAGATTTAAAATACTGAAAATATTCTCACAAAGAAAGATGCAAACTCCTGGTTCTGCATAGAAACGGATTTCAACCACATGGTAACTAGTTTTTAAAAGATTTGACTGTCATTTTTGGCCTAATGTATGCCCTTCTACTTATGCCCATATTTACCTTCTACTTGCAAGAAAGCAAGTAATTAAGATAATTTCATCTCATGCGTATCTCAATTATCATAAAATAGATATGAGAATATGCTTTTTAACAATAATTTGTTACAGCGATGTAGAGAAAGTCTACACATAATGGAATCGAACACATAAGATTTTTAAAACATGAAGTGCTAACTGTACACATCAGGCAGTTGACCATCTAGCATTATAGATATAGAAGGTATTGTATTCAGGCTAAAACTTTTGTAGCCAGATTTCATCATAAATACTTGTTTTGAGGGCCCTTAAATTGAAAAATATATTTTTAGGAAAAGGAGCATGTGTTTTCCTCTTTGTGTCTCTCTGTTAGTCTTTTTGTGTGTTTGTGAATAGCGTAACTAAGGAACAAAAAGTTGGATAAATAATAAACTTGTATTTAAGTTAAATATCTTCCAAAGATTGCGACTCATCGATTAGTAGGAAAATTTCATCATACATAACTACCATTTTCATGGAACCTTTTATTTTTTTTTTAAATTTTTTCCAAAATGGATCTAACATTTTTAATTAAAATACCATATATTAAAGCTATTTAAATAGTAAATAAAATGTATAGATTGAACTATTTGAGAATAGCCTGAAAAGTTTTCATCATTAGGAAGGACTTTTGTTTAATATTAAGTAAATGATAAACTTTAAGTGATACATGAAAATTCTTTGACAAAAAATATATATCTATTTCATTTTTGAGATATCCGTCATTAACGTTTAGAGTTATTTCTATTGTTCCAGTTATACACCGCCTTTAACTGCAAGGTCCAACCGGCGGTATTTCCTTTGAAACATATTGCGAATGGTATCAATTTCTGTACTTATGTCGTGGAGTTTGTATTAACTTTAATCTTTAATGCCTCTACACGTCCTCTGTACATTGTGTTTACAGTAGGTATTATATTCTACAAAAAAACCGATGTCAAGATTTCACGGGAAATACATGTTTTGAGACCCTCTGAATCCAAGAAAAACATTTTTAGAAAAAGGTCAGTGTGTGTATGTGTGTGCTTGCGTCTGTGCACAGCACAGCTCATACTCGAAAAATCCGTTAAATACTAAATATGATATTTGAATTCAGAGTAATCTAAGGATTTGACACAATATTTTCAACAATACCCAACTACCTTTTACATGAAACATGATTCTAAAATTTTTATTTCTCAAAAAATGCCAGTAACGATTTTGATAAAAATGCCAAATGTTTGAGAGATGTTTTATGCTAAACGAAATATATATCTTGAATTATCTGGGAATAGCCTTCAAGGACCTCTACATTCTGGATGACTTCTCTGTAACTTCTGTACAGCCGGTAAATCTTTAGAGATAGCAAAAACTTAGTATACAAAAATTTAGATCTCGTTAAAACACACAAATTATGTCATATACATTTGCTTTGTAGAGTTAACCGCTTTCGAGATATTTCGAAAAATTGGTTTTAGTTATAAACTACTTAAAATTTTCTCAAACAGGGAGTCAATTAGCAAAGAGATCCGAATTTCAATTGTTTCCCATAGTGACCCGATTTGTAAATATTTAACTATCGCAATAGTCCATTCATTTCCTTATTTCCCTTCTACTTACAAAGAAGCAAGTAATAAGACAATTCTGCTAATGTTATTATGATGCAGATAAAGTAATGATCTTTTTTAAGAAAATACTGTTTGTGGAACAGCTAGAGAAAGTTATGTGAATGGAACACATATTTTTTATTTTCTCTAGAGTATAGAGAATGTATTGTATTCCACTCAAAAATTCTATGCTGAGATTTCACCAGAAAAGCATGTTTTGGTATCCTGAATAAAAAAAAAAAAAAAAAAACATTTTTTGAAGGTCAGTGTATGTGTGTGTGTGTGAGTTTGTGTGTTTTGTTTTTGGATAACACAGCTCAAAACGAAAAATCCGTTAAATATGAAATTTGGTCTTTGAGTACAATGTCGTCTAAGAATGAAAACGAAGATTTTCATGAACATTCCCCACACCCAACTACCCTTTAAATGGTACATTTTCATTTTCTCAAAAATAGCCTAAATATTTTGATTAAATTATCCTATGCTTAAAGTATTTCCACGACAGATAAAAATGTATATACTGACTTTTCTAGGAACAGCCTCTGAAGTCCTCTTCATTCTGGATAACTTTTGGATAACTGGTAAACCGTAAGAGCTAGACAAAATTTATTACACAAAAAATGTAGATCTAACACAGTTTATGATGTACACATTTTACTTGTACAGTTAAACCTTTTCCAGATATTTATTATTGTTTTTTTAAATTTTATTGTACTTAAACTTTTCTCAAACGGGGAGAAGGAGTCATCTTTTGTTTTACTCCTGGCCGTGGAAAACGAATCGAATTTCAATTGCTTCGGATGGCAACCAACTTTTAAAGGATTTAGCTATCGTTTTAGCCTAATGTATGTATTACCTTTCTATTTAGAAGAAACTAATAAAAACATTTCTGCTAACGTTTATGTCGATTGCCATGATCCAGATAAAGGAATAATCTTTTGTAACAAATAAATTTTAGAGAAATAAAATTTAGACATTTTTATCATTAGATCACACACACATTCACACTGACATTCATACTTCCAAACTCTGGGGAGAATAGGAAATAATTTATGTTCGAGAAAAATCTTTAACCCCAGCCGGGAATTGAACCCACTATCCATCGCACGTCGTTAGAATTGATTATAATCTTTGCCATTCCTTTAGTGTTTCGACATTCAGCTTCTTTTTTTCAATTGCGTGGAAAGAATACGGAATTTAAGGCTAGTAAGTAGCCTCTTATTCTTATACTCTTGACTATCATTATCCCTTTCCATCAATAACGAAATGTATAATTTATTTTGCTGAAAATGTTTGTCTTAATTTAAATAAAATAGAAAAATAAGCAGGCGTAGCAGTACTGTTTTATACCACTTAATAGATGATAGGGGATAGAGAAAGTTGTGTGAATGTAGCATATCAAATTCTTTTAATTGCGTTAATTTTTACTTTGTCTACATGTACTATATACATAGTGCACAGAGAAGGTATTGCATTCCACCCAAAATTCGATAGGGATATTTCACTGGAGATAGATGTATTTTGTCTCCTGTATCAAAAAAATTTAGAAAAAGATCTGTGTGTATGTGTGTTTGCCCGTATCTGTGAATACCATAACTTAAAAACGAAAGTTCAGTAAAATACAAAACTTGGTATATTAGTATAGTATGTTCGAAGGATATTTTAAGGCAAATCTCCTGAAACTACCCTTTACTTGGGAAAATTTTCGAACATTTGGACTTTCTCATAAATGGCTGAAGCTATTTGGATTAAAATAACAAATAGTAAAGATATTTACACGGTAAATAAAATGTATATCTTGAATTTTCTAGGAGTAACCTCTTAGGACCTCTTTACTCTGACTGAATTTTGTTGGATTTTGCATAACTCGTAAACCGTAAGAGATAAGACAAGAACTTAATACCCAAAATATGTAGATCTCATTGAAATATCTCATTATGTCGTATATATTTTTTTTCGCGGAGTTGACCATTTTTTAAATATTCCATGTTATTGGTTTAAGTGTTAAAATACTTAACTTTTCACATATAGTAATGTGTCTGCTTCTGGGAATGTAAAGAAACGAATTTCATCCACATTGCAATCACCTTCTAAAAGATTTGACTATCGTTTCATCCTAGTGAATTCCCTTATTTCCCTTCTACTTACAAAAAAGCATTTCTGCTAATGTTTATCTCGATTAGTATAAAGTAGATAAAAGAATAAGCTTTTTAACAAAAATTGTTACAGAGATGTAGAGAAAGTCATGTGAATAGAACATATCAGATTTTTAATTTAGTGTCTATGGTGTTTGTCAAATAATTTATGTAGTTTAACACAGTTAAATTTCTCACGTAGGCATGAACATTGAAGTTATATGACGAGGAAAATCCACTTCGATTTAGAAATGATCAACGTTTTTACTAAAAGTTCTCTCAACCCCTCTGTTTTTACACTTCATAAAGGTATAACTCCGTCATTTTAAATCATATGCATCGGTGGTATTTTCAGGCACTATGTAAAGTAATTTGCCATTCTAAATGCACATAAAACAACTCACATTACTTTCTCTATCTATTCTGTAAAAACTATTCTTTCAAAAGATTATTGTTTTATCCACTTCCCGGCTATCAGGATAAACATTACCACATATTCTTGTATTACGAATTTTCATGTACAAGAGAAATAAAGGGATATAATAAGCTAAGGCGATAGTCAAAACTTTGAAAAGTGATCGCTATGTGGTCCATTGAAATTCCATTCCCTTTGCTTGACCAGGTAAAAAATATGAATAATACTTCCCATTTAGAAGACTATAAGTACTTAAAAAATTAAACCTAGTAATAAGCAACATCTCGAAAATGACTACCTCAACAAAAAATGTATTTAATATAAATTTTGTGTTACACGAGATCTACATATTTTATGTGGTAAGTTATGCTCTCTTACGGTTTAGCAGTTATGAAAAAGAAGCTAATAATGAAGATTTCAAAGGCCTTTACCAGGAAATTCAATACATATCCTTTAGATGTATTTATTTATTAGATTGCTTCATCCTTTTTTTTTGTAGTGTTTAACGCCCACTTTAACTACTTATGGCACCGCAGGCGGTTTGCTTCATCCTTTATGGGCTAAGGCCCCTTAACTGTTGGCAGGACAGCTCAAAAAGACTCATTGCGGGAACTAATTCTGAGGAGCACATTTCACTTTTGTCCTGTACGTGTACTTTTACATTAAAATAAACAGTATTGTTACTTTTGAAATTCTTTCAGTATTATTCTGTCTCTGTCTCTTCTGTATCCACTCCTCTTTTTTTCTTGCACAGCTCGATCACAGATATCCCAATTTATGCTTAGATAATTCTACCCACTGGTCTTCTGCCCACGTATCTTCTTCCTATTCTGGGATCCCACATGATTGTTCTTTAAGTCCATCTGTTGTTACAATCCTTATGACGTGACCTACCCATTTCAATTTACATATTTCAATAAAAATCCTTAGAGTTATTTTAGAAAGCATCTGATGTGTTCCTTTCAAACGATTTTCTCTATAGCTCTGTAACAAATCACTCCTTAAAGCCTATTCTTCAATATAATTAATCTAACCATAATAATGAGAAAATATAAACATTTTAAAATCAAACCATCATGGGAAATCTCGGAAATGAATAACTCTGCAAAATAATGTATATCACATAAATTGTGTGCTTTAAACCTACACTAGTAATGTTTGCCTATCCCTTACGGTTTATCAGTTATACAAAAATCATTGAGAATGAAGAGGACTTGAGAGGATATTCCAAGGTAATTAGAGATATGCATTTTATTTTCACATAATTGTATTTATTAATCAAAATCATCACATCATTTTAGAGCAATAGAAAATTGTTGAATATTTGTCCATCTTGGCAAACGTACTACGAGAAACAGGACTAGAAGTTTACGAAGAAGTTCACTGCCTAGCTGATGGTGGTAGTAATCGTCGCATAAACATCATTGCGCTATATAGAAGAAAATCAGAAGTATAGCTAAACCTATCCATCCACTTTGAACTGAATAAAGTCGAGCTTCAAGAAGTTCATCTGCAGAAACAGAAAATACATGAGCCCACCATACCACTCTTTAAAGACCAATTATAACTTCAGAAAAATAACAATAGTAGGCCTATTTTTGGAATCTTGAGGAACAATCAAAAACATGTTTGAGAAATGGAGGGTGAAGTATAAAATTAATAAGTGTGTTGAACAAGCAATCACACAGAACATTATAAAGCATTCCGTAGCCATTTTTGTATGGTTTAAACAGAACGTAAAATGCATTATAGTTTATAGATCGCTTTCTTTTATTGTTGTTGCATATATTTTATAATCTTTGTTATAATTTGTACTTATAACTTAATTTTATACAACTATTATAACGTATGGTAAAATATTTTTTGTAATGCTCACTTATAACATTTTTTATTGAACCCTTAAGTGTATATCGTATTCTGTGTCACTAGGCAAACTAATTTATGAGTTAGAATAATAAATAAAATGCTTGGGTCGGGGGGGAGGGGATTTCTTGAAAATCTTTGTATTGCATCCCTGGAAGATGTTGAACTTAAATATCAATTTTGGTATTTAGCCGAGTTTTCTTTTTTCAGTTAAGTGTTCACAAGCACACGGACCTACGGACAAAAGGATACTCTTGACACATGGACACACACATACACGGACCTTTTGCTAAAAGTAACTACTTTTGGAATCAAGGACTTCAAAACAGATACATATACCTCTCAACATTGAAATCTCAACAGTGCTTTTTGGAGGAATGCAATACTTTCTATGTATATAAAAAATCTGATGTGTTACACTCACATGACTTTCTCTACAAACTTCTTCTTTCTATACAATGCCAATAAAGATTAACATTAACAGAATGTTCTTGTTACTTAGTTTCTTATAAGTAGAAGGAAACTAAACGAGTGCGCTATACTAAAGTGATAGTCAAATGTTTTAAAATCTGTCGTTATGCGATTGTGATTGCGAATCAATTCTTTGCTTGATCAGGAGTAGAACAAAAAAAAAAAAAAAAAAAAAAAAAATGGCACCTACTATCTGAGAAAAGAAGTACTTTACAATTGAAACCAATAACAAGGAATATCTTGGTAACGTAAAGGACATAAATTGTGTGTTTTAACGAGATTTACATCATTTGTGTAGTTAGTTTTAGTCTATCTCTTACGGTTTACCAGTTATGATAAATTCATTCAAAATAAAAAGGTTTTTAGAGACTATTGCCAGAAAATTGAAGATATACATTTTATTTGTTATGTAAATATATTTAATATACGATCAAGATCATTAGACCCATTTTTTGAGAAAATCAAAATTTTCTAAAAAATGTCCATGTAAAGGGTAGTTTGGGGTGAGAAAATTTTTCTCAAAATCTTCGTGTCACATCCCTGGAAGATACTTAACTTAAATACCAAGTTTGGTATTTTATCGACTTTTCCTTTTTAAGTTATCATGTTTACAGACACACTGACTCACACACGTACCTTTTTCTACAAATACTTTTTTGGACACACACTAAAGCATATATTTCCGGCGAATCTCGGTATCGAAGGGTGAAGTGCAATACCTTCTCTATACACTGTGTGTACAGTACCTGTAAATAAAGTAAAAATAGGTGGTAATCGCGAATGCCCTACCATCTATCCACAGATAATGTAAGCAGATAGTCTGGATGGCACCCTAATACTATTTGTTTGCCAGGTTTAGATGCAGATGTACAGCTGCTATATGGACAAATGGAGAACCTGCTATGCATAGGCCTCTGTGAACAAAACAGGCCTAACAGATCCAGGAGAATTATCCTCTTCGTCACAACTAAATAGAGAAAAACAATATCCTAGATGAAACTATGCCTCCCCATGTCATTTGCAGCATCAAAAATCTGGTGTTTTCCATTGACATGACTTTCTCTATAACTCTGCAACAAAATATTATTAAAAAGCTTATGCTTCTATTTCCTTCATGCTAATCGAGAAGAAATTAGCAGAAATAGTTTTTCCTGTAACTGAATTGGAAATAGAAAAAATATTAAACAAAAGCAGCTGGGTACGACCAAATATCTGTAAATGTTATAAAAGCTATACTAAAGAACATCATTATTCCTTTAACATATTTATTCAATTTCGCTATACTGACAGGAGACTGCATCAAAATGAATATGATAGTACCAGTATTTAAAAGTGGTGACCCATGTAATATAATAAATTATAGACCTACATCATGATAATTGCTTTTTCTAAAATATTTGAAAATATATTGTATAATAGACTCCTTAAGTTTTTAATAAGGTACAATGTGTTAACTGTAAATCAGCATGGCTTCATACATGGTAAATCAACTGCCTGTGTTAAACTTATTGATTTTATACATGATTGTATGGATAGAAATTTGCATGTAGTTGGTCTGTTCTTTGATCTGAGTAGTGCATTTGACTCGATAGATCATCAGTTTTTAAAATCCAAGCTTTATCATTTGGGTATAAGGGGCATGGTGAGTGAATTAATCGTTAGATCTAGAGAATTTGTAGTTAAAGTGAAGAACTATTATTCCAGGAAGTATTCCCCTAGTTATGGAGTACCACAGGGTTCGGTCTTGGGACCTTTGTTGCTTATTTTATATGTTAATGATTTAGAACATTACAGTGATGTAGACTGTTTAACTATGTATGCAAACGATACTTCAGTTGCAGTATGTGCTAATAGCATCGATGAACTTAACTTGAAAGTTATAAATTCTGTGAATTCTTTTAAAAATGGTGCATTGCAAATAAACTTATTTTAAATCTTGACAAAACTGCTTGCTTGTATTTTAGTAACAAAAACATTTTAACAAATATAAATTTTAATATGGGTGATACTATTTTAAAGTGTCTTGACAAGGCGAAATTTTTAGGCGTTGTTTTAGATCAAAACCTTACTTGGCACGAACAGATTGATTTTATATGCACCAAATTAAATAAAGCATGCTTTGATATTAGATACCTGAAAATGTGTATGGATATTAACTGCTTGCTTTCTGTATATTATGCCACTGTACAATCAATTTTATCATACAATATTTTAATATAGGTATCTGCAACTGAAGTAAATAGGATATTTTTAATTCAGAAGAGAGCGCTAAAAATAAGTTTTAATATGAAGTCAAGAGATTCATTAAGACATGTTTTTCAACAATTTTATATTTTTACTTTGACTGATTTATTAATATATAATGCTGCACTATTTTATAAAAACCACTCATACTTATTCACTCTAAACTGTGACGTTCATAATCATTTTTCTAGAAGTATGAATGACATCGATAGAGAAAAATAAAAAACAACTAAATACTCAAAATCACCAAAGTGCCTCATAAGTAAAATTGTCAATGCTCTCCCATATGAAATTATTAAAATAGATGACATGTGTAAATTTAAAAGATTAATACGTTCATTTTTACATGACAAAAGTTTTTATTGTTTAAGTGAATTGTTTAATTAATGTACATTTCATGACCAGTCTATCTGTACAATGTGTGGCAACAGACAATAAATATATCTATCTATCTACTTGCTTCCTTGTAAATAGAAGAGAAATAATGGGGGTTCCATACGCTAAAGTGATAGTGAAAAGCTGATTGCTATGTGACTGAGGCTCCTACGTTTGTATGGACAGGAGTTGACAAATTCCTGTGTGAGAAAAGCATACGTTATTTAAAGGTGAAATAAAAAAAAAGGAATAATTAAAAAACGATCAACTCCACGAGAAAAATGTATATAACAAATTGAGTGTTTTAATGTGTTCTACACTTTTTGTGTGGTAAGTTTTTGTCTATCTCTTACGGTTTAGCAGTTATGCAAAATTACGTAAAATTCATCCAGAATAAAGTAGTCTTCAGAGGCTATTCCCAGAAAATTCAAGATATACATTTTATTTGTCAGATAAATATCTTCAATATACGATATGTTAATCAAAATCGTTAGAGCCATTTTTTAGAACATCAAAATTTTCGAAAAAAATTCCATGTAAGGGGTAGTTTGGGGTGGGGTGATTTTTCTCAAAATCTTCGTGTCGCATCCCTGGTAGATACTAAACTTAAATACCAAGTTTGAAATTTTACCGAAAACTTCTTTTCATACAGGAAGTTGTCAACAGCTGTCCATACAAACAAAGGAACTTAAGTGACATAGCAACCAGTTTTTGACTATCACTTTAACCTACAGTTGTCCCTTATTCGGCTTCTACTTACAAGGAACCGAGTAATTAGACTGTTTCTGCTATTTTTTTCTGATTAGCATAAAGTAAAGAAAAGTATAAGCTTTTAAAGAATAATTTGTTGCAGGGATATGGAGAAAGTCATGTGAATGGTACACATCAGGTTTTTTAGATAAAGGGAACTCTAAAACATATATTTCCGGTGAAATCTCGGTATCGACTTTTTTGGTGGAGTGCAATACCTTCTCTATACACTATGTACATATGCGTATAGAGAAAGTAATAAAAAAAAATCGAAAATGTTTCCTTGTAAGGGAAGTTTAATGTGTGAGGATTTTCTTGAAAATCGTATCGCATCCCTGAAGATGTTGAACTTAAGAATCAAGTTTGATATTTTACAGACTTTTCAGTTTTGAGATATCGTGGTCATAAAGGCGGATACACTGTTACACAGACACCACATATACACATATGTGGACCTTTTTCTATAAATGTTTGTTTGAGAACCTCAAAAAATATTTCCGTTGAAATCTCGACATCGAGCTTTTAGGTGGAATACAATACTTTCTCTACCTAATATAGATATGCATAGAGCATGTGGAGTATTTAAGAAGGTGTATTTAGAATCAGCGCACGAAGTATTCTTTACTTTCTTACCAAATACCTGAACACTTAAGCACACATAAAAGGCACAGAAATTAGAGTCGGAGGAAAATTAGTTTGGTTGCGCCCTTGACGGGATGGCAGTAATTGGCGAGGACGTCTGGAGAATCTCCATGGTGACGTCAGGTGCCCCCTCGAACCTTTATATTTGTGTTAGAGGCTGCAGAGGATGTGTTCTTGCATATTATAAGCGCGTGAAGAGAGTGTGTATTATCCAGAGGAGGGGAAGGTGGCGCAGCTAACGCAGAAGGTGCAGTCCGGCACAGCCACAGAAGCCTTCCTGATGGAACGCGTCCCCCTCTCCGACTATAAAAGCAATAAAGAGAAGGGAGGGGGGAGTTGAACTCCAAGAGTTAGAATTTATAGACCAACATGGAGTCAGCACGAGCATACGTAGAAAATTGTACGTTTAGATGAGGGCGAAATCTACGTAGGAGAAGGGAGGCGGTCGGGTGTATGTAAGCAAAAGTCTCGGCCAGCTTTCCTTCCTTCTCCTGTCGGGATAGATCAGTGGCGGCTTTTGCTAGTGTGCTACTGCTTTCTTCTTTCCTCAAAAGAAATACTTTCTTGAAGTCACACCGACATTTCTTATGTGTCCAGTATTCTTAATTATTTATTATCTATGATGTCAGGTTATATATAATCACTAATATTTGTAATGTATATTTGTGTTTGTACTAAGCATTGCTAACATTATTCCGTGCATATAGAGAAAATTGTATCGATAGAAAAGTGTGTACGTGACACTTCTTTGGGGATGCGTAGTTCTTTGCGTAAAATGCGAAAGTTGCAAATAGCCTTTGTGTGAGTTGAGGGACAGGGTCAGTTACCAAAGATTGGTGCAAAAGACTCACATATGCAGTAAAACCTAATTAATGCGGTCTAATTGAGGCTCTGGCTTGGCCGAATTAATGAAAGTCTGGATTAAACAACATAACCTATGAAATGGGCTTAGGTGCATGTTTAAATACTCTATTCAAAAAGAAACTTGTATTTTAAATAAAAGAAATACAAAGATTATTTAGTATACAAGATAACGTCGTTGAGCAGAACAGATCAGAACATGGCAATCAAGACATATTGTCATTGATAGGCTTAATGGTTTGAAGAAACTGCTGATATTTTGTGGTCTTCCTTTGACATTAGTTTATTTAATAATTAAGTCGCGCAGATGCCCCAAATGTTCGTAATATGCAGATATGATTTCATCGTTGTTATCTTCAACCTTGAGAAGATCAAAAACCTGCCACTATCTGCGGCACAAACAAGCGACTGAGACTGATAGGAGGCAGTGCGAGTGAAGGTTGTCTCGCATTAAACGGCTATCCGGATTAAGAAAAGTACGGACTAATGGGGTCCAGATTTTTAAGGTTCTAATGCATTTGAAAATAGGACAAGTTTTCATTGATTGAAACCATGTGATCAAGAAGCAGCCAACCAAATGTTAGGGTGCGACTAAGGAAAAATTTATATTTCAAAATACCGGTTGTGCAGAACCAATAGGAAAATTTAGAAAACGTTTTAAGCGCGTAAGTTAACTACTATATAAGATGAGGTTGGAGCTCAGATGAGGTTGGCTTGTAGAAGTTTCATACTTCGTTACTGCAACGGTCACCTCCGTGATTTGGCGCTTAATTTAGAAACAATGCAACTAAGTGTTATACTGCAAAGTTGTAACGAGGGAATATCACATATATTAATTAAATATTTCTGAGTGATTAGGCATTAGTAACAGAATTCGAGTGAAGTTAATAAACAACTCTGAGCAACTCTCGTGTAACGTGTTTTGTTCCAAGCGCACCAACTACGATATAGTCTCATATTTACAGAAACACTGAGCAAGCCGAAGGCCACAAAGTGTTTATTTTCCGCTTTCCAGCCTCTAGTTTCGACTGCCACTCAGAAGCTGTGGTTGTCAATCACGAGATCTCTGCATCAACACCAGGTAAAGTGGCAGACATGTTTTGCTACTAAGCAAGTCGTCAGTGACGACAAGTAGTATAACGACGAGCTTCTGGGGCGTTGAAAAGTATATCTCGCATTTTATACAGGTCATTGTGGTTAACAATCTTGCTTCTAACTTGTCTACTACAACTAACAGATGGTCCAACGTATTTGATGTGTACTGATATCTCTTTGTGCGCTAAAAGAGGCGCAGAACTCAACGAAGCTATTTCAAGTTAAAACCCGCCAGAATAGAACTGGCATGAGCGACCTTCTCACTCACAATGAATGCGATCTGCTCACACCGTCTCCGCTGATAAGCAAGCGAGTAAAGCAAAGGCCATCTCGCCAGTTCTCCACCGGTGGGTTTTAACGTAATTTATCCCCGTTGAACTCTTTTAATTCTTAAAAGGATATCTGCATCCGTCAAATACGAGGTAGTTGGGCCACCTGATATACAGCAAGCTGATGAGTTGTAGATTTTTAACTTATTTTTTCCTCGTTATTTAATTAACAACTTTCAAGATGTAGTGGCATTAATTCTAGACACTCTTTTTGTTAATTAACTTTGAAATTGTAATATTGATTTCAACTCTCATTTAGGATAGTTCTTATTTGATTAAGTATAACCAGTAGTGTCACCATAATACACATGTGAATCTTTTATCATAAATTGGAGCTAATTTGGCTTTAATGGGTTACTTTAAAAATACCTATCTTCATAAATATGCACGTACATTTTATTTTACATTGTATCTTATGTGGAAATCGAAACTGTTGCTGTCATATTTGAAGAAGTATATTAATTTTGGGATTATGACAATTCAACACCATGAATTATATACAGTTTTCTTATTATTCTGCACTCAATATAAAATTGGGGAATTGCGGTATTTTTAAGATTATGGTGTTCATTGTGTTGTTCGTGGTATTGAAATGTCATAACCCTAAACCTGAGCTCTTTTATGGAGAGCAATAATTCCGATTTTTACATTGAATACAAGATAAAATATATATTTATAAAAGAATGTATTTTCCAATGTTGGACAAAATTGGATCTAATTTATGGTATAAGTTTCAATTCGCTATTGTGGTAACACTAAATGGTATAATTTATCACATAAGAATTATCTTAAGTGAGAGAATATTTCAATCTCAAATTTGAAAATTAATTTAAGAAGAGGGCGTCCAGAACTAATGCCCCTACTGTACATTCTAGAAGCAGAATATGTGAATGTTATTGCACCTAAACAACCTAAATGAGGGGTTGACATCTGAAATAACCTAAATAGGTGTCAATAATTAGTTCACTTTTCCTCACTAGCCGTGTGTAGGACAGGAGTTGGAAACTTTCCTGGTGTCCATCCAGTTGCTCTAACCACTGTGCTACCGTGTCAACATGCCGATACGGCACTAAATTCCTCCTTCTGACTGACATAATACTTCAATCTGACTCTATCTTTTCAGCCTAAATACTCGTAGATGTTTTGACGTCTTGAAAGGAAGAATGTTGTTTTCCAATTGGCTTTCATCTGTGCCTAATATGAAACAAAAGCTTTTTGCATCATCAAGACTAAGAAATTACTCGTGACCCATTCTTGAGGCTTCCCTTGCATACATGTCACCTTTTTATTTTATACTAGAACTTATCCACCAGATGGAAAGTGCAACCTTACCACTCAATGGTACTCTGAATACATAATTGCTTATATTTTCAGAAAGAAATACCAGGACCAATGTCAGTTGCATATTCGTCAAAGTTGCAGAAGAATCTTGAACACAATCGTAGTTTTGAAGACATGGAAGTTATCAATTTAGTATTACAGGGAGAATATATATATATATATATATATATATATATGTGTGTGTGTGTGTGTGTGTGTGTGTGATGTGCGTTTGAATGCGTGGGTGTTTGTGACATAGTACAGCAAATCCTAGAGGTAATTTACCTGTATATATACCATCTTTTTTATAATAATCATTATCCTTTATTATACGTTCATTTCACTGTTTTTAATTTGTCTAATAAGGTAAGCTTTTAAGCAGATCAGAGAAACCTTATTTGCACAACTACAATTAGCTTAAATTGGACTCTCAAATCTATGGTTCACTTCCAACATTATTTTAAAATCCTATATATTTTTCCAAAATGTTTTATTATTACTCCATTTACTGGATCATACATCTGTGTATTTTGCTCTAGATTAAAATGTATTTTATCGATAATTAGATTACACCTAAGGCACTTAAAACTCGCAATTGCTATATAGCGTGTCTGTCAATAACTATTTTGCTCTTCTTATAGTTTACCCTCTATAACCAATGCCTTTGTATTAGCACAAGAAATGTACTTATTGTATTCTTTAAAATGTTATTTAGTTTTGTTACATTAAACTGCAAGTAATTCTCCCTCATATCCACTAAGATGTGGTCGTCAGCACATAAAATGTTCTATTGCTTCTGGCTGCATCAGTTTCCCTTCATCTAAAGGAGGAGTGATAGCGATGTAATAGAAATAAAACCAGAAAAATACAGCAGTCAAAATGTGTTTTATGGGTGTAGTTAATTATGTAAACTTTTACGAAAATAAATCCCACAAAAGTAAGAAAACAAAAACTCATTGCTGATGGTACTGACCCAACAGTAAAGCCCTAAAAAGAGGGTTTACGCTACCTAAAACCGCTTTTACTGATGATTTTTCTATAATTTCAAATAAAAATCCTATGCATATTGAATATTTGTCTCACAACTTGTCCCATGACACCAAGAAGTGACTTACGGTAAATGGTTTTAAAATTAACAAGGTGAAAAGCCAAAAAATGTATTAGTCTTAACAAGACGGGACAGTTATACTGTTCGGAAGGCTACTTGATTTTAAAGAATTAAAGGAAACATAATAGTTTCATTTGTAAAGAATTATTCAGTTACATATCAATTTAAATGTTTAGTAAATGACGTTCCCTAATTTTGTTTTAAGACAGCAGTATACATTTTAATAGTATCCTCTTGTTACAGAACAAATATGCTGTGCTCCATTCACATGACTTTCTTTATGTGTTCTGTAAACAAACTATTCTTACAAAATCCCATTCTTTTATCTACACCATGCTAATCGAGATAAGCATTACCAGAAATGGTCGTATTATTTAGTTCTTTATAAGTAGAAGGAAAATAAGGGAATACACCAGGCAAAAGCGACATTTATATTCTTTAAAAGCTATTTTTATTCGATTGTCACTGAAATTCAGTTCTCTTTCTATTGCTAACGGATATGGACTTCACTTTGAGATGATGTTTTAGTATTTTAAAACTAAAACCAATAGCAGGGAATATTTCTGAAATGAATATCTCTACAAAACTGTATGTACATGAGATAAATTGTGTGTTATAACGCGATCTACATTTTTTGTGTAGTAAGTTTTCTTCTATCTCTTACCTTTTACCAGTTACGCAAAAACTTCCAAAATAATGAATTCTTCAGAAGCTATCCCAAGATATAAATTTACTATGCAAATATCTTAAACATACAGGATTTTAAATGTACAGCATTTCTCATTTTTGAGGAACTAAAAGTTTTCGAAATTTTTTCCATGCAAAGGTTAATTTGGGGTAGGGGAATTTTCTTGAAAATCTTTCTTGTACCATCCTTGAAACATATTGAGCCTAAATACCAAGTTTGGCATTCAACGGGAATTTCGTTTTGAGGTATCTTGTACTCCGATACTCGCACCTTTTTATAAAAAGATCTTTTTGGGATTCAATGATTCCTGAAACGTGTATTTCTAGTGAAATCTCGATTCGAATTTTTTGGAGGAATGCTGTAACTTCATATGTTTGTATTAGAGAAAGGGAATATTCAGTTTGTTAAATAAATACTCACATGCACATATGTTAGTTTATTGTACGTGCTAATGGCTTAATGCTGTTAAAACCTTCTCACGTTTAGTGTACATTACATTGTCGACCTTATTAAGACACGTGTTAACAAACTTCCATAAATATAAGATAGGTTTCCCATTTCTAATGCATCGGCATAACTAGGTAGTAATTCTCTTTGTTTCACTGTTTTCGTTTTATTTTGCGAAGCAAATGTGTTACTGAATTTTCAACCTTTATGTTACTGCCGTTGATTTTCACGCGTAAGTCCTGAAGGTCGGTATGTAATGTAATTTACCGGTGCCTATTTCTGATAATTAATAGCATCCAGGGTTTGAGTTTTAGTAAGTGAATGTACTTTGTAATCCTATTGTTCACTGGTCTATAAAGATTAATTGAATATTTAAACTTTATTATTACGTTTTAAAGTTTGTTACATTTACGAACAAAGATTTCGTTTACAATATAATTTTAAAATGCCTAAGAATTATCTACTTGCGATTTGTTTGTGATCCTGGTGACAACGTTCATAAAGTCGTTTAATGATTGATTTGAAAACTCCAATAAAAACTTTCGAACACAAAGATGCTTTCTCATAGCACAGCAAAAATATTATTGTATTTACCACCCCTCTTTAAATCACAATTTTCCGTTTTTGTGGTTTCGAAAGATCCATACTTCTTGGGTGCGCAACCCTTTCGTTCCGCAATCTGCTCTACTCCTCTACTTATAAAAATATACTCAGTCACGCTTTGCGGCTAGAGTCCTCAACACTGGGCTACGCTTTGCCGTTTAAGGCCTGTGTGTTGACGCTCCTGCATATCAACAGTACAGTCACAAAGTGCTGCTGCCGGCCAAAAAGAGAAGCAAGCTTCCCGGGGTAAGTGTGGAATAAAGTCACTGATTTTTGCTTTCTCTAGCTCGCATATACAATATACATAGCAGATAGAGAGGGTATTGTGTTCAACCTAAAAATTCTATCCCGAAATTTCACCGGAAACACAGGTTTTGAAGTCCCCATTATAAATAAAACTTTTATTTAATACCCGTTAGTACTACAGTCGGCACCACAGGCGATCGCATGGAATAAAGATGGAGCGCCGGTGGATGCGATGGCGGGAGAAACCGGAGAACCAGTCGAAAACCCGCCCCTGCGCCGCTTTGTCCACCACAAATCTGACATTCAGTCGCCTGGGATCGAACTCGGACATTCTTGGTCTAACCACTCGGCCACGGCTCGGCCTTGTGTGCGTGTGTGTGCGTGCGTGTGTATGTGTGTGTTTGTGGGCAGTATAACTCAAAAACGAAAAGACTTTTAGAACCAAACTTGGTATTTACATATGCTCAATATGTTCCAAGCATGCGACACGAATATTTTCACCCCGAACTATCTTTTGCATAGAACATTTTTAGAACATGTTTATTTTCCAAAAAATTGCTGTAACGGTTTTGATTAAAATACCATTCGTTTAAGATACTTTCATGACCAACGAAATGTATATGTTGAATTTTCTAGGAAAGACCTATTCATTTTGAATGACTTTTGTGTAACTCGTAAGCCGTAAGAGATGGAAAAAAGCTTACTGCAAAAAAAAATATAGAGCTCATTAAAACACTCAATTTATGTCGTATACAGTTTTAATAGAGTTAACCGTTTCCGACATATTCTTTGCTATTGGTTTCAGACTTTTCTCAGGTGGGAAGTCAACTTTCTGATTATAACTCTTTTGTTTTACTCCGGAATAAAAAAAGAAGAAAAAAAGGATACAAATTTCAGTTGTTTCACATAGCGACAAAGTTGTAAAAGATTCGATTATCGAATTAGCATGAAGTAGATAGAAGAAAAATCTTTTGAAGATTAGTTTGTTACAGAATAGGCAGAGAAAGCCATGTAAAGCAAATGCATCAGATTTTTAATACTCCTCATAAGAACTGATTCTATTACCGTCTTCATTTTCTGGCGTTGTTAAAGATATTTCATGCACTTTCTTTTATTGCTCTTTTAAAATTGCCATAAGTTTTCACTGCCTGCCTGAAATTACACATATTTTACATGGATTTAATAGGGAACGTTTTGGGGGGAGAGAGAGACTGCCCTCATACTCAGTCGGCAAAGCATTTGGCTGCTCTTTTAGGGGTCCTCGGTTAAATTTCCGGAATGGGTTGGGAATGTTTGCTTTAGCCAGCATTACTCCATATACTCCCCACAATCTAGAAGACGTGTGATCATAAAGCCCAAGGAAAACCAGAAATTCAATGACAAATTACTGTATATGAGTTAACAAGCTAGGTTAAATGATCGCCGATATGACCGTTGCAGGTAAGGGGACGTTCAACTGGGGATACTGAGTATTTTCTTAAAGATATAGCTTTCGAATTTTGTATACTTATCAATCTTTCTTATGGTAGTCTATATACACAATTCAGCTATCTATGGGTAGGTACTGCAATTAGTTTCCGTTTTATTAATTTTTAAATTTATAATTTAATTGTTTATAATCAAATGAACCTTTCAAATATTTTTCACGTTTCATGTATAATATAAATGTATATCTTAATGTAGGTACATCAAGTAAAGTTTTGTCTGATTTCGCTGTATAGTTAAAACAAAAACTACAGGATTTTTTTGTACTTGCCATTTTAAAGTTTGTTACAAATTGCATATATTTACTTTTTCTACACATACTATGCACATAGTGTGTAAAGAAGGTATTGCATTCCACGAAAAAAATTCGATAGGGAGATTTCACCGGAAATACACGTTTTATGGTCCCCTGTATTCAAAAGGAGCATTTTTAGAAAAAGGTCCCTATGTGTGTCCATGTGTCTGTGAACACGACAACTCAAAAACGAAAAGTCGGTAAAATACCAAACTTGGTATTTAAGTTAAGCATCTTCCAGGGATGCGACACTGAGGTTTTCAGAAAAAAATTCCTCCCAAACTATCATTTAAGTGAGAAAAATTCAAAAATTTTGATTTTCTCAAAAAATGGCTCTTACGATTTTGATTAAAATACCGTATATTAAGGATATTTATATTGGAAATAAAGTGTATATCTGAATGAATTTTTCTGAATTACGCGTAACTAATAAACCGCAAGATATAGACAAAAACTTACTACATTAAAAATGTAGATCATGTTAAAACACAGAAATTACGTTATATACATTTTTTTCGTGGGGTGATCGTAACTCCTGTCCATACACACAAAGGAACTTCAATCATATAAAAACAGCTTTAGCCTATAGTTTTCCCTTATTTCCCTTCTACTTACACGGAAGGAAGTAATAAAACAATTTCTGCTAATTTTGTTCGATTATCATGACCTAAATAGAAGAATAAGCTTTTTAACAATAACTTGTATAAATATAGAGAAAGTCATGTGAATGGAAGAGATTAGACTTTTTTTAATATTTACTGCTATATAAGTGCTCAATTAATTCTCACCAATCCTCAACCAAAATATAAGACATCTCTGATGCCGGCATAGATGTGGTTTTTGTTTAGATTCCCTCCCATCAAGGAATAATAGGAAATGAGAGTTGATAAAGCTGCTAAAGATACATTAACCCTACAAACGTACATCCAGTCACCATATTCTGGCGTTTTAAATCGCATCTCCAGAAATACCAATATAGAAACGGAGATTTGAATTGCACCAAGTGAGAAAAGCATCCGCTGCTCTCCACCCTCTCAAGCCATCCTCACACGGCTACAAATTGGTCCCGCAAGCCTCACTCATTCGCATCTTCTCTCAGGTCAGATATAGCCAACATGTGACCTATGTCATAGTAACATCGGCATTTACCGAACCAGGTGGCTCAGGTGTTTAGTCTGACTGACATTCGGGAGGTCCGGGTTCGTTCCCCGTTGACCGCGCACTCTGGCCCTGGGTTCTTCCGTGATTTTCCTGGCGCAAATGCTGGGGTACTGTATATCTACCACGATTCTTTTCCCTTCCATTCTTTCATTTCAATCCCTTTCTTCATCTTTCAGGTCGGTGGCAGGTGTGGCTTCAGACTTTGCAAAGATTGCTTACTCCGAGTAAAACTCTTCCCTCAGCTAGGTGCCGTTGTAGAGGCCTCCTTCTGGCCTCCCGGCGCCTATATAGCCTCCGTGGCTGCCATATTACTTTGACACAGACAAAAACGCTTGCATAAGACTACATCTTTTATATCACACGGGTAAATCCGCGAGAAAAGCGGATAGGTACCGTGGTGATTTGCCCCCGCCCGAGTACACTCGGGCGACTAGTTCCTACTCCTGGCTCCTGGCTCCTGGCTCCTGGCTGCCATCTAGTGAAACTGTAGGGATTTTCGTGCGTCTCTGCTCTTAGCTCCATCGTTTCCTGTGTGCTGGTCTGTGGTTTCCCCCCTCTAATCCCTTCCCCTGAGGATGGTAGGTCACAATAGATCAGTACTCGGTGTCAGTTGCCGTGGTGTCCCCGTCGTTATGCTCACACTTCCTATTAGAGTGTGGTAAACATGAAAACGAAGGGAAATAACACGGAATTCTACAGGACATTTCTACAAATTACATTAAACCAACTTACAGTTACGCCGCAAACTATTTGCTTACCTAAAGGAAATTGGGGTATGGGATTCAACACAAAATGTGCATGATCAACTATAATCCACGTAATGCTACACACAATATTGTAAAAATATTGTAAATTGCCTTCTAAAATGTTGTTACAAATACCTATATGTTTGATTGCGTAGCTTTGTGTTTAATGTAAATTGTTTTCTAATACTGTTACTAATATGAATATATATGTTTTATTGTATACTTTTGAATTTTCCCTATGTTTGTAAAAAGTGTATTGGTCGCAATATGACCTCGAAATGAATGCGACCTTAAACAAATTTAAAAAAAATGTTTTACGATAAAGGCCCCATTGAGCTTATACTCTTATTGTAATATCAATATGATCAAAATCGTTGTGAAAAGGACTTTAAATGGGAAGGAAAATTCAGTAGAAAATAAGGATAGATTGATAGAATTTTAAAAACGGCGCACTATTAAATAGGGAAACAAACAAAGAATTTTTAATAATAGAATCAAAAGGCCACAAATTTTTTTGCAAAACCTAGGATTTTCAGTTGACTTCCCCTTAAAGGTGTGATATAAATTAAGCAAAAAGTAATATTTGCTTTGGTAATTATGCTTTAGCTTGGGATGGAATCGAATAGAATGATAGGAACCAAAGAGACATGGCACCCAACCAGTGCGGTTTTTCTACCTATTCCCCATGAGGTGGCGCCCTTGGCATGGTTGGCTAAGGTGACAGGAAACACCGGGCGGAACAAAAAGCAAGGAATTTCTAAAAAACGATCAACTCCACGAAAAAATGTATGTAACATAAATTGTGTGTTTTAACGTGCTCTACACTGTTTGTGTGGTAAATTTTTCTCCACCTCTTATGGTTTAGCAGTTATACAAAATTCCGTAAAATTCGTCCAGAATAAAGAAGTCTTCAGAGGCTATTACCAGAAAATTCAAGATATACGTTTTATTTGGCAAGTAAAGAGTAGTTGGGTGTGGGAAGATTTTTTTGAAAATCTTTGTATTGCATCCTTGGAAGATACAAAACTTAAATACGAATTTTGGTTTTTAACGGTCTATTCGTTTTTGAGCTATGCTGCCCGCTAACACACACACACACACACACACGCACACACAGACATTTTTCTAAAAATGCTTTTTATGGATTCAGGGGTCTCAAAACATATATTTCCGGTGAAATCTCATCATCGAATTTTTGGGTGCATTACAATACCTTCTCTATACACTATGTATATAGTACGTATAGAGAAAGTAAAAATAAATAAAAAAACTTTGTACTTGAGAAAAATATAAGTTTATGAAAACGAAAAGTAATAGAAGTATCTCGATAATAATTAGCTCCATAAAAATATATATGACATAAACTGTGTGCTATAACGAGATATACCTTTCCGTGGAGTAGGCTTTTTTTCAATCTCATATGGTTCACTAGTTATGCAGAAGTCATTCAGAACAATAACAACTTCAGAGGATTGTCCTAAACAAATTCAAGATATGTATTTCATTTTTCACAAAAAATGTGTTAAATATGTTGAAGTTTAATCAAAGTTATTAGAACATATTTTGAGCAAATCAAAATGTTCAAGAAACTTTGGAATAAGGGATAATTACGGATAGCGGAATATTTTGATGTATCTTGTCGCATTCTTGGAAGCTGAATTTACATATTCAGTTTTATACTTTTTGAAAATGTATTTATAGACGTATTTGAAATAATCTTTCTATCTGGTGACTGAATATCTACCATCTGATCTTCAGCCAATTACAGAATTATAACAATATCCATCATACAGTTTATATAATATAATTCCTCTATCTTCTTGTTCCTTAATTTTACAAAATATTCATGTTTTTCCTTGTTATTTTAGTATGCATCCATATATAATTGTTATTTTAATTGTAATAACATTCTGTGCATCCAGAAATACATACAAAAGTGTTAATATTTGGCACTTATAACCTTCATGTTACACATTAATAAGTATAGGTATTGTCCACTTTTAGAACCTTTTAATCTTCATTTTCACTAAGCTTATAAGCATCCTCTTTTTGAAGTTCCACAAAATGCATTTCTTTTCCTTGAAATTCTGTCCTCCTGCACATGCTATTCATTTCAAATTTTTAAAAAAATGTTCTCTCTCGGTTACACATCCATTCTTCTTTTGGATATCCAGGGTGTGGCGTCTTCCACTTTTCAAATTATTGTTCTTTTATACATTTGTTCGCCAAATGTTTTAAGTAATTTCAAAAATTATTTCCAAATGAATATATCCTTTTTTCAAATTTTCAACCGGAATTTAGTTTGGTATTTAACCAAATTATCAGAGACACGCACATACGATTTTTTTGTCTTTGTTTTTTTTTTTTTTTTTTGTCTGCTTACTATAGGTAAATAGACATGAATGTGTATGCTTTTAGCATTAAGAAAAGTGCTGAATTTGCTTACGGGCCGCCACTGCACTAGTCCAGACCTTATACACCCTAAGTGCAAAGTGCGGGGAAGCAAGACAGATTAATGTCATTGTTTTGCTCCGCGTGGATTGCGGTTTTTGTATTACATCTCTGGACGGGCAAAAGTGAGGGGGGTGCTATGAAAAGAGCGGATGAAGAAACCTTATCATCCTTATATTAGAGAGCAAAGATCCGCAGATCACGTTTGGGTACCTAATCAAAGCGTTAATTACTTTCCACAACAGGGGAGAATCAGAAAAGCTGTTTGAACTGGAGGAAAGCGTTGCTGGCTCTAATAATGAAAGCATACATCCTCTTATAATACCAATACTCTAGTCGAGAGCTTTTGTTTTTAACGATAGATGAGAAAGTTTGTTATATTAGGTTGTCTCATAAGTAATATAGGTTTCTAATTCAGTTTATATTGAACGTATATATGTGTTAGTGTTGTCAACACTATTGTAGAATATTATAGTTTTAGTTCCGTATAGTTAACATGTTGGCAGCCTGTAGTTTTAAAATGGAGGAAACAAAGTTTGAGGTTGGAGTTCTTCTGAAGCACTACTATTAACGAGACTATAATGCTGCTGTCGCGGTGTCGTTAGTGAGCGAGTAGCACAAAGATAGTTCCAGCGTTTCAATGGAGGTGCAAACATTTAATATTTACAACGTTCTGGAAGATCCAAGTTATGGAATATTAAGAATACACTCAGAGGTTCCCAGAAGAGCTTGCTGCTTCAAAAGATACCATACATCGCCATATTAGGAAGCTGTAAATTTATACCACTTGAATTGACATCTGATCAGGATAAACGTAGAGTCCTCAGCTTATCGCTTATCCCTGAGTTATGTTCAATCGTCACATGTGATGAAAAGTGGGTGTATTACTGCAACCCTAACACCTCCAAATATGCTCGATTCTCGTCAGCTTGCAAACATTGTCGTTAAAAAAATCTCTTGTCCCAAAATAGTGATGTGTGTCTGCTGAAAATTTACAAGTGTGGTTCACTGGGAATTTGTTCTAAATGGATGTGCACTCTTAAGCGGAAGCGGAAGGAGGTCATCCGGTTTTGAGGCAGAGATACCCGAGATAAGTTAATAGAAGCATATTTATCTTGCGGCAAGACAGCGCAAGACCTCATAATCAAAGAACAATGGACAAAATTCAGGAATTGGAAGGAATCCAACTGCTACCACATATTGGTGATCTTGCACCATCGGATTACCGTCTGTTTAGATCCATGGCCTATTTCCTAAGTGGAAGAAAATTTGGAAACATGAAAATATTTGGAATGGGCAACAACGAATTCTTTGTGTAAAAAACAGAAACTAGTACTTTCGCAGGATAGGAAACCTCGCTAAATGGTGGCTCAGGACTATAAAGTTTAATGGTCTTTACTTTGAACGTTAGAATCATTTCCTGTAACAATTTTTGTTAAAAACTTATATTATTTATGAGACATCATCTACAAAAAGCAAAACGTTGAATACATTTGAAATTATCTATATGCTTATTTTTCGCGAATTTATGAGAAGTTTTATATTTTAGCGATAAATGAAAATGTCTATTTTTAGTTTAGTTAGCATATAAAATATACTTTTATATGAAGTTTAAAACACTTAAACTTCAATTTAGTATTTCCTTCTTCATACCGTGCAGCTAGAGGTTGTGAAAGGCTGTTTAGAATTTCAACGAAAAGAACTTAGTAATACTATACTTACAAGAAACTAAAATAAGCTACCAAGCAAGAACAACTCTTGTTTCTGAAATTTGAACGCTGGTAACAGATCCAATATTAGAATTTCAATCTAAAACACAACTTGTAGCTCACCTTGTTTTATATCCCATTAATTAGCCGAGAGTCAAATGTGAAATAAGTATTAAAGAGTGGTCACTTTCGAAAAAGAGTAAGTGACCTAGCAGAACTCATGGATATCAGTGTTACAGATAAACCAGAAGACAAATTAAAAGTTTTCTGTCTTATTACTTTCTGTTAATTGACTCCATTAATGTAAAAGAAACTGGTGATATGAAAACAAAACAGCTGATGTGCTGCGTCCACATGACTTTCTCTACATCTCTGTAGCAAATTATTGGTAATAAACTTACTCTTCTATCTATTTAATGCTAAAACGTGAGCAGAAACGCTTTTATTACTTAGTTCCTTTATAAATATAAGGAAAATAAGAGAATACCTTAGGCTAAAGCGACGGTCAAATGTTTAAAATGTGGTTGCTATGGGATTGAAATCCGTTTCTTTGCATGGCCAAGCGTTGAATAGTTCCCATATGAGAAAAATATTATAAAACTGAAATCAATAACAAGGAATATCTCCAAAACGGCTAACTCCGCGAAAAAAATGTTTATGACATAAATTGTGTGTTTTATCATGGTCTATATTTTTGTGTAATTTTCGTCTATCTCTTTTGGCTTACTAGTTGTGCATAAAATCATCGTGAATAAAGAGGTCTTTAGAGGCTATTCCCAGGAAATTGAGAATACACATTTTATTTAGCATGTAAATATTTTAAATATAAGAGATTTTAATTAAAATCATTACAGCTATTTTTGGGAAGATCAAAATTTTCGATTTATTTCCATGTAAAGTGTAGTTTGGGGTGGAGGATTTTCTTGAAAACCTTTGTGTCGCATCTCTGGAAAATACCAAGCTAAAATACCAAGTTTGTTACTTAAGGGTCACTTCATTTTTTGAGCTATGCTGTTTACAAACACACACACACACACACACACACACACACGCATGCACGCACACACGCACATACAGGAAACTTTTCCTAAAAATGTTTTTCTGGATTCAGAGGGACCCAAAACAGGTATTTCCGGTGAAATCTCGGAATCGAATTTTTGTGTGCGTTATAATACCTTCTCTATACACCATGTTCATAGTACATAAAGAAAAAGTAGAAATCTGAGTGCTCCATTCACAAAACTTTGTCTCAATTGACTCCATTAATGTACAATAAACTGGTGATATAATAACAAAAAATCTTATGTGTTCCATTTACGTGACTTTCTTAAAATCTCTGCTACAAATTGTTGTTAAAAATCTTATTCTTCTGTTTACTTCATGCTAAAAAATATGATCTTATTAGTTGTTTCCTTGTTAGTAGAAGGGAAATAAGGAAATTTCATAGCTAAAGGGATAGTCAAATCTTTTAAGAGCTAGTTGCTATGTAATTGAAGTTACTTTGTTTGTTTGGCCAGAAGATGGTGAACTCCCGTAAGATAAAGGTTTAGGTATTTTAAAACTGAAACAAATAATACAGTCAACTCCATGAAAAAATGTATATAGATAACATAAATTGTGTGTTTTAACGAACTCAACTCGCATTCTTGGAAGATTCTGAACTTCAATACCAAGTTTGGTGTTTAACGGACTCGTTTTTCAGCTATGCTGCTCACACACGTGCGCGCACACACACATTGACATACGGACATGTTTCTAAAAATGCATTTTTGTTTTGTTTCGGGGGTCACAAAACATATATTTCCGGTGAAACTCGGTATGAACTTTTGGATGGAATACATACCTTCTCTATAACCTATTTACATAGTATGTGTAGAGAAAGTAAAGGTCATTTGTTTGAGCCTTCCAGGCTACTTACGTACTAACTGGAGTATCCGTGACATAAATAATGTAATGGCATCATTTAGACAAATAAATGCATTTAACTTTAGTTGTGCCAATTATGATTTGCTTCTTTGTTACAACGAACTTTATGGCATTGTTGAATAGTTAAGCCATAGTGGTTACTGAAACAAATTAAATATAGTAACGGAACTTTTGGCATTGAAAGCAAAAGATGATCTTACCACTCTTGAATAAAAGCTTTTAATTTTTAAGCAATGGATTTTAACATTAGTGCTACTTTTTTTAATTATTAATTTTTATTTTTGTCGTTACAGAACCGAACCGAACCGAATCGAAGATTTCTTTCTGATAACTTAATTTTTAGAATGTTGCTTCCATTTATCTATGTTTTCCTACATTCATTTCAGGTACATACTTCCCCTGCCTCTTTTCTTTTTCAATTATTTTAACCTGAATTCTTCCAACTTTTGCGTATTCTTCTATATATTCTCTCAATGCAACTTATCATGCTCTTTCTTCTTTAGTTTAGGGTAATTGTTGGTTAGTTTTCTTATATTAACCAAGAAGTTAAAAAAAGTAAATACGAAAATTTGAGTGAATGAAGTGAAGAAGGAACATAACTGTACCGATGTAGTGCGTAGACATCATATCATATCACTTAATGTATTCTTTCGTCATTTCTCATTTATTTAATCATTCCCTCATAATGAACGAATATGAGAGATTGACTGTTTTAATTTGAAGTAATTATGTCTACCATACCAGCCATGTGTAGGACAGAAAGAGACGAAGAGTCAGGCTGAAAAATTCAATGCATCATTAGAACCAAGAATTTCCCAGTCTTGGCCCAGTTGCTCTAACCGCTGAGCAACCAAAGCAACATCCCAACATAGCATCAAATTCCCCAAATGACCTGCGTTTTCCCGGTAAACCACAAAAAAAATGTGTGGTTCAAATCTGGGATATAGCATTGAATAAAACTCTACCTTTCCATTTCCTGTCCTACGTACGATAGTGTGGAAGAAACGATTATTACAGAATGATTGACCTAATAGTTGGTTAAACTATAAAGCTCGAGACTTAAGGTACCTACGACGTTGTAAGTCGCCTTTGTGGTATGTCATCTCAAAATAATTTGAGATTACCTTGTGGTTTATCGGGAAACAGGCGGGTCAGTTGGAAAATTTAGCCTCATGGTAGATCAATGATTGGGGCAACTGGAGAGACCAGAAGATCCGCGTTTCTAATGCCGACAATGGCGTTAAATTTTTCAATATGACTCTACCTTTTCACATTTTAAATGTTACTTTTACATGTCGCAAGGCATGTATTTTGCGTTTAGGAAGTATGCTCTCTTGAGATATATTAATAGTATACAGTTCATATTTTAACATTGTTGATACACTATGATTCTAAATGAGATATGACCCATAATAATACTGTCAACTTTTTTAATTTTCAACAAAATCACGACATATTAAAGTATTCACTGTGATAGTGTTTCTATCAGGAGTGAAAAAACAGTTCCCTCTCAAATTATTCTATTTCTACCAAATGATGCACACTTTATTATAGAAACATGCTTGCACTTAAAAATGTTTCCTGCTGAAAGTTAACAGTCCACCAGTGGCCCAACTGCCCCGCATTTAGCGCGTGCAGATATCCCTTCCTGAGTTAAAAGAGTTGCATATCTCAACGGGGCCTTATAAAGTTAAAACCGGTCAGTAAAGAACAACTCCTCTAGCTTATAAAGAAGACGGTAACAGGTCCACGCTCATTGGGACAGGTAAAATGAGGTCCCTTACGACAATTACTCACTGACCGGTTTTTACTTGAAATTGCCCCTCTGATTTCTGTAATTCTTAACGCACAAATTTTGCGTCAAATACGAGGTTGATGCCCTACCTGGAATGTGAGAGATTGAAATCATATCACTGAAACAAATTTGACGTCATTATAAAACATTAATATTAATTTAAGCAATACAAAAGTTATGTTTTAACATCAATTTAATATGTGCTTGGATTCTGTAATTTAATTTCTCACATTTGTTTTAGAAATGTGTCATTAAATAATTTTACTTGCAAACTAGCTTTAAGAACAGAGTGAGGAAACGACTTTTACACCATGTGCAATATTTATACTAGATGGACAAAGTATTGCATTTAATTCGTTACAAATATTACGCTGAAAATGCATGTTTTTAGGGCTCTGAATAAAAAAAACATTTTTAGAAAAAATTCCACATCCTGTGTGTCTATGGACAGCATAACTCAAAAACTAAACTTGGTATTTAAGTTCTGTATCTTCCAAAAAAGCGACAAAAAGATTTCTAGGAATAGCTCCCAACCCCAACTACACTTTACAAGGAAGCAAATTTTGATTTTTGAACATTTTTTCTTTAAAATGGTTCTAACGGTTTTGATTAACATACCATATGCTTAATATATTTTTATGACAAACAAAATGTATATCTTGAATTTTCTAGGAATAGCCTCTGAAGATCTTCTCATTCTTGATGACTTTTGTATAATTTTTGAACAACTGGTAAACCGTAAAAGATAGTCAGACAGTACAGAAAAATTTAGATCTCCTCAAAACACAATTTATGTAATTTACATTTTTTTTTCAGAGTAACCCTGTCTGAAATATTCCGTGTTATTGGTTTTAGTGTTAAGCTTTTTATACTTCTCTCTAACGGGAAGTCATCTTCATCTTTACTCTGCTTTGTTTATTTTTCGCAAACAAAGAGAGCCGAATTTTAATTGTTCCATATTGCGACCAACTTTTAGAAGATATGAGTATTACTTTAGCTTGGTGTATTCCCTTATTTAATTTTTACTTACAAGGAACCAAGTGATTAAAACAATTTATGCTAATTCAAAATCTTCTCGGGCTTCTAGCCAGGTAAAAACTTGGCTTGACACCAACGTTTCGAAGAAGTGCATCTTCCTCGTCTTCAGGGTGAACTGATGGTTTGAGCTTGCGGAGACTGGTATTTATAAGAGCTGGGATGAAGCTAACATCTGATTGGTTCGCGTGATATTATGGCTTTTTTTTTTTTTTTTTTTTTTTTGAAAGGGGAGACAGAGAGAGAGTTGGAAGGTAGAAAGAATGGCTTATTTCGCCATTAGGTGAAGTGCGGGAATGGGAAGGATGTTTTACGGGTTCAAAGGAGATGTTCCGGGATGGTGAGGTTCCGCTGAGCACCCTCGATAGTGCGGGAGTTTACTGCTGGCCGAACTAAGCGGCAGCTCAGCAGAAGTGGAAAGAAGGTTCCGGGTGACAGACATGACCGAGGCCCTGTTTGCCACCCGGGGAGTTAAGGAAGGTCTGAAGGGAGTTGTGGGTGTTATCTTTATTTGTTACTATTTTTCTTTTTTGACCTTTGTGAAGGCTTGTCAATGTGTGTGTGGCTTAATGGGGGGAAATTGTCGTCTGGTTGGTCCTGGTCTTTGGTTTGTGGTGGAGTCCTGTGGTCAAGTGGTGTAAGAAGTTCTGTGAGTGTTGGGGTAATGAAAGGGGAGAATGTCAGTGCAGTCTGGATGTTGATGTCTGTAGTCTGTTTGTGGGTCTGTGTGCTGTGTTTGGCGTCAGGTGTGTCGGTCAGTAGTTTGGTATTTAGTGTGGTGGTCAGTCTAGAGAGGCCTTCGTCCAGGGTTTTTTGAAAGGCTGCTGCGTTGGTGGTGAAGGTCCTTAGTGAATTTGCTGTTGCGGTGGTCGTCTGCTGTAGATCCTGGATTCCGGCCTCAATGTCGTGTAGTCTGCGTGGTGTTGTGCTTTGTGTCTCGGCGATGGCGGCGGTGATGGCAGTCAGCGCCTCCTCCAGTAGAGCCAATCGGGCGCTGATGTGCAGGACCTCGGAATGAAGGTCCTGCACGGCATCCTTCATGGAGCTGTCAGATGGCGCTGCTGTTGCTGGTTGCGGTGGAGTGTTGGTGATGGCTAGTGGATTTTCAGTGGCTGCTGGAGGTGATGATATTATGGCTTTTTTTTTTGAAAGGGGAGACAGAGAAGAAGGGAATAATGCAAGGGAAAAAATCGGGTGAGATAGGAAAGGAACAGTGAATGGGGAATGATGGAGTTCCGCGATAGCACCTCCGTGATTAGTGGTGAAGTTGATGTTGCTGCAGCATGAGGGCTGCAACAAGGAATGGCTTATCTAGTCTGTAAACATGACCCGTGGGCCCTGAGTACAGCGCTAGGGAGTCTTGGTGTGCTTTCAGTACTAATGTCTGGTGTTACGGGTGTGTGTGTAAGGGCATGAGTTTTTGGTGGTAAGGTCCTGAAGAATCTGGTGGTGGCTGCTTGTAATTTGCTCGGCTACATTGTTGACTGTCAGTTCTTGGCTGTCAAGAACTGCAGTATAGCACTTTTTGATGTCGTTTCGGTTTCCTTTGAGCAGGTCTTCCAGAAGTGTAAGGCGTATTGGTAATTTTGCAGTTTGAACATAGAGGTCCTGGTTGGCCTCCAAGATCCTGGCGTTGACGTCGTGGATTTCCTGTAGCAGGGTATAGAGGACGTCCAGCTCCAAGAGGAACTCAGACGTGACCTTTTTCTGGGCTATGGCATCGGTGTCTTGAATGGCATCGGTGTCTTGACGGTTGGCTGTAGAAGTGGTGTGGGTGTCTGAGATGGCTGCAGTCATGGTAGTCAGGGCTTCTTCCAGCGTGTTCAATCGGCCGCTAATGAGCAGGACCTCTGAGTGCAGGTCCTGCACGGCGTCTTTAACGGCGCTGTCGGATGGCGCTGCTGCCTGTGGAGTGTTAGTGGCGGCAGGCAGGTGATGTGTGATGGAGTCTTCCGTCTGCGTCGAGGTGGTGGTTGTTGAGGTCCTCGCCTTTTTGTCTATGGGTGTGGCGGCAGAGGCTGGTGTCAGGTGGCGGCGGCTGCGTGGGTAATAGGGGCACTGCGCCTGTCCTGTGAAATGACCAGGGCCAACCCAGGTGGCGCAGTACCGGCGTCGAGATCTTAGGTCGTGGGCTGCGCATTCGGCTGTCAAACTCGGCGCCCCACAGTAGTGGCACCGTGGGGGCTCGGCGCAGGTGTCGGCGGTGTGGCCGAATGCGCAGCAGCGGCGGCATGGTGTCGGTCGGGGTTCTCGGCTAGCCTCGATGCTTAGGCGCCGCCCAAACATGGGCAGGCCCTCGCGTAAGGCAGCATTGAGATCCCCGGCCACGTCGAATACAATCCGAACTAGAGGGGATATCCCTCTGGCGGACATAATCCTAGTGGCCCTCATTACTGAAGGCCATCTCTGGCGTACTGCGGTGGTGATGAACCTAGTGGATAGGTCTCGCGGGACGCCCCTAATCACAGCACTGTACCTCTCGATGAGAAGCGGCGGTGGCGGCAGATGCTGTGGAGGCGTCGGTGCTGCTTTGGAAGGTGCGTTGGTGTTGGCTGGAAGCTCTGGTCCTGAGGTGGTGCTGGCTGTAGAAGCCGGCATTTGCCGGGCTTCTTCGGCGGTGGATGACTGGCTGGCCGGCAGGTGCAGCTGCATCTGCCGGCATTCTGCGGCGGCTGGAGGCGGAAGGGTGGCACTGCTCTCAGCCGAGAAGACCGGTTGGTGCTCGGCTGTGGCTTCGGCGGTGTTTGAGGCGGTTTGGTTTCGGCGTTTCTTCTTGGCCATGCTGATGATCTGCGGCGACCTCACTGCGTCGACTACAAATGACCGATGAGTTTTTTTTTTTTTTTTTTTTCGAGTGAAGGGAAAAATCCACCTTAAGGACTAACCCGGGCTGGCTAGCCCGGAGTGTCGGGGTCTCCCAGAGTGGGCCTACCGACTAAAAAACCCTCCACCGGGAGTGGAAAGTGAGGATTGTTGCGGTACCGCTGATGCACCCGCGTAGTGATGGAAAGGAATATGTAACTGGCCCGCTGTGCGGCCACCAGTGGTTAAGGTAGTGCTAGCAGACCGACTTGACCAGGGCCCAGCCGGCCTCCTATGCGGATTCAGAGGTAGGGATAATTAAGGATTATGGAATTTGGCGTTGGTGGTAAGGAGTGTAGGGAGAGGTGCCACTCTCTCCCTATGTTTATTGGTAACATTGCTGAAGACTGGTCTCTACATGAGGTGCAGTTCTAGCGTCGTAGTTTGGCTTGTGTGTCTTCTGCCTATGGGGCCGTGTCTCTGAAACAAACTAAGGAATGATGGTGAGTTCCATTCCATGTCAGTGAATGTATTTTATCCTATGTACAATTGGTAGTGATATTTCAGCCGCGGGCTGCGTCGTATATCTGAAATGAAAAACTAACTAACTAACTAACACTACAAGTTATTTTAGTTGTTATAATTAAATTGTGGTTTCTTTCCAGCCTAACGGCCTCGTCTAAGTGTTGATCGTCTCGTTGGCCTGTGGAAGTCCTGGTCGTGTAGAGTGCGCACACGGCTGGCTGCCTGCCTATCATGGTGCAGGTGCGGACCCGTGCCACTCGCGGGGGGGCCCTCATCCCCCGGGAGCCGCCTTGGCTGGGTAGCACAAGGACTTAGAGGTCTGCTGAAAATGAGGTGTGCATATGTGTGGTGTGTTGGTCTGGAGTGAAATGCTCTCTGACATTGCCATTAGTTACCTAATGAGGTTGTCTAAGTATTCCTGAATATTGATTTCTGGTTCCCCTAAACCGATGTTCCGGCTGAAGAGCGATAGAGGGCGGAGGTGTTTGTCGTTTCTGGTGTCATATTCGCCAAGTTCTTGGATGAGAACGTTGTGATTATTACTTTTCCGCTTGTAGATGTTAAATGCCAGTTGCTTTATATGGGTCTCAATTGAGCAGATTTTGAGCTCCTCGTGTAGTTCGAAGGTTGGAGCTACTGCGGGCACTTGTGCAATAATTCGCAAAATTCGATTTTGAAGCGTTTGGAGTCTCTTAATGTGGGTTTTTGCCGCATATCCCCAGACGGGGGCGGCGTATGTTAGTATAGGTCTGATTAGCGTTTTGTAGAGGGTTAGGCCCATGCTTAGTTTCAAGCGGCTGTTCGTGTTAATGATTGGGTAAAGCTTGTTGAGCTGACCGTTGGCTTTAGCTCTTACCGTGTTGATGTGTTGTTTCCACGTGAGGCCTTAGTCCATCCTTACCCCTAAGTAAGTGACCATGCTCTCCCACACAATCGGCTCTTGCCGGTACATAAGTGGTGGGAGAGCGCGCCTTTGTTGCCTATGTGTGTGGCGTTTTGTGAAAACAATGGCTTTACACTTTCTGGCATTTAACTTGACCCTCCATTTTCTGAACCACGGTTCCAATGAATTCAAGGCATTTTGGAGCCTGAGGTGTATAATCCGTGGCTGCAGTGATGTTGTTACTAGGGCAGTGTCGTCGGCGTAGATATATTTCTCTACCCGGATTAGTGGTGGGAGATCATTTATGTATATGTTAAATAGTGTGGGCCCCAGCAAACTTCCTTGGGGTACGCCAGCTCTGATGGGGCGGAGTGTTGACTCTGCCTCATCCACTGCTGCCTTGAAGCTTCTATTTCGTAGATAGTCTTTAATAATGGCGACCAACGAGTCGTTGACTCCGTATGTCGTCAGTTTACTTAGTAGGCCAGCATGCCATACTCTGTCGAAGGCGCGTTGTATGTCAAGGAGTACCGCGCCTGTAGATCGATTGTTGTTGAACCCTCTGGTGATGTTTTCAGTGATACGTAAAAGTTGGAGTGTTGTAGAGTGCTTAGCTCTGAAGCCGAATTGCTCGTTCGTGAGGGTATTGTTTCTAATTAAGTGGGCGTTCAGGCGTTTTAGAAGAATTTTCTCCAGCAGTTTACTCATGGTATTGAGCAAGCTGATGGGCCTATAGTTTATTGGCAGTGACAAGTCTTTGTGCTGCTTGGGGAACAGCAAATTTTGGCCTCCTTCCATTGGGGAGGGAATCGGCCATGTTCAATGGTGTGGTTGAATATGTTCGCAAGTTGTTTTATTGCCCTGTACGGCAGATGTTTCAGGACCAGATTGGGGATTTTGTCTGGTCCTGGTGCTTTACGCGTCGGGAGGTGCTTGATTAACCAACTAATTTCACCGGCGCTTGTTTTTCGAGTTTTATTGTGTGTAAATGCTATGTCAATGAGGTTCGCTTTGGCCTCCGTGTCTGTTGCAAAGTTTACATCGCACGGGTCCTCATTTGGTTGAAATTCTTGTTGGAGTGTGTCGGCAAAAGCTTCGGCTTTTTCTGCGTTCGTCTCCGCTATACGGCCCCCTGTATGGAGTGGGGGAATGTTCGTGCGCGCTCTGGTGAGGCATTTAGCAATCCTCCAAATGGTGTGATGTTGTGGATCAATGTTCTCCAGGGTTTCATTCCACTGGTTGCGAGTGAAGTCCGCGATGTGAGTGTTAGCACGAAGTTTTAGGTCCTCATACTCATTTCGGTGAGCTATGTGACGACTCCGCTGCCATTTTCGTCGGGCTTTGTTCCGATCGCGAATAATTTGCCTTGTATCTGGGGGAAGCAATATTTTGTTATTCAGGTACGGGCGTTTCAGTGGCACTTGTTCGGTTGCTTCGTAGATTGCGCGCTTGATTCCATCGATGGCCTGGTCTTGTGTCTCATGAGACGTGACCTCAATGTTCGCCAGCCCTGCATCTATGGATGCCTCAAAGGATGGCCAGTCGGCTTTTCGGTAATTGGGTCTGGCTGATTCCGGTCTGAAGGTTACTGGAGCGGCTACTTCCAGTATTACCGGGAGATGATCTGAGGTGAGATCATTGATGACGGTGTGCTGCAGGTCATAGGGAATGCCTTTTGTCAGCGCTACATCTAGTATGTCCGGTGCGTGATTTCTTATTCTGGGAATGAACGTGGGTTCCTCCGGGCCTGTCAGGAGAATATTGGAGTTATTAATATAATTTAGTAATTTGTTTCCGGCTTGGTTTGCGGATCTGCAGTTCCAGAGGAGATGCTTGGCATTAAAGTCGCCAGCTGCTATGGCCTTAGCGTCCATGTTCATTAGTCGGTCGACATCCTCTGTGTCGATGTCGCCGGGGGGATTGTACGTGGCTATAACTGTGACAGTGGAGTGATGTAGTTGCACACTGATTGCTGTGGCTTCTAGCCTGTTCAGCTGAGGTACTTGTTTCTGGTGATGTAGCAAGGAGTTTTGTACCGCTATTGCAGTTCCTCCGCCTCTGCGATTTCGGTCACTACGGTAAATGAAATATCCAGGTATGGCGAAACGATCTGCAGGACCCAGATGGGTTTCGTTAAGGAGCGCTATTTGTACAGAGTTTCTTAATAAAAAGTCAGCGAGCTCTTTGCGTTTTCTTCTGAGATTGTTGCAGTTCCAGTAAAGTATATTTATCGAATTTGCAGAAGCCATTACTTAACACGTTCGGAATATTCAGAGAGCAGGACATGGAATCGGGCGATATGGTCGAAGAGTTGGTATTTGGTGGAGGAGGGCTCTGTGATTCTCTCCAGGAGCCATTTGGTGTGTTCCAGAAAGGTTTGCCAGCCTAATGCAAGTGGCACTCCTATTTGGTGTAGGAGTTCTGCCAGGGCCAAGCCGTTATCGAAAGCTTGCCGGGTGACGTGTGCTGATGGGATGAACAAGTTAAGTTCATCCATGTGTGGGGGCCTAAGCAGTGTAGGGTTGGTGTATGTGGTGTGTTGTTGTGTGTGTGTTGTGTGTTAGGTGGGGTGCACACTTGAGGTGCAGGTGACAAAACGGGCGTGACCCGTCTTTCGCCTGCTTGAGGGCACTGTTCTGGGGCTGGCCTATTTCTGCCACGACGGTCCTGTATGAGCCAGTGCCCTGCCTCTGGAGGTGCAGCCGTCGTCTGTTGGCGATGTTCTCTAGGTGGTCTGGGGGCCCTATCCGGCTGCACCTGATTGCTTGACCCTTGAAGTGCGGCCTGGTAGCTCGGGCAACCGCGCCATGTTGCTCCGTGTCCAGTGGCGCTACACAGGACGCACTTCCGTTCCGCTGGGGGAACCCTGCAAGTGAAGGAGGGGTGGGGGCCTGAACATTTGGCGCATACTTCATGAGGGGCCTGACAATTTCGGTGAGTGTGTGTAAGCTGCTGGCACCGCTTACATTGTTGGGGCTCCTGGGCGGACCTATATTCCTCTACCCTAATTCTAAAATGCGCTAGGTATTTGAGGCCTCTAATCCTACGATTTTCGATGGTATCCGCCATTTCCACCAGGAACATGGGGAGGGGGGTTCTTTCCCTATTTTTACGGCGCATCCGCACCGCCCTAATGGCCTCAAATTGGGATTCTGCCAGTGCCTGTTTAATTTCGTCCCCGGAGAACTCGGCACACAGTCCTTTCAAAACAAATCTAATTGTTCTAGCTTCTGGGTGGGGGCTGAGGTAGAACTGTGCCCGTTGAGCCTTGAGGTGTTCCACGAAGTCGTGGTAGTCCCTCTGGCAGAACACCTTGACCGCGAAGTCTCCGGATCTGGGCGCGGTGTGTATTGTGTATCTGTGTGTGGGTTTGTACTTCCTATTGAAGGTTTGAGTGAGTGTGTGTATGCGTGTTGACTGGCTTTTGTGGACATAAACGGGCGCTAAGTTGGCCCGATAGTCTGTGTAGCTGTTGTGTGTCTCTGACCTGACCGCGGTGGTGTAGCTCTCAGGAAGTGGCGAGTGTGCGGGAGGCACGGGACTAGGCCTGGGGGGTGTTTCGTCCGTCTCGTCATTCTGTGCAGGAGGTGTGGGTGATGCCTGGGCGCTGTCTAGGTGCTGTGGTGAGTGTTGTGTTAGTGTGGTGTTGTGGTCGGCGTTCTCCTGTGTGATGTCTAGTGTTTTGTGTGTTGCTGTGTGATCTTGGTCTTTGTGTTGTGGTAAGTCTGGGGGTGTTTGTGTGGTGTTGGTGTTCGTGTCTGTTGTGTCTTGAGGGAAGTGCATGTTCGGAGGGGAAGCAGTGTCAGGTATGGTCTTTTGTCCCTTCTGAGTTTTTGGCGTAGTCGAGGTCGACGTCATGTCCCTGGCGACAATAGGCCTTTTGGGTGTGCTGAGCGAGGAGGGGGACTTCCTCGTCGGCGGTTTGTGTCTGCCTTTTCCCGTGCGGGTCTGCATGGATTGTGTGTGTAGGAGCGACAGAGAGAATAAATATATATATATATATGTGTGTGTAAGTTAATGTGCTATAAACCTACTCTTATTCTACGTTAGCTAAGCCAAGAGAGGAAGAGAGAAGAGTCAGAGAACCTAGAGATTCTGCCGCTGTGTCACAAGGACCTACCGCTCACGTGATGACGAGTGACCTCAGCAAGCAGCGCCTATCTTAGTTACTAGGGGTCCTAACGGGAGCTTAAATACTACACAGAAAAGAGGAAAAAAGAGACAGTAGTAGAGAAAGAGCTGATAGAGGGCGCTAAAAAGCCCGCGAAAACAGAGGACCTGCCCGAAGGCGCCTAGGAGCCAGTCGTGAGACTGTTGGCAGCGGTCTTGTTTTGCTACCCTGCTATGCAGTTAATGTGAGCAAGCTCAGGCCAGAGCTTGGCGCTTTTGTGGTCCTCGCAGAACACTTCGGAGCTGACTCGGAGAGGATGCCGGACGTTGGGCGCTCGCTCGCCGGGTGGTTTAGAGCGGAGCGCGTCGGTGCTGTGGAAGCGGAGTGCTGGCTGCCAGTCGGCGTTTCCCCTTCGCCTTCGTAGATCTCCGCTGGTCTTCGCTGGGCCTCGGTTCCTCTAGTGTCCTCTCGAAGCCTCAGCCGATGATTTTTTTTTTTTTTTTTTTTTGGAAAGGGGAGACAGAGAGAGAGTTGGAGGGTTGAAAGAATGGCTTATCTCGCCATTGGGTGAAGATTAGAAGGGAAAAATCGGGTGAGATAGGAAAGGAACAGTGAATGGGGAATGATGGAGTTCCGCGATAGCACCTCCGTGATTATTGGTAAAGTTGATGTTGCTGCAGCACATGGGGCTGCAACAAGGAATGGCTTATCTAGTCTGTAAACATGACCCGAGGGCCCTGAGTACAGCGCTAGGGAGTCTTGGGTGAGCTTTAGTACTGATGTCTGGTGTTGCGGGTGTGTGTGAGAGGGCATGATTTGGTGGTAAGGTCCTGAAGAATCCGATGGTGACTATTTGAAATTTGCTCGGCTACATTGTTGACTGTCAGTTCTTGGCTGTCAAGAACTGCAGTATAGCATTTATTGACGTCCTTTCGGGTTCCCTTGAGTAGGTCATCCAGAAAGGTGAGGCGTAATGGCAATTTTGAAGTTTGAACATAGAGGTCCTGGTTGGCCTCCAAGATCCTGGCGTTTACGTCGTGGATTTCCTGTAGTAGGGTGTAGAGGACGTCCAGCTCCAAGAGGAACTCAGACGTGACCTTATTCTGGGCTATGGCATCGGTGTCTTGACGGTTGGCTGTAGAAGTGGTGTGGGCGTCTGAGATGGCTGCGGTCATGGTAGTGAGGGCTTCTTCCAGCGTGTTCAATCGGCCGCTAATGAGCAGGACCTCTGAGTGCAGGTCCTGCACGGCGTCTTTAACGGCGCTGTCGGATGGCGCATCTGCCTGTGGGGTGTTAGTGGCGGCAGGCAGGTGATGGGTGATGGAGTCTTCCGTCTGCGTCGAGGTGGTGGTTGTTGAAGTCCTCGCCTCTTTGTCTATGGGTGTGGCGGCAGAGGCTGGTGTCAGGTGGCGGCGGCTGCGTGGGTAATAGGGGCACTGCGCCTGTCCTGTGAAATGACCAGGGCCATCACAGGTGGCGCAGTACCGGCGTCGAAATCTGAGATCATGAGCTGCGCATTCAGCTGTCAATCTGGGCGCCCCACAGTAGTGGCACCGTGGGGGCTCAGCGCAGGTGTCGGCGGTGTGGCCGAATGCGCAGCAGCGGCGACATGGAAGCTGGCGACTACCTCTGCTGGCCTCAACTGTGTGACGGCGCCCACAGATGAGCAGACCGTCAGTCAAGGCTGCAGTGTAGTCGGTTGCGTTGGAGAATTCGAGGCGCACCAATGGTGTTGGACCCCTCGAACTAGTGATACGGGAAGCCCGTATCACTGAGGGCCACTGGTGGCGAGCTGCTGCGGTGAAGAAGCGGTGGGGGAGGTCCAGCGGAACTCCCCGGATCACCGCGCTGTGCCTCACAGGAAGCACAGGTTGGTTGGGCGAGGCGGCTGCGTTGTACATGGCTTGGTCACAGCGGCGGTGGATGATTTGCTGGCCGGCAGGTGCGGCTGCAACTGCCGGCATTCGGCGGCGGCTGGAGGCGGAAGGGTGGCACTGCTCTCAGCCGAGAGGGCCGGTTGGTGCTCGGCTGTGGCTGCGGCGACTGGAGGCGGAAGAGTGGCACTGCTCTCAGCCGAGAAGGCCGGTTGGCACTCGGCTGTGGCTTCGGCGGTGTATGAGGCGGTTTGGTTTCCGCGTTTCTGCTTGGACGGCAGTGAAGGCGGCGCTGAGGCCGGCAACTGCGGCAGCAGTTGCCGGGAGCTTGCGGCAACGGCGACCGGCGATTGCGTTGGCGGTTGCCCGGCAAGAGCGGGAGCTAAAGCCGGAGAAACCGTCCAAAACGCGCTGCCATTCCTAGGTGATGGCGGCGGCGACTCACCCGGTTCAGCTGACGGTGAGGTTGCGGCGGTAGTCCTCTTCCTTCGGCGACCTTTCTTCGTCATCTCTTACCCCCACCTCAGCCGATGATTTTTTTTTTTTTTTTTTTTTTTCGAGTGGAGGAAAAATCTACCTTATAGACTACCCGGGCACGTCCGGAGTGTCGGGTTCTGCCACGTGGCCCTACCGACTAAAAAACTTCCACCGGTGCTGGAGTGGATAGGGAGAAGGATTTCTGCGGTACCGCTGTTGCACCCGCGTAGTACTGGTGGTATTAACTGGCCCGCTGTGCGGCCGCCAGAGGAGATATTGGGTGCCGGCAGGCAGGCTTGGCCTAGACCCAGCCTGCCCCCTGGCGAATTTCAGGAGATTGTGAAGTAGAATTTTAGGAGCAGGATATTTGGACGAGTGGGAGGGATATCGTGCTACCTAAGTCTGCTAGGTCTTAGTGGGTGCTGCTACGCTGGCTCTGCGTCTCTGAAACAAACTAACTTATTGTTAATTGTCTGTCCTAAAACTACAATCGCTTATTATTATAAGGTAATAGTTGAGGTCTGCCATTGGCTCCGTCTGTGAGTATTTACTAAGTTTAGAGTTATAATTATGCTTAGCTTTTGTGTGGGTTCCGCCTATGTAGGCTTCATCTGTGTGATATTTATACAAGTGTTGTTACCTATTTTACGAGTAATACTATTACATATACTGTTACATATATACATGAGTTATTCTGTTCAACCTGAGGCATCGTTAGAGTGTGTTAGAAAGTATATGATATTATTCGTCCTAGTCATACTCCATTTTCTGGGCGTTGTCGTATAGAGTGCGCACATGGCTGGCTGCCTGCCTATCATATTACAGGTGCGGACCCGTGCCACTCGCGGGGGGGCCCTCTTCCCCCGGGACCGCCTTGGCTGGGTAAGCTCAAGGGCTTAGAGGGCTGCTGAAAAGGAAGATTAATAATGAGTGTGGATGTGTGTGTGTTTGTTGTGAGTGAGAGGCAGGAACTGGAAGGATTGTCGCAGTCACTGCCCTACGCTGTACCAGATCTAGATTTTATACCCTAATCAGGGTGTCCAGGTATTCTTGTATGTTGATTTCAGGCTCTCCTATTCCGATGGTTCTGTCAAAGACTGCCAGTGGGCGGGGGTGCTTATCGTGCTCGGTGTCGTAATTTCCTAGGTTTTGGATGAGCTCGTTGTGGTTATTGTTTTTGCGTTTATAAAGGTTGAATGCCAAGTGTTTTATGTAGGTCTCGATGGAGCAGATTTTGAGCTCCTCATGCAGAGCCCACGTTGGTGCTACTGCTGGTAGTTTAGCTATAATGCGCAGTATACGGTTTTGCATTGTTTGTAGCCGTTTGATGTGTGTTTTGGCCGCATATCCCCATACGGGTGCGGCGTATGTTAATATTGGGCGAATCAAGGTTTTATATAGTGTTAGCCCCATGCTAAGTTTGAGGCCGCTATTTAAATTTATTATCGGATAAAGTTTGTTAAGTTGACCGTTAGCTTTTGCTCGTACCATGTTTATGTGTTGTTTCCACGTGAGGCATTCGTCCATCCTTACCCCTAAGTAAGTGACTGAGCTCCCCCACTCAATAGGCTCTTGCCTGTACGTAAGCGGTGGGAGGGCATGCCTTCTTTGCCTATGCAAGTGGCGCTTCGTGAAAACTATTGCTTGGCATTTTCTGGCGTTAATTTTTACCCTCCATTTTGTAAGCCACGGCTCCAGTTCGTTTAGAGCATTCTGGAGTCTTAGGTGAATGATCCGTGGTTGGGTTGACTGTGTTACGAGTGCTGTATCATCGGCGTAGATGTATTTTTCTACCCGGATAAGTGGAGGGAGGTCGTTTATGTAGATGTTAAACAGCACAGGCCCTAGGATACTTCCTTGGGGTACGCCTGCTTGGATAGGACGGAGGGATGACTCCGCCTCCCCTACTGCTGTTTTGAAGGTCCTACCTTTCAGGTAATCTGCAATTAAGGTGATCATTGAGTCTTGCACTCCGTACGTGCTTAGTTTTCGTATGAGGCCCGCGTGCCATACCTTGTCAAAGGCGCGTTCTATATCAAGTAGAACTGCTTCTGTTGAGCGGTTGGTGTTAAAACCCCTCGTAATATTTTCGGTTAGTCGCAATAGTTGGTGAGTGGTGGAGTGTTTGGATCTAAATCCAAACTGTTCCTTGGTCAATAGGTTATTCTTGATTATAAATGTGTTAAGTCGTTTGTGTATAATTTTCTCCAAGAGTTTACTCATCGTGTTTAGAAGGCTGATAGGCCTATAGCTGGTGGGCTGAGAGAGATCTTTGTGTTGCTTAGGGAAAAGCAAAATTTTTGCTTCTTTCCACTGAAGGGGAAATCTTCCGTGTTCTAAGGTATAATTAAATATTTCCGCAAGCAATTTTATTGCCTTCATCGGCAAGTGTTTGAGCACAACGTTCGGGATTTTGTCCGGTCCCGGTGCTTTGCGGTTGGGAAGGTGCATAATTAGCCATTTAATTTCCCCGGCATTCGTTTTTCTTGTTTTATTGTGCGTTTGTGCTGTTCGCAAGGAGAGTGCCAACCTTTCCGTGTCCACCGCGAAGTTTTGGTCGCAGGGATGAGCGTTTGGATGGAAGGTATTTTCCAGCGCGTCTGCAAATGCTTCCGCTTTATCCTCGGGCGTCTCCTTTATTTGGCCTTCAATGCGGAGAGGTGGGATATTTGTGGCTGTCCGCGTGAGGCATTTCGCAATCCTCCAAACCGATTGGGTCTGTGGGTCCAAGTTTTCCAGGGTATTGTTCCACTGGTTGCGTGTATATTCTGCGATGTGGGTACTGGCCCTGATTCTTTGCTCTTCGTATTGGTTTCGATGGATTAAGTTTCGGCTGCGTTGCCATTTTCGTCGGGCATTATTCCGTTCTTTAACTGTTTGCCTGACGTCTTGCGGAAATTGCACCCTGACATTTCTAGTACACCTTTTTATGGGGACGTGTTGCTCTATGGCGTGGTGTATCGCGTTTGTAATTTGTGTCACCGCTAGCTCCTGTGTCTCATGCGTCGTGACCGCTGCGGTGTTTATTTGAGCGTCAATGGCCTTTTCGAAGGTGGGCCAGTCTGCCAGTCTGTAATTTGGTCTAGTCTGTTCTGGCCGAAAGGATACTGGGGCAGCAACTTCTAGTATTACTGGCAGATGATCGGACGTGAGGTCATTTATAACTGTGTTCCGTGTATCGTGAGTTATACCTTTTAGTAACGCAATATCCAGAATATCTGGTAGATGTTGTTGTATTCGCGGGATATATGTGGGTTCTTCTGGTCCTGTTATTAGTGTATTGGAATGATTTATATATGCCAGAAGTTTGTTACCTGCCACATTGGCAGTCCTGCAGTTCCACAGGAAGTGCTTGGCGTTAAAGTCCCCTGCGGCTATGACTTTGACGTCCATTCTCATAAGGGCGTCTACGTCCTCCGTGTCTATGTCACCGGGCTGGTTATATGCCGCAATCATTGTGACAGTCGTGTTGTGCAATTGCACATTGACCGCTGTCGCTTCAAGTCTGTTTAGTTGCGGGACTTGTTTTTGGTAGTGTGTTAGGGAGCTCTGTATTGCTATAGCCGTTCCCCCGCCTCTGCGATTTCTATCGTTACGGTAAATGTTGTATCCAGGGATTGTAAACCTATCTCCTGTACCCAGATGGGTTTCATTGAGTAGAGCTACTTGGATTGAGTTCCTAGTAAGGAAATCTGTGAGTTCTTTGCGTTTCCTTCGGAGGTTATTGCAGTTCCAGTATAGAATGTTAACTGTTGTTGCGAGAGCCATTTCTAGATGCTGGTTGTGAGTATGTGCAGATATCTGGCGACATAGTTGAATAGGTAAAGTGCGTCGAATTTGGGATCGGAGATTGATTGTAGGAGCCACTTAGTGTGTTCTTTGAAGGCTTCCCAGCCTACAGCAGGTGAGACTCCCATACTGTTCAGGAGTTCACTCAGGGCCACGCCATTGTAAAATGCTTCCCGGACGGTGAGTGCCGTTACATTGAATGCGCTACATTCATGTAGGTGTGGGGGAGGTTGGTGTGTTTCTGTTTGTGTCTGAATTGGTGTGTCAGTGTGTGTGTGTGGTGTACCTATTTCTACTGGGGTGCACTCTTGATTAGCTGGAGACAAGTCGGGCACTACCCGTCTTACTTCAGCTGTAGAAGGGGTCTGGTTGGGGGCTGGTCTGTTTCTTCCGCGGCGGTCCTGTACGTACCATTGCCCTTCTGTGTTGTTGGGAGCAGCAACCTGGTTCTGGCGATGTTCTCGGTGGGGTCGGGGGGCCCTATTTTGCTGCTCCCTCGGTCGTGGCCCGTTCAGTGCGGCCTGGTAACTGGGGCAACCGCGCCAAGTTGCTCCATGTCCTGTGGCATTACACAGGGCGCACCTACGTTCCTCCAGGGGAACCCTGCAGCTAAAAGAGGGGTGTTGGCCTGTACATTTGGCGCAGGTTTCGTGGGGTGCCTGACACTCTTTGTGCGTGTGCCACAGCATCTGGCAACGCTTGCATTGTTTGGGCTCCTCTGCGGTCCTGTACTCTTCTACTCTAACTCTTAAGTGAGCCAGGTATTTGAGGCCTCTAATGCGCCTATTCTCTGTGGTGTCCTCCAGTTCCACAAGGAACATGGGGAGGGGGGCTCTATCCCTAGTCCTTCTGCGCATTTGCACAGCTCTGATGGCCTCAAATTGTTGGTCTGCCAGTGCCTGCTTTATGTGTGCTCCGGAGAACTCGGCGTACAGTCCTTTTATTACATATCTAATGGTCCTATTTTCTGGGTGTGGGAGAAGATAATACTGTACCCTTTCATTCCTGAGGTGCTCAACAAATTTGTTATAGTCCTTCAGGCAGAACATCTTTATCGCGTAGTCTCCGGAGCGGTGGGCGGTGTGTATCCTATACCTGTGTGTGGGTGTGTATTTTGTGTCAAAGGATTGTGTGAGTGTGTGTATTCGTGTGTACTGGCTTTTGTTAACAAACACAGGTGCGAGATCCACCCTGTAGTCTGTGAATGTGTTGGTGTTTGGGTTAGGTGTAGTCATAACCGCGCCTGCATAGCTCTCCGGTATCGGTGAGTGTGCTTGAGGTAGAGGAGAGGGTCTCATGTCATTCACGTCCGCATCATGTGAGGGCGCCTGTGGAGCGTTGGGAGGTGACGCTTGCGCTGTTGGTGTGAGCATGAGGATGTGTGACTGCTGAGTGGGTGATGGTGCAGTGCGTGATTTATGTGAGGGTGATTGATGAGCGGCTTGTGGATGAGTCTGTGGTGTGGGTGAGGGTGGCGTGAGTGTGGGTGATTCATGAGAGGGTGATTTGTGAGTGGCTTGTGGTTTAGTGGATGATGTGAGTGTGAGTGATTTATGTGAGGGTGATTTGTGATTGGCTTGTGGCTGAGTGGATGATGTGAGTGTGGGTGGCTCTTGAGTGGGTGATGTGAGTGTGGGTGATTCATGAGAGGGTGATTTGTGAGTGGCTTGTGGCTGAGTGGATGATGTGAGTGTGGGTGACTCCTGAGTGGGTGATGTGAGTGTGGGTGATTCATGAGAGGGTGACTTGTGAGTGGGTTGTGTCTGAGCGGATGATGTGAGTGTGGGTGACTCCTGAGTGGGTGATGTGAGTGTGGGTGATTCATGAGAGGATGATTGGTGAGCGGCTTGTGGCTGAGTGGATGAAATGTGTGTGAGTGAGTCATGAGTGGTTGAGGAGTGTGTAGATGATTTGTGAGTGGGTGACTTATGAGCATGAGCAGGTGCAGTTGGCGCGGAAGCGGGTAGTGTGGTACGTGAGGTGCATTGCTTGCGCGCCGATGAGCGTGTCCGGCATGAGGTGGTGGATGATCGCTCTGTCATAATCAGTTCCTTGGCTACTACAGGCCTTTTGGTGGTTGACAGGGATGAAGGGGATAGCTTCTGCGGGTGATCGCTTCGGCCTACCTTCGTCATGATGCAGGTGGTGAATGATAGTGAAGAGTCAAGTGTGTATGAAAAGAACTTAGTTTAGGGCTAGCTACAAGAAGAAGGAAGAGAGAAGAGTTTTTAAAGCCTAGTTATTCTGCTGCTGAGCCACTGACTGGAGTTGGGCTACCGCTCTTTTTGTGTCTGGCTTCAGCAAGCAGCTCCTATCTTAATGCTAGGGGGCCAGATGGGTACTTAAATACTAATAGAATAGAGGAAAATAGAGAAAGAAAAAGAGAAAGAGCAGCTAGAGGGCGCTGAAAAGCGCGAGAAACAGAGGACCTGCCCTAAGGCGCCTTGGTTCCAGTCGTATGACTGTTGGCTGCGGCCTTGTTTCTCTACCCTGCTATACTGTTTATGTAGAACTGCTAGTCCAGCCTGAGCTTCTTCGCAGGAACGCCGGAGCTGTCACGGAGAAGATGCCGGGCGATGAGAGCTCGCTCGCCGGGTCGGATTTTGAGCGGAGTGCGCCGGTTCTTGTGAAAGCGGAACGCGGCTACCCGCCTTCGTAGATCTCCGCTGGTCTTCGCTGGGCCTCGGTTTCTCTGGTGTCCTCTCGAAGCCTGTCCCTCTCGAACTCCAGCCGATGAGATGGTATTTAAGATGACTGAGACATGGGCACGGACTTCGTAGAAAACTATTTATAGCAGTTATTCGGCTAATGTTTTGTGTTTGAACACCCACCTGCTAGAAAATAAGTCTTGGAAGACTGCAGGTAGCGGATTAGGTATTAAGGCTCTTTAACATTGGTGTCCATGCTGAACTTAATTTTGCCAGAATCGCGATTTAGATTATTAGTTTCAGATGAGATGGCTAAAGCTTCTTTTACTCTCCTCTCCCAGTAGTTCGAACACTTTGCCACTATCTTGGTGTTGGTAAAGTTAGCTCTGTGGCTCTGTTCTATACAGTGTTCAGCCAGTCCAGATTTTTCGGGTTGCATAAGCCTTATTGATCTTTGGTGTTCAGAAACGCGTGTGGCAATAGTGCGTCCTGTTTGGCCAATGTACGCTGCGCTGCATTCGCAAGGAATGTGGTAGACACCAGGTACTCTGAGAGCTAAATTATCTTTAACTGGCCTGACCAAATTTTTGATTTTAGGTGGTGGCTTATGGATGGTTTTGACATTATATTTGTAGAGTAATCTACTAATCTTTCCCTAATCCACTACCTGCAGTCTTCCAAGACTTATTTTCTAGCAGGTGGGTGCTCAAACACAAAACATTAGCCGAATAACTGCTATAAATAGTTTTCTACGAAGTCCGTGCCCATGTCTCAGTCATCTTAAATACCAGCTAAGAACGGAGAGGCTTCTTCTTCGACTCGTCAAGATGCCAAAGAAGAAACAGCGCAGACTCGCCGCTGCTAAGGCAGCACCCGACGCCTCCTCCTCGGCAGCCGCCGAGAAGGCAGCTCCTCCGTTGCTACCGGTCCCGGCAAGCCCTGCTTCGCCGCCGGCCGCCACCGTATCCTCGCCGCAACTGCTGCTGCAGTTGCCGCCATCTCCAACACCGCCGCCTCCCAGCTCCACGTCGCCGCCGCCCCGGTTTAGTGCAGTGGTACGGGGGGTCCCTAGGAACCTTTCCACCAAGCACCTTCTCGCCGCAGCGAAATCTAAGTGGCCTTCTTGTTTGAGGGCCACAAGGATAATTTGCAACCGGGGACCTACACCACTTGTGAGGCTGGAGCTTCAGGATCGTTGGGACCTCGACGCTGCCTTGGCGTCAGGGTTGCCCTTGTTAGGGCAACTCCTGGTCGTTGAGGCCAACAAGATGGAACGTCACCGGCCCTGCCGTCGCTGTTGTGCCTTCGGGCATACAGTCGACACCTGCTCCTCGTCGCCGCGGTGCCACTACTGTGGCTCCGCCAACACCACCGCCGAGTGCACTGAGCACAATCTACGCCGTCGCCGCCGGTTCTGTGCCACCTGCCGTGGCACAGGACATTTCACAGGGCAAGCGCAGTGCCCTCTCTACCCAAGGAGCAGCACTTCATCACCACCTCCTGCGCGCCGCACCACTCCACCGCAGACATCAACCACCGAGGCCTCACCACCTGCACTCTCAACAGACGCAGCGACGCGAGAAGCCATTCAGGACCTCCACGCGGAGATCCTGAACGTCGGCGCTCGACTAGCTGCTCTGGAAGAGACATGCAGCCTCCTCACACAAAAGCTGCAGGAACTCCAAGCTTGCAACGCCGTAGCAGCCACCAGCCAGCAGACTACAGCCGCCAACCTGTCCACCAGGATCGACGCCCTACAAGCTGCCAACACCGCCGCCATCTCCACTCTACAGGCCTCCACCGCTGAGCTGTCCAACCGGATAGCCAGCGTCCAAAATTACCAACAGCAGGTAGCTGAAGGACCATTCCGTCAGCAGCCTAAGACAGCGCAGCAATTGCTCAGAGAATACCACTCCGAACAAGGGTACACCCGGAAGAATCACCTCATACTTAACAAGCGTCACCACTAACTACCCATCACATACACCAATTACTTCTCCAGCGGGGCACTCAGGGCGTAAGTCATGTGTGTCCACTGGCTAATATCTCCATCACTCGCTGTTACTGCCACTGGCAGGCAGCATTCAGTATCACCAAAAATACGCAGGTGCTTAATGCGGTACTGCAACAGAGAGGCATGGGCCTCCTACTTCCGGTGGGGGTTTTTTGTGAGTAGTGCCACCCTGGTTCCAGTCCAGGGTGGGGAGTCTCACACTCCCAGGCTTGCCTGGGGTTAGGGCGTTAGTTGCCTTTTCCCCCATCATCAATAAAAAAAAAAAAAAACTAAGAACCTTTTAAACCTCTCTCTCTCGCAAACTCCCGCAAATCCTAAACACATCCCACTGCCAGTAGAGGGCCTAGCCCTGAAATGGCAACAGAGGGAGGACCCTGTCAGCACCCGGCAGCCAAATCCTCACCTGATCCCCCGTAGAGCTAAGAACCCTCGTTGTCATCAGTTCAGGAGAGAGATTCGACGCAGTGAGGTCGCCGCAGATCATCAGCATGGCCAAGAAGAAACGCCGAAACCAAACCGCCTCAAACACCGCCGAAGCCACAGCCGAGCACCAACCGGTCTTCTCGGCTGAGAGCAGTGCCACCCTTCCGCCTCCAGCCGCCGCAGAATGCCGGCAGATGCAGCCGCACCTGCCGGCCAGCCAGTCATCCGCCGCTGAAGAAGACCGGCAAATGCCAGCTTCTACACCCAGCACCACCTCAGGACCAGAGCTTCCAGCCAACACCAACGCACCTTCCAAAGCAGCACCGACGCCTCCACAGCATCTGCCGCCACCGCCGCTTCTCATCGAGAGGTACAGTGCTGTGATTAGGGGCGTCCCGCGAGACCTATCCACTAGGCTCATCACCGCCGCAGCACGCCAGAGATGGCCTTCAGTAATGAGGGCCACAAGGATTATGTCCGCCAGAGGGATATCCCCTCTAGTATAGATTGTATTCGCCGTGGCCGGGAATCTCAATGCTGCCTTGCGCGAGGGCCTGCCCATGTTTGGGCGGCGCCTAAGCATTGAGGCTAGCCGAGAACCCCGACCGACACCATGCCGCCGCTGCTGCGCATTCGGCCACACCGCCGACACCTGCGCCGAGCCCCCACGGTGCCACTACTGTGGGGCGCCGAGTTTGACAGCCGAATGCGCATCCCACGACCTAAGATCTCGACGCCGGTACTGCGCCACCTGTGATGACCCTGGTCATTTCACAGGACAGGCGCAGTGCCCCTATTACCCACGCAGTCGCCGCCACCTGACACCAGCCTCTGCCGCCACATCCATAGACAAAAAGGCGAGGATCTCAACAACCACCACCTCGACGCAGACGGAAGGCTCCAACATCACCCATCACCTGCCTGCCGCCACTAACACTCCAAAGGCAGCAGCGCCATCCAACAGCGCCGTTAAAGACGCCGTGCAGGACCTGCACTCAGAGGTCCTGCTCATTAGCGGCCGGCTGAATACGCTGGAAGAAGCCCTGACTACCATGACTGCAGCAATCGCAGACACCCACACCACTTCTACAGCCAACCTTCAAGACACCGATGCCATAGCCCAGTAAAAGGTCACGTCTGAGTTCCTCTTGGAGCTGGACGTCTTCTACACCCTGCTACAGGAAATCCACGACGTCAACGCCAGGATCTTGGAGGCCAACCAGGACCTCTATGTTCAAACTGCAAAATTACCAATACGCCTTACACTTCTGGAAGACCTGCTCAAAGGAAACCGAAACGACATCAAAAAGTGCTATACTGCAGTTCTTGACAGCCAAGAACTGACAGTCAACAATGTAGCCGAGCAAATTACAAGCAGCCACCACCAGATTCTTCAGGACCTTACCACCAAAAACTCATGCCCTTACACACACACCCGTAACACCAGACATTAGTACTGAAAGCACACCAAGACTCCCAGACTAGATAAGCCATTCCTTGTTGCAGCCCTCATGCTGCAGCAACATCAACATCACCACTAATCACGGAGGTGCTATCGCGGAACTCCATCATTCTCCATTCACTGTTCCTTTCCTATCTCACCCGATTTTTCCCTTGCATTCCCTTCTAATCTTGACCCAATGGCGAGATAAGCCATTCTTTCAATCTTCCAACTCTCTCTCTGTCTCCCCTTTCCAAAAAAAAAAAAAAAAAAAAAAAAGAAGAACCCTGTGTCACTGCCGTATAGTGGTAGAAGACTAAAGGCCTCCACTCACTCTACAGCAGTGCGGACGATGCCAACGTCTCGGACACTCCGAGCGAGGCTGCACCGCTTCCCAGTCGGTGTGCTCCAAGTGCACCCTGCATCACAATTCAAATACCTGCAACGTTCCTCCCCAGGGCCATAAATGCGCGCTCTGCACCGGTGAGGGACATGGAGCCCGATGGAAAGCCTGTCCTGTATACAGGCGACAACTGGACTGGCTCAGGGCGGCCGACGTCTCTCTACGTCCCCGCCAAGAGCTTGGTACCGGCATCCGAGATGCGCGGGCCCACCCAAGCCGAGCACAGCAGCATGCCTCCCAATGGCAGCCCAGGGAGACTCCAGACACCCGTCCTGTCCCTCCCCCTGCTAGGGACCTTCTCCCTTCCCATCCGCCCTCCTCTGCATCCAACCCAAATCTAACTGCACCTTCGACTCGAAATCCCAACACCAGAAACCCAGCTCCACAGACCAATGCGAACCCTCCACCCCATCCTGCTCAACCCAACAACCCAACCCCCCTGGTTACCCAAATCCCTGCTCCTACCCACACCCCGGCAGAACTCTGCAACACCCTTCTCCCTCCAACCATTTCCGCTACCCAGCCCCAGAAATCCCTCCTCTTCCCAAGGATGACCTGGTACCAGGCACGCCACGAGGCTGTGAACATCCTCATCCAGCTCCTCACCCAACCCGAAAACACCCACACTCTCCTCTCCACTTCGGCTTCTTCGCCCTCTTCATTGACCCTGAAGCCAACCTTTTTGACCCAGAACATGACTACTGATGGATAACGCAAACCCAAAAATACTGACGTGGAATGTCAATGGACTTTACAGACGAAAAGCTGAACTCACAGACTTCATCAACAGACACCAAATAGACATACTCCTCATACAGGAAACCCGACTTGCAAAAACCACCAGATACTCCATACCAGACCACAAAATTTACCGCACCGACAGAGACAGAAGAGACGGAGGCACAGCGATCATCATCAGAAACACAATAGATCACGAAGCTGCCCCTCTGGCTGCCCTCAGCAGGATAGAAGCCACGGGGATATATGTTAACCTAAATCGGACCACAACACTAATCATATCAGCATACAACCCTCCAGGCAACCTAATTACCGCGGACCTAGATGCCCTTCTGGCACTAAATCACACTATCATCATTGCAGGAGATCTGAATGCGAAGCACCAAAATTGGAACTCTCGCGTAACAAATCAAGAGGGTACCGTTCTCCTCCGACACAAAAACAACTCAGACTATGTAATACATGCCGCAGCAGAGCACACGTTTATCCCCAACAACAGACAACTGAATCCAGACGTACTGGACATAACACTCACCCGCGGTCTTAATTACCGTTTTACCCTCACTGATGCCAATGAACTTTCCTCCGATCACCTGCCAGTTATCATTACCATACAAGGCTCACTAGCTCCTAAGGTGCTCCCGCCTCGGCGCAACTACAACAAGGCCAACTGGACTCAATTTGAAACCACAATGACTACGGAAATCACACATGAGCCCATCACATCGATGGCAGAACTAAATCAGGCAGTAATAAACCTCGAAAACTGCATCAAATTTGCGACAATAAACGCAGTCCCACTCACTGTTCCATCCTACAGGGATACGCGACTACCAAAGGACATTAAGAATCTTACGAGACTCCGAAACCGCGCTAGACGTAAGTGACAGCAGACAAGACAGCCCAGAGATCTTGCTGAGCTACATCACGCTCAATACCTTCTTAGGCGTAACACAACAGAGCTCATTCACAACCAATGGGCCCACACACTTGAAAACCTGGACTCCAATCACGCCAATGTCTGGCGCATTTCCAGATATCTCACCAGGGAGAAAACCACTGTCCCTCCCCTAGAAATCAACCAACTTGTAGCAACCTCTGATCGAGACAAAGCTGAAATGCTCGCGGATGCATTACAAGACACTCTAACCCCGAATATAATGCCCTCAAATGCACATTTCATACATGATACGGAAATTCTTACCCGCGAACTGCACATTGCTCGCACGCATAGCAAGATACGGAAAACCTGCACCCCTGAAATAAAATGGATCATCCGGCACCTACCCAATCGTAAAGCACCAGGACTTGATGACATACCTAACATCATACTCAAAAAACTTCCTGATACAGCACTGGAAAGAATCACCCAAATCTTCAATTTCTCTCTTGAGAACGGGTTCTTCCCAGAAGCCTGGAAAACAGCAAAATTCTTCACTTCCCTAAAAAGAATAAAAACTTAACTAACCCTAAAAACTATCGACCCATCAGCTTACTAAAGACACTGAGCAAGCTCTTTGAGAAAATTATCCTAAAACGACTAAACGCATTCCTGAAAAGACACAATATTCTCATTAATGAGCAGTTCGGCTTCCGTGCCAAACATTCTAGCACGCTTCAATTACTACGTAATACTGAACACATAACACACGGATTCAACATAAACAAATCCACAGGAGCAGTATTGCTCGACATAGAGAACGCGTTTGATCGAGTGTGGCATAGTGGACTGCTGCGGAAATTAATTAACATCCGCCTACCAGACACTATGATCAAACTGATTGCAAACTATCTCCGAGATAGGCAATTCGTTTCAACCGTGGACGACACCATGTCCAACCCACATATAATGCGAGCGGGAGTCCCCCAGGGCAGCCTACTTGGACCCGTATTGTTCAACATCTATATAAACGACATCCCTAAAACTCTCAACACTCAACTATCCCTATATGCCGACGATACCTGCATCACAGCCCAATCTGGCAAACCCAGTTAATTCGTAGCAGACTCCAAATTGCACTGACCGCACTACAGCCTTGGCTTGAAAAATGGCGTATAAAGGTAAACAACCGAAAGTCCCAAGCCATCATCTTCACAAACAGAAACAAACACAGATATCCTACACACGCACTCCGACCGTTACACCTATTTGGTGAAGACATCTCCTGGTTGCCTCAGGTAAAATACTTGGGCCTCACAATGGACCAAAGTCTAACCTGGAAAGCCCACGTAGCCGACATTCGATACAAAGCTCAGGCACAACTATGCAAACTACACCCTCTCATTAACCTCCACAGTGCCCTCAGTCCTAAACTTGGTCTCACACTGTATAAAACTCTAATCCGACCCATACTAACCTATGCCTGCCCTGTATGGGGATACGCTGCTCCAACACATATCACATCACTAAATAAATTCCAAAATAAAATCCTACGACTAACCACCAAAGTACCAAATTTCGCACCGGCAAGAAAGCTACATGAGGAACTCAAGATGCACACACTCGAAGAGTTCATTAAAAAACTGGCCTCCGACCTCTATGACCGCATCAAACTACATCACAACCCACTTATTCAACAAATAGGCAACTACACAACTGATGACAATAAACATCACAGACCACTCCACCTGTTTGATAGATCCCTAGCAAGTAACACCTCAGCCATAGATATAGCTATACAGACTCATGAACCCGACTAATTAAACAAACTCTGCTTCTCTTTCTACCTGCATAGCAACCAACTCAACGCATCCCGATGATCAGTCAGGAGACCAACACCAGAATAGCCATCGCTGTCAAAGCAACAAACTCAAAGTTACCAGTGCCCAGATGACGGCAAGTATGTATTCACACTCACACACACACACACACACACACACACACACACACACACACACACACACACACACACACACACACACGTCAACCAAACCTAAACCCACCCTCACCAAGGCATTCCCGTACTTCAATGCATGATCTGTATTAATGTCAAGTCCGTCCGTCTCACGTAGCCAAGAGCATGTATATATTTCAAGTATTATTGTGTGTATGATAGCTTAAAGAATGACGTCAAGTCAGTCTGTCTGTAATTCACCAACTAACCTAATTATCATAACCACCTCAAACACGCTAACAACCCAGTACTCCTGGGTGCTGCTCAGACCTAGGTATGAGTAGCACCCAAAAATTTCCCGTACTTGCTTGTGCGCGTGTGCGCCAAGCCAGGAAGTCTGTCCGTCACTAACCGGGGTGCTCAGCGGAACCCGAATACTAACAGCATTACACTAACAAGCACCCCTTGCTCTTGAATGTTTCGCATGTTCTAGCCTAACAGCATGTGCATGGGGAGACGATGTAGCCTCCGAGGATGATCGTCACCGGGGGCGGCGGGTGTGGGGCCACCCCTTTAAAAAAAAAAAACAAAAAAAACAATATCACGCGAACCAATCAGATGTTAGCTTCATCCCAGCTCTTATAAATACCAGTCTCCGCAAGCTCAAACCATCAGTTCACCCTGAAGACGAGGAAGATGCACTTCTTCGAAACGTTGGTGTCAAGCCAAGTTTTTACCTGGCTAGAAGCCCGAGAAGATTTTGAATTAACACGTCGCCAGGAAAGCTTCAGTTCTTATTTTAATTTATGCTAATGTTTATCTTCATTAGAATGATGTATATAAACGAATAAATTTTTCTAAGGAACGTTTGTTTGCGGAACAGCTAGAGAGAGACATGTGAATGGAACACATACGATGTTTTATTACATCGCTATATCTTGGTATTGATTTCATTGATTGGTTATTGATATTGTTCACAGACTTATACACATGGACCTTTTCATAAAAATGCCTTTTTACTTTCTCCGTGCACCCCAAACTACCATTTTCAACAATACCCTTTTTTAATTTTTTTATCAAAAATGGCTCTAATTTTTATTTTGCTTAAAAATGGCAAAAAATGTATGTCTGAATTTTCTGAATCTCTCTTAGGTCTGAATGAATGTCGCATAACTGGTAAGCCGTAGACAAAAACTTACTACACAAAAAATGTAGCTCTCTTTAAAGCCTATCATTTATGTGATGTACATTTTTTGTTGTAGAGTGAACCTTTCCGAATCACTCCGTGTTAATAGTTTCAGTTTTAAAATACGTAAACCTTTCTCATACGGGAATATGATAATTCCTGGAAATCCAAAGAAACGAATTTAAACCAAATGGCGACCAGCTTTTAAAAGTTTTTGACTTTCGATTTAGCATAGTGTAATCCCTAATTTCCCTTCTACTTACAAGGAGGCAAGTATTAAAACAATTTTTTGTAATGTTTATTTGGATTAGCATGAAATAGATAAAAAGTATGATTTCTATAATAATTTGTTACAGAGATGTAGCGAAACTCATGTGAATGGAACACAGCAGATTTTTTTTGAATTCAGAAAGTCTGGAAACGTGCGTTTCCAGTTAAACGCCGTTATCAAATTTATAGTCGAATCAACATTTTCCTGCTTACTGTACGCAGTAGAGAAATTGACTATCGATTAACCTAAGTGTATTCCCTTATTTCCCTTTACTTACAAGGAATCAAGTAATAAAACAATTTCTGCTAATATTTGTTTGGATTAGCATGAAGTAGATAAAAAAGTAGGCTTTCTATAATAAGTTGTTACAGAGATGAAGTGAAGGCCATGTGAAGGCCATTAAGTCTGAAAATGTGAATTTTCGGTGAAATGCCGGTATCAAATTTATAGGTGGATCAACATTTCCCTGCTTACTGTACGTAGTAGAGAAATTAATATATACTGTCAACTAAGATGAATAAATAAAATAAATGTAAACCACCAAGAGCAGAAGTCAGAAGTTTCGAATTAAAAGAGCGTTATGAAGGCAGCGATAGCATCAGGAGATGTGATGCTGGTAAAACAAAGTCTGCGAGGGAAATGTGCCTCACATTTGGAACGCATTATTTGCACGTTGATTATTCATTATGCAGAAGCTGAGTTAATGTAAAATAAATTATTGGTAATGAAATTCATTCGTTTGATAGGAAACGCGCATTAATTCCACCGCCATAATCCTAATATATCTAAAAGATGGATAATTGCTAATTAAACCCTTACTTAATTACCGTTTTATTGCGGCATATTTCACCTTTATCATTCGGCATCATAATCCGTCATGCTTTAGGCAACTTGTCCTCTATTTATTAAATATAAACATAATTTCATACTGGACTACAGTTTCACACACTCTCTGCAATTTGTGTATTGCAGCTAATTAAAGAAATTTCACTCGCACTTTCGTCTCTCTTAGGCAGCACAGCTACATCAAATTTTGACGCATATTAAAAGAATCTCTGATGTTTTACTTTCTCTATCATGTATATAATGTGCATAGTAGGTAGAGAAGGAATGGTAATTTACCCAAAAATTCGTTACGGAAATATCACCGGAAACAAGTCTTGAAAACCACTGAATAAGAAAAAAAACATTTAGCAACACGTCACTATGTGTGTCTATTTCAGGCTCTCTTTCTCTCTCTTTGTAGGTGTGTGTGTGTGTGTGTTTGTGTCAGTTTGGATATTAACGGGTAATCCGATGAATATTGGGCATCAATCCAGCTACTGCAAACCTGAAGTAATATATGTTTTTTGTGTACGCTAACGTTCTTCAACCTGGTTGGTCATATCGGACGATGAATGTTATTGGAAAACTGATGCTCAAATGATCTCGGCGTCCATGGTGCTTAAGTTACTGGACATTCGTCTTCTCAGGATAAGGGAAAACTCGGTAAAAAACCTTATCGGGGTACTCATCATAAGCGAGATTCGAACTCGCGACCTGTTTAATGTGAGGCAGAATCGCTACCACCACACTACCCAGGTGGGCGGATATGAATTATTCTGTTTTAACTGCTTCACGATTTTCAAGAAAATTCCTTCACTCCAAACAACGTCGCCCTCCGTGGTGTAATGGTTACCATGCTGACTTCATATACCCAAGGTCGAGGGTTCAAACCCGGCGGAGGACGATGGATTTTTTCGGGCGTAAAAATCCTTAGCATGGCTTCCTTCGGAAGGGAAGTAAAGCCGTTGGTCCCGTGTCGTAGATTTACAGCAAGTCTGATAGAGAGGCCTCTGAGCAAAATTAAGCGGTCTTTCATGCCCAGTATAGAATGGGACGCTGAGAACCACAGCAGTTAAAGAGCGTCCATAAATAACACGCCATTTACATTTACATTTACCCCAAACAATCCTTTCTTTACAAGGAAATTTTCGATTTTCTAATAAATGGCTCTAAAGATTTTGAATAAAATGTTGTATATTAAAGATATTTACATAGCAAATTTAATCTGTACTCTAAATTACTTAGGAATAGCTCTGAATCCCCCTTCATTCTGAATCATTCTTGCATAAGCGTTAAACTGTAAGCGATAGACAAAACCTTACTACACAAAATATGTAACTCTCGTTAACATTTGCAGTTTATATCATATACTATCCTTTTGAAGAGCTAACCATTTCCAAATCATATCTCTTTTGTTTTACTCCTGGCCTGAAAATGAAGCGATTATTAATGGCAGTTGCATAGCGACAGCTTTTAAAGGAGTTGACTATCACTTAAGCCTAATGTTCTCCCTTATTTCCCTTATGTAATTATAAGTTTGTTTTTTTTATAGTTAAAGAACTATACTCCTGATTAACATGAAGCATAGCGAAGAATAAACTTTTGTAAGAATAATTTGTTGCAGAATAATTAGAGAAAATCATGTGAATGGAACACATAAGATTTTTTGTTTTAAGTTTAAGAAACAGCAAAGTATTCGAAGATAATGATCAAATTATAATAGTTGAACTAAGCTGGAAGACTGAAATAGGGCCGCGCCGTGGCCGATTGGTTAGACCACTCGCCTCTCACCTAAGCGATCCGGGCTCGATCCCAAGCGACCGCAAGTGAGATTTGTAGTGGACAAAGCGGCGCAGAGGCGGATTTTCTCCGGGTTCTCCGGTTTTCCTACCATTGCATTCCAACGGTGCTTCATCTTCATTCCATACATCATCAGTGTCATCGCCTACGTGCCATATGTAGTAAAGTGGGAGTTAAACACTATAAAAAAAGATTGAAAACTGTATTAGAAAGTTAGACAATAACAGAGGTTTTGCGGGTTTTTAAATTATTTACCAAGTAAGTTTATTTCCTTCAAATCAGTATCAAGAATATCAGAGTAGGTATTGTATTCCACCTGAAATTCATATTTTGTGGTCTTCTTAATACTAAAACAGATAAAAATAAACAGAAAAGTAATTTTAGAAACGATATAATCGATATAATCTTGAACTTTGTATTTGAGTTCAACATCTCCCAAGAATCCGACACGAAGATTTTCAGAAAAATTTCCTCACTCGAAACTATCCTTTAGATGCAAAATTTTTCGAAATGTTTGATTTTCTGAAAAATGACTAACGATTTTAATTACGATATTAAATGGAAAATAAAATATATTGAATTTTCTCGGAATAGTCTGAACAGCTTTATTCATTCTGGAGTACATTTCATTATCTGGTAAACCGTAAGATCTCGTTAAAACATACTATTCATTTATATACATTTTTGTGGAGTTAACCTTTTCCAAGATATTTCTTGTTATTCATTTTCAAATTTCCAATATTTGGACTTTTCTGAAATACTAAATTGTTATTCACTTTTCTTCATCCTGGTTCATGCAAAGAGAATATAATTTCAATTGCATTATATAACGAGGAGATTTTAAAATACTTGACTATCGCTTTAACCTAGTGTATTTTCTTATTTCCCTTCTACTTACAAGGAACTGAGTAATGGAACTATTTCAGCTAGTGTTTATCACGATTAGCATGAAGTAGAGAGATTAAGAAACTTTCGTAAGAACAGCTTGTTGCAAAATATGAAGAGGAAGTATTGTGAATTGAACAATAACGTTTTTTGGAAATATTTGTGAAATGCATTTTATTCGTAAGAAATAAATGAATTTTGGATGCGTTTACGAAAAGTGTAATTGATTTGATATTCTTGAATGTAGGAGTATTAATGTCGTTTTAGATGCAGTATTTATTTATATGGAAAAAAGGGTTGCTTGCCCAGCAGCCCAACTTGTTTGCAGAGAAAAGTAAACGAAAACCCGAAAGAAGATTGGCACACATTTAATACCAAAAACTCATTCTGTTTTCACCTTTTAAGCTACCGTTAATGTAACAAGATGGTAAAATCCATTGCAGCGCACAGGTATAAGCGAAGATGTCAAATTAGATGGGTAGTTATGGCAGAGCCTTGGAGTTTGAAACCACCCTCTCTAAAAAAAGAAACAACAAAAAAACTGTAAAAACTAATAGAACAAACCTGATGTGTTCCATTCACATGACTTTCTCTATATTTCTGCAAAAATATTATTAAAAGCTTATGCTTCTATTTACTTCATACTAATCCAGAAAAAAATAGCAGAAATAGTCTTATTACTTGTTTCCTTGTAAGTAGAAGCGAAATAAGGAAGTACCATGGATTAAAGTGATAGTCAAAAGCTGATTGATATGTGACTGAGGTTCCTTTGTTTGTTTGGACAGGAGTTGACAACTTCCTGTCTGAGAAAAGTATGTTTTTAAAGCTGAAACCAAAAACAAGTAATATCTCAAAAATGACCAACTCCACGAAAAAAAATGTGAATAGCATAAATTCTGTGTTTTAACGTGCTCTATATTTTTTGTGTGGTTTAGCGGTTATGCAAAATTCCTTAAAATTCATCCAGCATATAGGAATCTTTAGAGGCAATTCCCAGAAAATTTAAGATATACATTTTATTTGCCATGTAAATATCTTTAAAAATCGATATTCAATCAACATTGTTTGATCCATTTTAGAGAAAATTAAATTTTTCGAAAAAGTTTCATGTAAAGGGTAGTTTGGAGTGGGGGGGATTTTCTTCAAAATCTTCGTGTCGCATCCTTGGAAGATACCAAACCTAAATACTAAGTTTGGTTTTTAACGATTTTTCGTTTTTGAGCTATGCTGTCCACAGACACACATACATATAGACAGATAGATGCACATACTGAATTTTTTCTAAAAATGCTTTTTTTGGATTCAGGGGGTCTCAAAACTTATATTTCCGGTGAAATCTCGTAATCGAATTGTTGGGTGCAATACAATACCTTCTCTATGCACTTTGTACGTAGTACGTGTAGAGAAATTAAAAACCTAATTATCTTTGAACAAACCGGCCCTTAAAAATACTTCAACTCAGGATTGATTAGTATTTGTCTTTTTAATGTATATAAAGTGTGTTTAAGAATCTATGTGTTTCATTCACATGAATTTCTTTTCTGTTCTGTAACAAAATATTTTTTAAAAATAACTCTTCTATCTACTTTAGGCTAACTGACATAAACTTTAGCAGAAATTGTCTTATTATTGCTTCCTTGTTAGTAGAAGGAAAACAAGGGAATACATTAGACTAAAGTAATAGTCAAATCTTTTAAAAGTTGGTCGTTGTGTGATGACAATGGAACTTGTTGTCTTTGATTGGCCAGGTTGAAAAAAGTGAATAACCATTTCACATTAGAAAGAGATTAGTATAAGTCTTTTTGCAAATTAAACAAATAACAACTAATATGACGTAAGTCATTAAGTTCAGAAAAATGTATTGGGTATATAATACATATATTTTGTTTTTGTACATTAAGATTTACTTTTCATTCAGATTGAAGAAGATTTAACAGGTTATTTCCAGACAAAAATCATAAACATATGGTATTGCAACAAAAGTCTTTTTTGACTCGAAAATTGGTTGCAAATAACGTATTTAATTCACTGCTGTAAATAATTCACTCGAATCTTCGACGCGTAGACAGTTTTCTCACAGCACTACTTGCACGCCGCTACGAGGTAACATTCCACTCGAAGTCTGACTCAATACTTCCTCCTTTTATATATATATATATATATATATATATATATATATATATAGAGAGAGAGAGAGAGAGAGAGAGAGAGAGAGAAAGAGAGAGAGACAGAGAGAGAGAGAGAGAGAGAAAATGACATCAGAGAGCCTGCTGGAAAACTGTGGAAGCCGAAGTTTCTGGTCGCTTCCGGTCTCGCATTCCAAAACTTCCGAAAACCGGCGCGGCACTCCGTGTTTACGCATTCCGAGGTTCTCCAATTCCAAGTATGCGAACGTGAGAATCGCCGTAGGAGGCAATGTCACAATATTTTATTCATAAACATTAGATGCGGTTTTGAGAATATAAAATTTTTGAAAAATACGCCACGTAAATGGTAGTTCGGGGTAAGGGATTTTTTTAAATTCTTCATGTTGTATTGTTAAAAAAAATATTGAATTTGAAACACCATGTTTGGAATTTAACGGAGCATCATTTATGAGTTATGTTGCATACAGAAACATGTACACAAACGGACTTTTTTTTCTAAAAATGTCATTTTGTATTCACGGAATTCAAAGATTGTATCTTGGTAAAATCTCGGTATTAAATGTTTGGGTGGAATACTATACTGTGACTATGCCCTGAGACCGTAAACGCTGAACGTGTGTGAACGACTTGCTTTGTAAGTCATGGCTAATTTTTGGCAGCCTTTGTTACAGCTGTGTTAATAGACACATGTGCTGTCGGCATGTTATTTTAACATTGCAACTGTGATTATTACACCTGTTCCAGTGGAAATATGCATTGTCAGAAGATTCTTTGATGTCGAAGCCTTGTATTGTTACACCTGAGCGAATTTGTAGCACCTGCGGTGGTTTGCGTGTACGCGGTTTCTGAAAAATGTTCTGCTACGTGATTGATTAGTATAAAATTCTGATGTGTTCCATTATCTGACTTTCTCTAGCTGCTCTGTGACCGATTATTCCTTTAAAAGCTGATCCTTTTCTCTACTAACCAAGATAAACAGAAGATAGCAGAAACAGTCGTATTATTTACTTATTTATAAGTGGAAGGAAAATAAGCGAATCCACTAGGCGAAAGCGATAAATGCTTTAAAAGCTATTGTTATGGCATTGAAATTCGTTTCTTTCCATGACCAGGAAATAACAAATTCCCGTATGAGAAAAGTTTTAAGTATTTTAAAACTAAAACCAGGAACAAGGAATATGTCGGAAAATGACCAACCCCACAAAAAAAATGTTATGTGTTTCATTCACATGACTTTCTCTACATCTCTGCAACAAATTATTGTTAAAAAGCTTATGCTTCTATTTATTTCATGCTAATCGAGAAGAAATTAGCAGAAATAGTCTTATTACTTGCTTCCTTGTCAATGGGAGCGAAATAAGGAAGTACCGTAGGTTAAAATGATAGTCAAAAAGCTGGTTGCATGTGCCTGAAGTTCCTTTGTTTGTATGGACAGGGGTTGGCAAATTCCTGTATGAGAAAAGTATAAGCTTCTCAAAGCTAAAATAAAAAACAAGGAATATTTAAAAAACGATCAACTCCACGAAAAAATGCAAATAACATGAATTGTGTGTTTTAACATGCTCTACATTTTTATGGGGTATATGTTTGTTCATCTCTTACTATTTAGCAGTTTTGCAAAATTCCGTAAAATTCCTTCAGAATAAAGTACTCTTCAGAGGTTATTCGCAGAAAATTCAAGATATATATTTTATATTTCAGGTAAATATCTTTAATATACGATATTTTGATCAAAATCGTTAGTTTTTTGCTGTTGAGAAAATCAAATTTTTTAAAAAAGTTCCTTGTAAAGTGTAGTTGGGGGTGGGGGAATTTCTTCAAAATCTTCGTGTCGCATCCTTGGAAGATACCAAACTTAAATACCAAGTTTGGTATTCAACGGTCTTTTCGTTTTTGAGTTATGCTGCCCACAGACACACACACATACAGACAGACAGACAGACAGACACACTCACGGACATTTTTATAAAAATGTTTTTTTTATTCAGGAGGTCTCAAAACATGTATTTCCGGTGAAATCTCGGTATCGAATATACGGGTGAAATACGATACCTTCTCTATACACTATGTATATAATATGTGTAGAGAAAGTAAGAAAATGTAATGACAAAATTGTGTGTTTTAATGAGATCTACATTTTTTGTGAAGTAAGTTTTTGTCTATCTCATACGGTTTACCAGATATGCAAAAGTCATCCAGAATAACTTGAGAGGCTATTTCCCAGAAGATTCAAGAAATGCATTTTATTTATCATGTAAATAATTTTAATATACGGTATTTCTATTAAAATCCTTATAGCCATTGTTGGGAAATAAACATTTTCGATTTTTTTCCGTGTAAATGGTAGAGGAAGGTAGAGGAAGGAGGGTCCTAAAAATGTTCGTGTCGCATCCTTATATACCAAGTTTGGCATTTTACCGATTTTTCATTTTTGATTTATCGTGTTCACAAATGTACGGACACACACACACATACACAGAGATATTTTTCTAAAAATGTTTTTAATACAGAGAACCTCAAAATATATATTACCGGTGAAATATCGGTATCGAGTTTCTGGGTGAAATGCAATACCTTCTCTACCTACTAAGTACTTTGTACATGCATGCTAGAGAAAGTAAAAGGAGGAACGAAGGGTGCCCAGAGACTTAGTTTCAACTGGGAATACATAGCGAACAGCAGCTGTTTGAATTTCGACTGGAAATTTGTAGCGAGTAGTAGTCGTCACCGCAGTGAACGTGAAAGGAAACTATACAGTAGAATTGTCAGGAAAACGCTTATTATAATCGTTTGTGGAAGAAATAAAGATTTGTTTGTTGGAGTAAAAATAGACTTTTTGTTTCCATATCCTACTATGTACGTTGAAAGCATAGGCTAGAGAAAGTAAAAACTGACTCAGTTTTCATAATTTAAGTTATCGTGTATGTAACAGATAATTAAACGCCAATGCAGCGCATGGGTACAAGCGAAGATGTCAGGCAGGAAAATGGACTGCAATATGACACATCAAGATCGAAGGAATGTGGTATAATGCAGTGGAAAAAACATCGACACTGTCCAGGTGATTGAATGGATTTTCTTTTCCGTCGTACACATTTTAGAGAGGCAAGTGTAGTAGTGGCTGTGGTGTCCATAATATCTCGATGTGTGTGTGTGTGTGATGTCGAAATGAGTGCATATTTTACAGTTCCCTTCCCGTCCCGCGCGCCTGTCTGACTGGGAGCGATCCATCTCTTTGATTTGCGCGGCAACTGCAACAATGATGATGAATTCTCGGTCACGCTGATGGAACATGCATCAATCAATATAACCTCTCCACCCCTTCTCCAGTTTAAATCCGATTGCAATGACGTGACGAACATATTGGCCGAACTCCCCCATACCCCACACAACGTTTTCAATCTCGGGTAATCGCGCCAAAAAGTTTTATGACCCGAGTTTAACATGCGTGACACAACTCCAAGTTTGTGGAGAAATGATTTTTTTTTCCCCTCTTCCTCCCACCGCGTCCCCCTGCAGTCATTTTCTGGTTCCCTCCCGTTCAGGAAATAAAAGGAATCACTGTAAATGAGTCACGTGATGCAAACTGCTATGCCAATTCAATAATGTAGTTTGCATTCCATGGAGTGTCTAATACGAAAACCCAATACCGAATTTGGCAACCATAGCCAGCAATAATTACCTTGTGAAGGGTTATTAAAAATGGGTTTCTAAGCCTCCGAAACATTCTCTGTACATTATCGGTGGTGTGTGGTTGTGAATAAAATGTTGCATTTTGTGCAAAATTCATATTTCGTTCCAATAATTCTTTAGAACAAGCACAGAATCATGATACAGCACTTCGTTTTATGCTGGAGTATCACACTGCTAAAAGCTGCAGTAACTATCCAGTAGATATTTTTATTTATTTTTTGTTTGTTTCTTTGGTTGTTTATTTGCGTGTTACTAGTGCACACATGCACCATTATAAGTAATATCACATGCTTTACATAATTATGTTATTAGTACATTACATAACATTATATTCTTTCTTACTGCACTACCAAGCTATTTATTGAATGTAAAAATACTTTGAAATACCTAATATAGTTACCTACCACTTTTTATGTGGTACTAGCTATTATTTCTGTCTTTACGTATTCTTTGTATTAAAACGGCGCTTTCTGTCTGCTGAACTTCACATTCGAAAATACGATGTTGCATAGATTTTACTTCTTTCTGACACGCGCACGTTATATCCTCTGTAATACCAAATCTAAAAACGTTTCTTTCCATGCCCTCTTACCTTTGCTGTAAGTTCGGAAGTGAAGGCAATTTTTAGTTTTAATCAGTCTCTTACTGAAGGAAAGAACTTCTTACCTATAAGTTCTCCATTTGTATTGCTCCAATCATCCTGCCATTGTACCTTCTTCTTTTATTTCGCTTATTATAGAGCTTTTGTAGAAGCCAGTTCTGCGGTATCATCAATGCTGCTTCTTCAGCCGGTTTATCTGCTCATTCATTACCACATGAGTATATTGTTAGGACTTGTCTATCCCATCATTGCCATGATCTATTTATTTATTTACTCCATTTCAATAGGATGTAAGTCCCAATTACGGAAAGTAGAGATAGCTGTCAAACACACACATATATATATAGGGTGTTAATGAACTATACCGAAATATTTTCACAGAATATGTAGATTACTTAAATAAGTAATTTGAAATAGGAGACTTATGGCCTGTTTATTGAAATTTCGAAGTAACGGCTATAAGTTTCTGAAGTGCCAGTACCCACGTGTCGCGGCACTTCGTCTGGAATGAAAAAAATAATAATAAAAACATTCGCTCTAAGACAAGAATCGAACTCATGCCTTTAGGATAGCAGCTTCCCGCGTTACGCATTAAGCCACCAGAACAGTTGAAATAAGTCCTCCAGAGTAGGCTACATAACTCAAGAGCGTAATTAATGAATGCTCAGTGTCGCACTGTCAAGTGATTAGTTCGAGATTTTACAGATTTTTGCGACATTAAATTTTGAGAACGCTAGTAACAAGCTGCCAAAAATTGACATTTCTATACTCGGGCAGCAGTTTTAAAGACATTCTAAGCCATTTTTTCAACCTACTTTGCTTTAACACCGACTTATCAGCATCCGATACTCACACGTTTAACCTATGTAGTTGCGTTACGTTCATCCGGGGACCATGCATTGCCGATCTCAAATTACTTATATCAGTCACGTGCACAATCTCGCAAATTATTTCGGTGTAGTTCATTAACATCCTGTATACACACATACACATAAATCGCACAAACACACATGTTCGCTCACAAACGTAATTATGAACATTTAAAAACATTTTAAAATAGCTTTATAGTTGTGTTTTGAATTCACGGTATTTGAGAAAAATTTAATCGGTCCTTTATTATATAAAGATTGATAATACTTAAAATTTAAAAGCTAAAGACCTCGGAATTTGGCACAGAAATAATGGTTGTAAACGCGAAGCATATTTAATTATATTAATATTCAGACATTGAACAAATGTTGGATTATTCACCAGCTTCTTTGTTGATTTATATAATAGATTTTTTTACAATCTTTATTCTGGTTCTTAGTTTAATTAACCTTCAATTTAGGCAGTAAGATATTTTAATGGCGTTTGGATAGAATGAAAATTTTAAAATTCAAATTTCTTCTGATCTCTCTCTCTATTCTATCTTGATGAACATGAAAGTAACTACTCCAGAAAATTTTCAGTATTTCTAAATACTTCAACTAAGACCTTACGCCATATAAAATTAAGGTTTGGAACAAACACGATCTTTGGCATTTCTATTTATTCGATCCTAGATTAAAGCATTATTCACCACATCATTTCTAGCTCTTCCCCACCTCGATATTGCAAAAATCTGCGCGTGTCTTTTTTCTTTGTTTATAAAATTAAATAACTGCAGAGAAAGAGAGTTAGGATTCCAAGGCACAGTTCTTTTATAGGGCGTAGTATAGGGCAAAGTACGAACTTTAAATAGTTTACGATAGATTATTTTTAACCAATTCCTCAAACTTTATAATACTTTTCTACCAGTTATCGATACTATTTGAAACATTTTGTAGCATATAATAATTTGTATAAACTCATCGCATATTTTTGCCACGAGGCAAATTAGGAAACGTGTAGTTGTTTCCGGAATTGAAATGTCTGTACTTTTTAGATTAATATTTAATTGAGTACGCTCCATTAGGTAACGTAAAGCTACATACTAATTTTGTATTACAATCGCAATATTAACAATACCATTTTCTTTAACTAATTATGTTGTACAATGTTCTATTTATATCTATACAATTGGAGTTCATGAAAGTCTATTGTTTTCACAAGTTCATTAAGCTTCTCAAAATATTTATTTATTAGCAATTCCTCTGCCGCTGGATATTTGCTTTTCTGGAGTTCTATGCATGTTTCTTTCTGTGTTCTTTTCTTTTGTATTTTAGGAATCTGTAGATGAGATGTTGTACCGTCAGTTATTCTAGTAGATAGGGTAATCTATTATGCATATACTGAATAGTCATGTCTTGGTTTTCCCATGTACGCTAATAACTGCTATCAATACTGGGTTGAGATGTTCTATTTCATTCTTTATATTATGGACAGAATAAAGTTTCTCTATATTCTGCAGTTTCTGCCTTTGGTTGTGCAGGTCCACCGACGTTGCCATCCAAGAAGTCGTTTCTCCTTAACTTTTCTGACAGTTGAAATTTGGTTGTCTGCCGTATGCTAGGAAATCGTTGTTTTCAAAATCAGCTTCCTTGGTATGAGCTTTGATCTACGTAAAGTGTATCTTCCAATGCTGTAATTTTAACCTAATTAGGTTATAACTTTCTGTTATATAGTATTTTTCTTAATCATTGATTTTAACAGTCTTAAACTTATTTGGCTGCCTGTGTATATTACGATATTTCTTTTTTGAGGTATGATATGGTATAATTTCCATAGCTCTAGGATTACAACTTGTTCTGCCTGATTATCTGAATAGTTATTATAAAGTTCAGCTTTTATTTGGCTTACTAAAACTCCTTGCTTCAAAAAAGCTTCTGCTACTTCAAATTTGTCTTGTATCCTGCATCCGTCACTAATATCATTTGATGTGCTATGTATTGCAAGCTTCAATATATGTATTGTTCATAGCATCTAGCTCTTCCGGGAAGGCTGCGTTTTGCCAGAAGCAGTTCATGCAGCACAGTAGTGAAGTGAAAAACCCTGAGGAAGCCTCACATGGTGAGGCATAACGTCGGCATTAGTTTCAGTCAAGACGCGGCCTTCCCGGAACACCTAGATACAAGTGATATGTGTTGACTTCGTTTTATCTCTTTTAGGATTGCTTCGTCAGCTCGGTGGGTCCATTTCTGTATTTCCAGTGATAATCATAGTCTGTGGAATTGCGTATTTCCCTGTATATGTTTGGTACTTCAATAATTTCTATGTTTATAGGTTTGATAGCAACTTATTTAAAATAAGTTTTTTATTCTCTTAGGAAATGTTTGCGCATATATATACACACGCTTCGTGAACGACACAAAAAGAGTTGTCTTTTTTTGAGAAAATCAAATTAACAATTAATGTTTGTCAGCATACCCAATATTTTGATACCGATATTTCACTGGAAATAAGGTTTTTTGGGTACCTTGAATAAAAATAAAGTATTTTTATAAAAACATCCGTGCTTGTATTGCACCAGCGGATCTGTGAATAGCATAACTCAAAAACAAAATTTCGGTTAAACACTAAACTTCATGTTTAAGTTCAATATCTTTCAAGAAAGCGAAACCAAGATTTTTAACGCTATCCCTCACCTAAACTGTCCTTAATATTTTTTGATAATTTGTATTTTCTAAAAAAAATGGCTTTAACGATTTTGACATCTTAAAGACATTTTTATGACAAAGCAAATCAATATAATGAATTATCTAGGAAATACTTATTTTAGATAACTTCCACATAAATGGTGAACCATAAGAGATAGACAAACATTTGGTACACAAAAGAATAAAAGATATCGTTTGGTATTGATAAACCACTTTCCAAATATTCCTTATTATTGCTTCCAGTTTTAAAATACATATACTTTTCTCAAATGGGACATAATTATTCATTTTTCTTTCTACAGGTTAAGCAAAGAGAATGGAATTTCTAAGTCATCAGACAGCGACCAGTTGGGAAAAGTTTTTTTTTTTTTTTTTTTTTTTTTTTTTTTTTTTTTTTTTTTAATTCTATTTTATTTTACACCACTTAAACAGCTTGGTCTTATCGCGATGAAGCTACCTGGTAAGATATCTCTTTACCGGTTTGTGTTGGATAGTAGTCTTTTAGGTGCCATTATCGTATCCTACTATTTTAGCCCTTCGCCAAGCAGTGATTCAAGAGTGCTACCCAGTCCAGTTGCATCCATTTTCAGATGGTGCCATCCGTAAACAAATGGTTAAGTACAGCTAACCTTTCGAGGTCTCACCTCCTAATACCTTACCACTTAGTTCCGCGACAAGCAGATGAGCTTGACCGTCTAGTCTACTGCTTTCACTACTTGCAAATAGATGGAAGTGTAAACCCAATGACCATTTATTTTCAGTTTTACAATTTTTTAGGCCAAAGGTGGAACTTTAGGCGTTTTATTAAATATCTAATCCAGTATTTACATTGGCAACTGAGGAAAACCACGGAAAAAACCCAACAGATTGGCCACTTCACGAGATTTGAACCCAAGACTTCCCGAATGCAAGCCACAGATGAAACCACTTCAGTAAACCTGCTCAGTGAAAGAATTCGACTATCGCTTTAGAATAGTGCATTCTCTTATTATTACAAGGAATTACGTAATAAAAGTATTTATGGAAAAAGTCAAGAAATGCAAAGAGAACGAAATTAATAGACTCAGAGAGAAAGCCATGTGAATTTAACACATTAGATTTGTACCCACTGTTAAAGATTCTGGTATTCACTTCCAAATTTAAACTATCTCCATACTCTGCGGAGGATAATGAATGATTTTGGTAAAAGAAAAATTCCTCATCCCAGCCGGAAATCCAACCCAATTACTTCTAGGTTGATAAGCTTTGCTACTTGACCGTGAAGATAAGTCAAACTTCCATTTTCATAATAATAGGGCGCAATTATTTTTTAAGGCGAAACGGAAAAAGGAGACTCTTTTGTAGCAAATTTGGTAAAATTTCTGGATTTTGGTGCAAAAATTCACCAAATTTTAAAATACATACCGGCAATGTTTGATTCTCCTAGAGCGGACGTAACACAACTTGAAAGCCATTTTAAAGTTTGCGTTGGTTAAATGAGTCTCTGTCTCTCACTTGAAATCCATTTTTCTCTGGTTCAAATTTGTTGTTATTTTATCATATTTATAAGCTATCTTCTCCCACAAATATACAATTAGAGCTCTGAAAATGTCTCCCAAAGCACTAAAATATATGTTTCCAATTTTGATACCGTTCATTGATTAGTTTTAAAAAAATAATTAGTATAATTATGCCCTGACGCGTGTGTTAAATGTACATAGTAAATAGAAAAGGTATTGAATTCCACTAAAATTCGATACCGAGATATCATCGGAAATACATGTTTTGAGGACCTGTTAATCCAAAAAAAATGTAGTACAAGATTTATATGTGTATCTGTGAATGTGCGGACAATTCAAAAACGGAAAGTCTGTTAAATACCAAATTAAGTGCGAAACCAATACTTTTAAGGAAATCCCCCACCCCAACTACCCTTTACATGGAACACTTTTCGTAAGATTTGATTCTCTCAAAATTAGCTCGACAGTTTTGATTAAAATACGATATGTTTAAGACATTTTTATTACAAACGAGATGTATATCTTGAATTTTCTGGGAATAACATCCGAAGACGTTTTCATTCTAGATAAGCTTAGTATAACTGGTAAACCGTGAAAGATAGACAAAAGCATACTATATAAAAATTGTAGATCTAGTTAAAAATTACAATTTATATGATACTCATTTTTATGAGTTTATGTTGAGGATTAAATTTAAGGTACTTAAAATGTTCTCATATATCTTTATTTTCATACTTCTTTTGTTTTGATCCTGGACTTGGAAAGAGAACCGAATTTCAATGACAATTGCTAGCGACAGTTTTTAAAGGATATGACTATCGCTTGGGCCTAGTATATTTCCTTACTTTCCTTATACTTATAAAGAACTAAGTAATAAGGTCATTTCTGTTAATTTTTAGAATTGTGTAGATAAAGAATACTCTTTTATTTACAGAAGAGATGAATTATATATATTAAAAGATAAAATTAAAACCAACACAGAGAAACTAATACTTAATGAGGATGAGTGATGAAAGAATACCAAGAAGAGTCTTCCAATACAACCCAAGAGGCATAAGAGACGCTGGCCGACCCCGTATAACATAGGCACCACAAACTACTTCCCTGGATCGAGCTATTTAGCCTAATCCCTGTAATGTAGAGAATCTTTTATAAGAATGTTTGTTTGCAGAACAGATAGAAAAAGTTGTGTGAATGGAACACATGAGATTTATTGCAGCTTTTTCCGCTTTGTGAGGTAAAATATATTTTTAAAAACACTATCCACTATAGGAAAAAATTAAATATACAATGTGTTACAAAGATATGAAGATTGCAATTTTTAAAAAATGGTATCCTATTATCTGTAGTAAAAGATAGATTTTAGCTAGTTAAAGCGAATAAATATATAATTAATATATCCAGAATGAAAGGACATACTTGAATGAAAGGTGGTATTAATGCTTCTTTTGTTGATGGTAATATATGCACAAAATTTTAAAGCTCTGTTTTTAATATTTCAGAAAATCACTTTTGGCATTTTGCTACCTGAAATTTAATTATTTCAATAATTACGCAGGTGTTAAAGGACTAAGCCTTTTGGGAACACTCGTACTGAGGTCCCCTGAATCCAGGCTAAGCATACTTCAGCTTCAGTAACACCCATCTGCCAAACATGCTGATAACAGGAGCAGAAAACACAGAGAGTTTATTAAATATGGTGAAATAAATCTCTGGCTGTATCTTTCTATTCATTTCATAGTTCAGGAAAATGTTTATGTACCCGTTGTTGGTAATCAATGTATGTGCATAATGATGGGACACCAGCGAATTGAAAGATAACATTATTGTCATCAATTTGTGTCAACATAAAGGGATAATTTATTATCCCAATTGAGAGCTTGATAACGAAAATGTCACCAATCCTAAAATACCATCTTTTGCTGTTATTGAACCATCTGGTCTGTTGCACGCGTTACATGTGTCTGCGTGTGAAAGTGCATTGTCAGGATTGACTTTGCTGCTTTAATGCAAACGTTTGTAGAGTCTCTAAAACGTGTCTATTATCTACTTTAATTGCGATATAATTTCTTCGATCCTCGAGTAATACATGCATCGAAATTATCCAACTAGTTTCAACAGGCGCATTTTTGTATCCTGAAATGTATTTGCATAATATTGAATGTGTGTATGCTTAAAAATGAATTTTTGTGATTTTGGAGTTTTATTAACATGTGCTGCTTTAAGGTGATACATCTCTGATATGAGATCAAATACTGTGAAAAATTAAAGATTTTTTATAAGCTAACATAAATTCTAAAAGTTAAAAAATATATAATTTCTGCCACTTGCCATATTTTAACCCTTAAATGTGCTGCTTTGTATGTATACAAAAGATATTTTACCAGTGTTTTAGAATATTATAATAATTTTATTGCCAGTTTTAAGTATACTGACCTTAAATAAAGCATTTTCAGCCATTTTGTGTGAAAAACTACTTTAATTTATTTCAATGCTTAATATAGTAGGTTTTTTTTTAAATAAAAAGCAAAAACCATGCAACTGCAGTCAAACGTACCCTGCTATCATCCTCGCGTACTATCACACTGATTTATTATTTTACGTCGGCCCTCCACATCCTTCACTACTGGATGGTATGTAGCTGTCGGGTTTCAAACTCCAGATATTCAGCTTTGAGTGAATGGGCAGTCTATTACATATCACACTAACGACCATGGCTATTCGAACCATTTGCGCACCAGATAAAAATGAAAGGGATTATTTTTTTTAGTAGTGTTTAACTCCCGCTTTTACTACAAATTGCACCGTAGGCGATGACATTGATGATACATGAAATGCAGATGGAACAACGGTGGAATGCGATGGCGAGGGAAACCGGAGAACCCGGAATGAACCCGCCCCTGCGCCGCTTTGTCCACCACAAATCACAGATGCGATCACTTAGGATCGAACCCGGGTGACCTAGGTGAGAGGCGAGTGGTCTAACCACTTGACCATGATGCGGCCTAAAAAGCGATATGAATTTGGTTTACAAATAGAGGAAGAACATCATAAGTAGCAAATTAATTTGCGTATTTAAGAGTTAACTACCAATTAACTCACGTTTTAAACAAGCAGGTGCATGCTTTTTAAGATGTACTCCCGAATTTAAATCGTATTTTCTCGCAAATATTTTCCCAACAGCTTTCCATACTGAAAATGCTCCAAACGATGACTCTGAAAAGTACATTAAAGGAAATATTTATATGGTTTTTCGAAATTAAACTCCAATTTTGAGCAATAGATTATTACATTTTGAAAAATCAAAATTTTTTTAGAGTACAAAAAGTAAAGTTTTTCTACAATAATTAGGGTTAATATAAGAATGCGACTTGACTTATTTACCTTAAAACTTGAGATTTTTATGTGCATAATGTCAAAATTGCATCTCCTGGCTCATTTTTATTATAGCAAGAATTATAATAAGCACACTTGATTTCGAATCGAAAAGTCAAACAATTTAGAAGAAACAATCTAAGCTCTAACTTTTATATCTATAATTGTATTAAGAGTTTTCTTTATCGAAATAATATTAACCAATTTTTAATAAGATTATTTTTTTTATCCATGTAAGCTAAAGATACATGGTAAAAGTATCACAACTCTTGTGTAAAAAAACTTGTATTCATTTTAATAAGATATCTTGCATACTTATGATCCAAAATTCACTAATGCATCACCTTAAGGGACACTGAGAATGAAACTTCAAACCTCTATATTTTTGCACATTTTTAAAATATTTTGCTGTTTTTGTGTAGCTGTTGTATTAATACGAACAAAGTTTCTTTCAAATTGAATATGCACATTGCTGTATGTAAATTATTCCACATTATTATGTAACTGTATTGCATGTCGCCCGCATTGGTTAGTGCATGCGTTCGACAATTAGTAAGGCCGTTGTGAGCCTAGGAGGATAGTTGTGTACCTACCCTTTTAAAGGTTTAACGACAGGACTGTTGGAGATGGGTTGAGATTTGGTTTGGTGGAGTTTACATTAGTGCTGTTAAGGTTGCTTTTTCAAAAGTAGCATCCTTCCGATGCTGCGCTGGTGTCTTATTTGATGATGAATTTTTGATGAGCACTCCCAAAGCGGGAGTACTTAGTTTAGCTATTTAGGTGGTTTGAAGCCTTCGTTATTAGTAGTGCCCACAATCTATGTGGGAAACCCGTTATTGCCTGTATTGGTATTCAGTGGTAAGTGATCCCCCTGAGATCTGACAAGCGCGTTCCACGTTAGATCAATCTGAAGTATACATTTTGTGCCCGGCGCCTAATCACATCCTTCACGTATAGATAGCCAAAGCTTCATGTAGTAGCCTCACTGGAATGGTATACAGAGTAGCTGGACCGGATCCCTCTATTCTGTATTCGCTGTAACCAGAGAAGCTAAAAATCTGTTGTCATACCTCGCAGGCATAGAGCATCAGAAGGACAATAAGCGCTTTGAAAAAGTGTATTTTTAAGTGAACAGAGAGGACAGAACAGGGTATAGGGTGGCCACTGACTCCCTCCATCTCAACTCTGTTCATCACTCCCAGCACATGTTCATGAAAAGTAAGACTCTTGTCAAGAGTGCTCCTAGATAGCGGATGGAATTTCCCTACTCTATCCTTTACCCAAGGTTGTGGGTTCAAACTCGGCTAAGAGTGATGTAAAATCCTTACAATAGCTTACTTAGGAAGGGAAGTAAAAGCCGTTGGTCGCGTGCCATGTTCATTTATACTTAAAAGAACCCCATACCTTGAAAGAAAGGGTGCCTGCTAAATCTGTCAAGTTTCATGTTGTAAGTTGTGATTTCATCCTATAGTGACATTTCTGGGCGATAATGAAATGAGAGGGCCATGATTCCTTGTCACTGAACATAGTGGCCAACTTACGAATTAGAAGCTCTCATATGAAGAAACCATTGGAAAAGTATCCAATACACCTACGCGATATGGTATGATATAACCTGAAATATATTGCTTAGTCAAAATGTTCCATACGCCTCAAATTTTGAGAAATGGGTTGATACTTCTTCAATTGGAGCTTTAAAATCACACAACGGTTTTGCTCGTAAATATTTAAATATCTTTAATTATTGCATTACAACAAATTTTACTTGCTTTAATTCGCATATAATACATAGGAAAAATCTATATCAATTTTAATGGAAATAAACGTTATAAGATCCTTTGAATTCAAGAAAAGCATTTAAAAAAAGTCCGTGTATGTACATGGAAACATTTTAAAGAAATATGGTATTTATCGAAAATTGATATAACGATTCATATCTTCCAAAGATCCAAGACGGAGATTTTGAAGGAAATTCCCCTAATCCAAAATATATTGTACATGGAAAAATTTTCCTTATTTGAATTCTCTGAAAAATGGGTCTTACGATTTGATTAAAGTATTGTATGTTTAAGATATATTTATCACAATTAAATATAACTCTTCAGCTTTCTGAGAATAGAGCGTGAAATCGTCTTCATTCAGAATGACATTGTACAACTAATAATCAGTAAAATTAGAAAAACTATACTTACTAAAAAATGTGGATCTTGTTAAAGCTCACAATTTCTGTCAACTAAATTTCTTGTGGCTTTAATGTACTTCTAAGTATTCTTTGTTATTGGCTTGAATTTTTAAATTACTCTTTCCTCAACTTAAAATTATTATTCTTTCAAAAAATCGCTCTAGGCTACTGTATTGTGTTTATATCTATTACGGAATGAGTAAATGAGTAATGAAAGTTTATCTGTATTAGGAGTGAATTTTCAAAGTTCCACATTTCTTTTTGGATGTTTCTGAAAATTTTACTATGATTGCAATGCTGTTTAGTTAATATGTATACTATATTTCATTCAAATGGAATATATATTTTTAGAGCTATAAATTAATTTCTAAATTTTATCTTAACATGTTGTATGATCAAGGTGTCTCACGCTTCTCATAATTGGAATAAATTAGTTGAGATTTTTGCAATTGATTTTTTGAACCAGAAATTAAAATTATATAGAAACATGTTTTAAATAAATTCTTTTTAAACTTTAGAAAAAATAATCCTTATAATTAAACATATTTTCATACAAAATATTTTTTTTAAAATTATAATTGTTATTAGTTTATGTTGTGTCTGAATATTGAAATTGTTATTTCTACACATTCTAAGAAATTTTAATGGAATTAAATTGAGACGCATGAAAGATTTTGAAGGTGTGAAAATGCAGTTTTAAGTAAAAACACTTATATAAATTAGTATACTAGGTAACATATGTATTGTACAGTCTTTAAACGGCTGTAGAGCCCGAACGAAGCAGAGGGATTGGGGGGGGGGGAGTTGGCTGTAGGTGTACAAATGTTCCAAAAAATGTTTTAAAAGTATCGATGTTTTGCCTTTTGTGGTCAAAAGCTTAATCTCGTTGTCCCTTAATAATATAGTAAATAAAGAATACGCTTTTGTAAGAAAACTTTATGGAAGACATAATAGATAGCCATCTTGATACAACACCGTAGAGTTACGTGTATATCTGTACATCATTGCGATGAGATTCTGTCTTCCTTCTCAGGATGTGGCAATAGAAAGGAATGGTGTTGATTGTCTGAAATAAATACATAATATGGAATTTTATTAATTGGTTATATTTTGCATTCTAATGTTTGTAGATATATAAAGATTTACAATATACTTTTTTTAGCGACTCTATTTGTGTGATCTTACAATGCTGTTTTAGATTTATTTCCAGTCAGCATCTGCTATTGTCCTTTACAACGAAGTATATTAGAATGATTCGACGGCAAACTTAAGTAAGGATGGCACATATTTTCTTCGATGATAAAGGTATTTTGTTTCTCTTCACCAATCTTATTACAGGAAACTTTTATCATTCAGTAAATGTTATTGCAGTATTCGGACAACAATGCATTTATGAAGCGTTCCGATTGGTTTACAATTGGCATGAACCTAAATATTTTATGGACGGAATTTGATGTACCACATAATTGGTTACTATTTCTCTACACGTACTGTGTACACAGTGCATACAGAAGCTATTGTATTCCACCCAAAAATTCGATACCGAGATTTCACCGAAAATATGTTTTTGAGATCCCCTGAGTCCAAAAAAAATTTTTTTAGTAAACGTTCCATGTGTGTATGTGTCTGTGAACAGTACAGCTCAAAACTAAAAAACCGTTAAAAACCAATATATATATATATATATATATATAAGTAAGTTTGGTATCTTCCAAGGTTGCGACATGAAGATTTTCAAGAAAACTCCCCCACGTCAAACTCCCTTTACATGGAAAAAGTTTAAAAAATGTGTTCTCAAAAATTACTCTAACAACTTTGATTAAAATATCATATATTAAAGCTATTTACATCACAAATAAAATGTATGTCTTGAATTTTCGGAAAATAAATTCTGAAAACTTATTCATTATGAATGAATTTTACTGAATTTTGCATAACTGGTAAACCGCAAGGGATAGACAAAAACCTTATTGCAAAAAAATGTAGACCTGGTTAAAGCACACAATTTATATCTGGTACATCTGCAGACTAGACTTCAATTTTAAGCTAAACATCTTCTCAAACTGGGTCACCTTTCGTTTCATTTCTCTTTTGTTTTTCTAGAAATGTAAAGCGAATCGACCAGCTTTTAAAAGAGTTTACTATCACTTAAGCCTAGTGAATTCCCTTATTTCCCTTCTGCTTATAAGGATCTAAGTATTAAGACCATTAATATTAGTGCTTATCCCGTTAAGCATGAAGTAAATAGAACATTCTTTTTAAAAATAATTTGTTTGCAGAGCAAGTAGAAAACGTCATTTGAATGCAACTCATATCTTTTTTAAACATTTAATATGCGTGTTCTTTTTAAAGTATTATTTACACAGTCCTTAAGAAGCGAAATGATTACGATAATTTTCTTTGTCATTGTTGTCTCAGTGCACTTACGAGAGAGGTTTTTTTTTTTTTTTTTTTTGTTTGTTTGTAGCTTAACATCCTTTAACCTGGTTGGTCATATCGGACGATGAATGACATTGGTGAAATGATGCTCAAATGACCTCGGGGTCCATGGAGCTTAAAGTTACTCGACATTCGTCTTCTCGGGATAAGGGAAAACCCCGAAATAAACCTTACCCGGGTAACTGACCTTAAGCGAGATTCGAACTCACGACCTGTTGAATGTGAGGCAGACACACTACCACCACACTATCCAGGCGGACCTTACGAAAGTTGTTTGATAAGTATGGAAAATCTCCATTAAAGATTGGGCCATTTTTGATTCATGGCTTGACGATTGATAAGCTTGATCATTCAAAGGATCGTAAAAATATTCAAACAATGTACAACTTACAGTTCGTTGTCAGCCGTCTGAATTGGTCAAAGTGTTGGCTGTGATTGAAATTGGACAAAACCGAGTTTCGTGCTACTATTAAACATTTTCACTTGAAGGTTCGATTGCCGCACAAATTAAAACAGACTCTGCACCATTATTGGAGTTAATTTACTTTTGAATTCTTACGTGGTCGGACAAGCACCAAAACTAAGCACGCTTCGGCTGCACTACTGAGTCACCACACAGGAGTTCATTTACAAAATCCATGATATGGTAATGTAAAACCGCCGTATAAAAATTCGTTAGATTGCTGAGACTGTAGAGATCTGAACCAAACAAGTGCATAGTAATCTGCACGGAACTGTGTGCGAAGTGGGTGCCTCGATTGCACAGTCGACCAAAAGCGCCGATTTGTTACTGTGGATTCATCATTACACATGAGAGTCAAAATGCAGTCAAAACAATGAACAAAGGCTGGTAAAAGTGCATAGAAGAAGGCAAAGAACATGCTGTCAGCTTGTAAGGTAATGACCACTTTGGGGGGGGGGGATTCCCAATCCTCAAAGACTACTACAGGCAGAATCATAACCGGACCCTATTATGGTTCATTGCTGAATCGTTTAAGACTTCCTTGACTGATAAAGACCAAGAATAGCACGCAAAAAATGCTCTTTCAATAGGATAATGGACCGTCACACACATCAGTGATCAATGTTGAAATTTCATAAATTTGGCTTTGATTTGATTCCTCAACCACCCTATTTACCAAAATTAGCCCCAAGAGACATTTAACTTGAAACTTTGGCTTGGTTTGAAAAAAAATGTTCATGGAATGAGGAAGTGATAATCTCAATCAACGAGTATTTTGCAAAGTTTGACAGAACTCATTTTTCCAAGGCATGAAAAAACTGGAGGATCGCTGACCAAGAGTATTCCCTCAACGGAGATTATATCAAGAAGTAAATTGTTTTTGAAACAACCATTTTTTCTTGCTTTTTGACCAGACTTATTAAACCATCCTCGTAATATCTACGTGCTCTTATAAGAAAATAAATAAAATTGAGTTGTGGAGGAGACATCTAGCACCGCGTGCCCCAATGGATCTTTTGTGCATAGACACCCGGGAGGATCGGTTGAGGTGAAGGAACCGCAGAAGCTGTATGGGCTATAAGGCTGGCGCATGCCACAGAGCCGCACAGAGCTACCTAACAATTCCAGGCTTTACCAACCGGTCACAAAGGGTCAATCAGAGGTGCCGCTCCAAGCCATTGAAGTAGTGTTAGCAATACCATTCAGCAAATTTATACTGCCAAGCTAAAAAAATTATATCATTTCAGCAAATATTTTGCCACGTTCACTAACAAGCAAGTTCTTTGTGTACCTGCGCACGATAACATAACCTATTTAAAAGCATTTTTCAAAATATTTGCATAGATTAAAATTATTATTTTAAAAAAATCACAAGGAGAGTTTATTCATTAATCCAAAACTATTTATATTAGGGATTCAATATTCATAACATGGTTATTTGTAGAGGGCGGATCCGAGTGATGAGTTTTTGTGAGTTTGAATTAACTTGTACTGTAGTCTGTGTGTGTTGAAGGGGAGAGGGTGAGACCCGATGTCAACAACAAGCACTTGCCTGTCTACTACAGGTTGTATCAAATGAATGCCTACATCATACGTACTTGACGACTGTTAACGTGTTTATTCCATTGTTGAGCACTACATTTTACATATAGGTAAAGTGAATACTACATAGTCAATGCATTGCAATAGACAATAAGGTACATATGGAGGTTGAATGTTCTATGTCTCTCAATTAAACAAAAGGTATATCGTGAGAAATTCCTTTCTACATCGCAAGACGTAACAGAAATAATACGTATGGTATGTCAATGTTTGGTAGATATATTTCTTACACCTTTTGATCTGTGCAAGACATTTCGCACTGCGCACATGACTGAAAAAGCACTAGCTTTTTCTTACACATTCACAAAGTTTACCATATGTTATCTATCTTTTATGCTTATAGCACATAATGTGTAAAAATTAAAGGAAGTCAAAGTCCGAGAAGCTAGGCAAGTTAACGAATAAGCTTCAGAATGTGTCTGACAAAAATACCCTTTTTCAATTGTGCGTGTTATGCGAGATGCCTTGTTACAAAAATAAACCGACTCTTCCAGATAAAAAAATCTAGAAGGTTTTTAAGCATTTTAAAATTATAGCTAATAACAGGGAATACATCGGAAATGGTTAAATCTTATAAAAAAAGTATATGGCGAACTGTGTATTTTAACGAGATCTACATTTTTTGTACAACAGTTTTTTTTCTACCTCTTACAGTTTACCAGTTATGCTCATGCAGAATGAAAAGGGCTTCAGAGGCCATTCCCAGAATATTCAAGATACATATTTAATGTTTAATGTAATTATTTTTATTAATGGTGTTAATCAAAATAAAGCCATTTTGAGAAAATAAAAATTTTCTAAAATATTTCTACGTGAAAGGTAGATTGAGATACGGGAATTTTTTTGAACATCTTTGTGTCGTACCATTGGAAAATGCTGAACTTAAAAAAAAGTTTTCCTACCAACCGATTTTTCGTTTCTGGATTTCATAATTACGGGCACATGGCGTCGACTCAAGGATATTTTTCTGAATTTTTTTTTTCGGGATATACGTGATCCTAAAATATATATTTATAGGAAATCTCGGCATTGAAGTTTTTGGTTGAATGCAGTAATTTCTGTTACTATGAACTAAGTAGAGAAAACAATTAAGAGCCAAATGAATATAACGGCCGTAATAAAAGTTAATACATTTGAATAAATTACCTTTGCAAAGCAAAGCAAATTACCTTTATTTTTTTCAGTTCTTTTATTTTATTTTCTCAAAATTCTAACGTGTTTCGTTCACAAGACTTTCTCTATCTATTTTACAAGAATTTTATCTTACGAAAGCTTATTCTTCTCTCTACTTCATGCTAATATAGATAAACATTACCTGAAATTATTTTCTTACTTGGTTCCTTCTAAGTAGGAAGGAAATAAGGGAATACGCATGGTAAGGGATAGTCAAATCTAATAAATGGCGATCGCTATGCCATGCATCCCTTTGGATGACCAGGATAAAAAAGTGAATAACGACTTCGCATTTGAGAAAAGTCCAAGCCTTGGAAATTTTAAAACCATTAATTAGGAATATCTCAGAAATGGTTGGCTCTACAAAGAGAAATACCAGGTGGACTGACTCCCCGTATAGTCAATTGGTTCTTCTCAACGCAGGGCACGTCAAGTATAAGTGCCAGGAGGTTTCAGAACGATGGACCTGGAGAACCTGTTTCTGATAATGTTGACAGTCAGTGGTAAATAGGTTGAGCATTATTTCATTCAGGGCTTTACGATATTGAATCCTAATGCTTATTACTGTTAGAGTTAACTTACTTTCCATAATTATATGCCCCAAAGTAATAATAAAATGACAATATTCACCAATTTAGAAATGTACGGAAGGTTATAATTGGGATTATTTTAAATAACCTCAAATGCTTTTATATTATGTGATTATTTATTTTATATTTTTCCACATTAATTGTCGGTGATTTAATATTGCGCACTCCTATAGAACTTGATCTTCCTTCGATCTCCGTCAGCGCAAACTAATCTAATAAAATCTAAACAAAAGGTGTATAAAACGTGCAAGAATGTAACTACTTTAAAGATGAACATGTCTGCATTAAACTAAGGTTAAAGCTGTCTAACGTTTCGGAAATTGTAAAAGTATCGGATTAAACCAACTGTGAGAATCAGGGAAAAAGTAAAAGTTTATTCTTTGTAAAACGTAGGAAAACTATTTAAAAGCACCGAAAGTGCTTCCAAACAGAATTAGGAGGAAAATAATTCTCCTACTAAAGAGTTTTCACAAAATATCATACTGCACATTAAACTAGAATAAAACATAGTCGGGACGACGTTTGCGCCACACTATGGTTTATTTTATTTAATACATGCATTCAAACAAAGTCCCAAGTCTTTTAAGCATACGTAAACTATTAGGTCCGCACTATTCAGTTTGTAATGGAGAGTTGGAGAAGACAAATTACTGTCTCCCATCACGTCAGGAATTTTTCACATTGCCAAAGCTAGCAGCGTAGGCAGGAATAGGTCGATATTATACTCCTCTACATACAACCGTTACGAGAGTTAATGAACCCCCAGCCGCAAAGTTGTATTTTATGGCAACGGCGGCTCATCAGATGAAATGATTGAAATTGTTCTTCACCTAAATTTTTAATCGAAATTCAAAGCTACATATTTGGATCTTGTACAAATATTTTAACACAATACGCTATTCGAAATCTTTCGTGACCTGCTCTGCTTTCCTGTCCATTCTCGCTCTCCATTTCTTTTCTGTAAACAATACCAGTCAGGAAGAACAAATATCTCTGGATAGAAAGTTCAACCCTAGTTGAAACCCTTCTTGTATTCGCCGTTGTCATTGTAACGCAGTGTTTTCAATTCCTGTTGAAGATCACGTTGGCAGCCTATTCTAGATACCTGCTACGAAACTTCCTTCAGATTTTAAGATTTCAGTTTTAGCTTTCCCTTGATGAAAACAACCAAGATATCGTTAATATGCAGTTTAATTGTGTGGAGTTAAGTTAATTTTATTAGGCTTTTATATGAGGAAAACATTAAGTTAGGTTATTCAAACAATTTAATGTCATTAAACAAAAGCTTCGGTGATTTCTAGTAAAGAACACAGAAAACGATGTACTTTCTAGTGCATTCGAAAAGCTATCACGATGACGGGAAGAAGGTGGACCTGTTAATATTTAATCGTCTACACACACAACAACACACACATAGTAAACTAGGAATATTTCCTTTTTTTATTGTCATGACCCTCATAACTATGAGAAGCAATTATTTTTTAATTCCAACGTTTCATTCACATTTTTGTTTCGAAGTAAAACATTAATATTTTCACTTTCTTGTCATCTTATACTCATTTGGTAGTGTTAATATGAGGCTACAGGACATATTGTTAAATAATTTAAGGTTCATAGTTAGCTATCTGCCAACAACGTAAACCTCGAACTTAGAAAAATAACATTTTCACGGTTTCGAAGAGTTTATCTAGCACTTCATCCATTTACGGAGTCGCGGACTTTACCTTTTTCGTGGTCGGTTCAGCTGCCTAACGCAACTCTTCATTTTCCACCCGTTGCTGAGTGGACACAGGTCCTACACTCGGACTTAACATCCCCAAATGGCTGGGATTGAGCCAGGGGGCACTCCGTGGCAGGAACTGGAGTTACGCTATATTAGAAATGAGATCCGAGTGCAGATGTACCGGTGCATAAGCGCAAATGCAAGGGAAGACCATCTTTAATGCAGTCGTTAGCTAACGCACGGGTTTCTACATCTAAAAGTTACATGTGGATGTCTACCAAGCGGTCCACAAGTTTCAAATTGAATAACACATTTTGGATAACCATCAATATCATATAAGAAAATGCACTATATAATATAAATAAATATAGAGTATTGTATACATACAAGCATATATTTTAAATTACATTTATTTAATTTAAAGATCTAATTAGATCAAAAATTATAATAGATAATATAATATTGAAACAAATGTAGTTTATTTTGGAAATCATATTTCTTATAATCAGGATAAAGGCGTGCAAATAAATATCTCGCAAACTATATGTGGAAAAATCAGAGGTATATTAAGAAACAAAACAAGAAGGAACATCCAATTAAACTGTTATAAAATAGTGGTTGTGACATAACGGTTGTATGGCAGTGAATGTTGAGTGCTGAATAAAAAGGATATAAGCAGAATAAATGCATAGGAAATTACATTTTTTTAAGAACAGTAAAGGGATGTTCAATCAAAAACCGCATTAGAAATGAAGAATTGAAAATTACACCCCTCCTAGATAAATTTAAAACATACTGAACAAAATGGATTCAACGTTTAGATAGAATGAAAGCCAGTCAAATACCCAAAAGAACTTGGAAATCTGCACCTGTAGACAAGGGATCCTAAGGCCAAGAATGCGGCGGAATGAAGAACCGGATCAAGCCAGAAGGCTTATGCCGCAAGATGACTATGATGAAATACACACAACTACCGAGCCAGCTGGCTCAGGTATTTCGTCTGAGACTGGCAATCGGGAGGTCGTGAGATCGACTCCTGACCTCTCTGACCATGGTTATTCTGGGGTCTTCCCAGATCACTAGGAATATGTAAAGGAGATTTCTTTATTCCCCCGAGCTTCCTGCCCCTTCATTTCATTTACATTTCATCCAAACGGTCTCTTTCAGGGCTGTAAATGTCGATGAGGACTGCAGTGGTGGCGCCCTTCTGTGGTGGTGACTGTTTGGAAATACACCTCGCGGCTGCAGGATGGCGTTAGCAGTCGTGTGTATAACCAGGGAGTTCGGTCATACCTGAGGCGCTAGCTCCTAGGGCTCCCCGAGTTGAAAACTTTTAGGGACAATCCATAGCTCTCTCTCCGCTCTTTGTAATTACTCTTATCTCAACCTATTCTCCTGGGGTCTGACCTACAATAAGCCTATGACTACAGTGTGAAATCACCTCCGGCAAACACACACATATACATACAACTGATGCTCGTGACAGTGACGTCACAATAATTGACTAAATATATAAAATAATCCAAGTGCGAAGATTGCAGAAAGTAATAAAACTGCACGTTTAATGGACTGTGAACTATCTCTTCGCTTCTCACGATTTGTGAGTGCCAAGAAATCTAGACGCAGATGGTGGGTACATGCATTAAATCAAAGGAGAAAGCGTAAGGAGACCTCTTGAGTGAAATGAGATGCCAAATACGAGATGGGCATCACCCGCTCTATCCCTTAGCCTAGCGCAGCAGGACGAGTTTATTAAAACGGGCAATATGTTGTTTTTTTTTTGTTTTTTTTTTAATATCCTTTATTTATACTGTACATACGTGCTTTTTACGTTCGGGGCTGTTTCAATGCTTACGAAATAACTCAATTAGTTCCGTGGGTGCAAATGGGAGAAAGTATCTATCAGGGTGGACTCCCTTCCCCGTTACTGAGTATTTGTCACTACTGGCTTATGAATATGGGGGGAAAATAGTCGCTATTAACTCTCTACCTATAGACACTTAAAATGAAGAATTAAACGAACGTTAAGTACCCTCTGTGGGGATTAAATGGATTCATTTGCAGAAAGAATTAACACCCTTACTTCTTAAATCATCCTATATGATAAAGGTAGCTAATGAATGGTACATCTGAGATCATTACCCCATCTATAATTTATAGTTGCAACAACCCAAAGAAATAAAAATGCGCTACAAAAGGGAAGGTGTCTCATTACTGTGATGAATCGGGTGTTTTTTTAATTAGCTTAGGTTTGAAGCTTTTGCATTATTTATCCTCGTCATAGAAATTGCGGACTGTTTTGGGCAGAGAGGGGGGAGGGTATTGCCATGCAGTAGTGGCACCCCTCTCCATAATATGACATAACGGCTATGTGCATCGCATTCCATTCCATAGCTCTGAAACTGAACACACTCTCTATGTATGTGCTGGTCTAGAAATCAATACACATTTCAAAATAACTCACTTCCTCTCTGTCTAATTTCATAATTTACGTGTTGTCATATTGTTTCCTGCGATGTTCATAAAATCCTCGCCTGTCCGCCGTGCCGCCATTTACTCTTTATTTATGGTCTTCATTATGGCTCATTGATTCGTGAGGATCCGCTGAATGTTACTCTGTGCAAGAGAGGAGGAGAGGGAGGTGGAGGTGGAGGTGGAGGAGGAGGAGGAGGAGGCACCGCACACACGCTGCATTCGAAAAGTTATAGGGAAATGGAAATTTGTGATGAAATATCGTGAAACATTGTTACAACTATAATTTACTGGTTAAAAAATTATTGCCAGTGAGAAAAAGAGAGGAAGGGAGAGGGGCATTAGTGAATTTCGATAATGTATACCGACATCTAGTACACTGCCGCCGCATTTTAACTCGAAAGGGATTTCCTATTATTGAAAAAAGTTTATTTTTTCCTCGTATGTGGAATTATTATTGTGGCTTTTCGTTTCCTCTGCCTTGTCAGTTTTGAGCCAGACTTGGGTACTCTAACCCTCGGAAAGCCTGTTTAATTTGGAGGTCATCCCTCCGCAGAGGATGACGTCACACTAAAATATCATGATAAATGACTGGGAATGGGGTAAATAATAAAGGTGGACAAAAACAGCGTAATGCTACCATTGTCGTTCCGATATTCGAAATGTAAACAATATAATGACGTCGGCCGCATAATGTCATGGGTTTTATGAAACATGACAAAATTACATTAACGGCCGACCACGTTATTAATCTTGGGTACTGAGTGCTGTTTTCTGCTTTTGTTTCTTAGCTAATGTGATACTTGAACCCATATATTCGCCAATATGATTTTGTAAACTAATTTAACTGTTTTAATTCTGCAATTAAAGACATGTTTGGATAGTTTTCATATTAGAATTGGGAGGCGCTGCGATAAAAGAATAAAGTGGAATTAGGAGACAACTGCAGAAGCTGCCCATAACAGCAATAATTCTTCTCGTAAACACTCGCTCCCTCACCTCCGAATTTCCCATTACCGCACCCAACTCGCTTGAATTCTCATGAAACAGTTTAAAGATTCCATACAATATATCCAGATTCTTGGAAGCTCAGATACAAAAATCCTTGGCGTTTATTTTTAATTTTTATAGCACGTATGTAAAATGTATAGAGTAGATTTAATGGAATTTTAACGAACTCCTGCAGGACGACATTTCGGCACACCAGCTACGTTGATATGACTCTGGCTATTGACAGCGTCGTTTATAAACAAATACTTTTGGAAGAAAGAGCCATGGTTTCAATGTCAACTACTCGTATTCTCTATCGGCACGCGGAAAATCAGGAATGAAACTAAACACCAGTGTTTACATTATTTGGATCATTCATGAAGTTCAGCACTGGAAATATTTACAAGCACGTGTAAGAAAACATTGAAGATACAACTTTTGAGAAAGTATTGCGGAAACTTTTACTAAATTGCATATTAATAATAATAACAGTATCTGTTTATATATTCTCGAACGATTAAGCTTTTGAAGTGTTTGTTTTGTTTGTGGTTTTAATGTCCTTTATCCTGGTGGTCACATGGAACAATGGATGAATAAAATCGGTGAAATGATGCTCAACTGAGCGCAGGGACCATAGAACTTTAGAGCTACCCGACATCGACAAGATAAGTAAAATTCGCAAAACACTTTTTACAAAACAGTAACAGAATGTGTTGAAGAATAGGCTGAGAAAGCCACGTGAATTGAATCTATTGCTTTTTAATGATATCTATAAAAATACATTAACAAATAAAAACTTCATACCAGACTGAAATCAATTTGTGTCAACTATAATTGGAATGCAAAATTGACGAAGTTGCGAGTTCTCTTGGCAGGGCAGCGGAAACGGACATTGGGCCTTCTTCAACGTGTATGATATGTGCACCCTTATGCACTCAGTAGGGTTTGGTACATTGTCCAAGTGTTTCCCATTTCAAGCAGTTATCTCAGGATTTTGATCTGGGGCTGAATATCGGATTGCCAGGGAGAGCTGCGTCTTCCAACTACTAAAGGTGGTCGTGGATATGAAATGTTTGGCCCTTCTTGGGAAGTAGCTACTGCGAGATTTGGATGGTGGAGGCCTCCCGCTACAGCAATGCTCTCTGGGCGGAACTCCCAGGTAACAGATTTGCAGATCTAGAGGCATACAAATGGAGAGAAATTGTATCGGAGACGGCGCCAGATGAGAAGTACCAGTAATCACCACATAACCTAAGTACCTCAGTTATCAGTTTCCAGGTACGCATCATCCTTAGTAAGTTTAGACGAGCGTTGGAGATTCTCAAAACTATCTCTGTCATCCGCTGCCGGCCGCTTGCCAGACCCTAGGGCTTTCATTTTGCCACGAGTCTGACTGGAACTTAACAATTGTGGTACGTCCTGCGATGGCTGTCACACCAAGTTACATTCGCCCTCCAATCGCCAGTACTGGCCTTGTATCCGAGGATCACGGCTAGAGGGTAGAACAACCCTTCTGCCGCAAGTGCGATCTCACTCGCCGACTACTCTTCATCATTGAAAACTTCCATGGCTTCGTCTTGAGAATCGGCCGATATAGCAATTCCTGAGGGGTTTCAAACAGCTTATCAATGAGAGGAGAGTGTCTATCCTCATTTACATGTTCGGGCTTCTCAGCAAACCGCTGTGTCGCCTTCACTGTCGGAATGTTACTGTCGGCAGTTGAAGGTTGCCCTAAGACATCCACAGAAGTCGATTCCACGGCAGCGGTGCCCGTCGTAATGGACGGTGGTTCCTGGTCCCCGCAGGAGGAGATGTGACACACCCACCGCCTCGCTGAAAGTGACCGGTCGATTCCTGGGATTTATGTGAAGCCGCGTTGCACGAAGCGGACAAGTTACTATCAAATGTGTAGTGTCATGGCACAGGTGACAAGCTTGTGGTTGGCCGATATAACTGATGGCCACCAAATGCGAATCGATGATCTAACTAGCTGGTATATTACGTTTATCTCCCATCTTCATTGCATGTACGCCATTGTTAGACGGTAGAAGATACTGAGAATCCCATTTTTCTCGGCGTATGTCATACACTACACCGTATTTACTCCATTCCTGTGATAACACTGTGAGTGACACATCAGAAGGCAAGTTAAACACTCGAACATTAACTGTTTGCTGGTCACCAAGTGTAATTTTCACATTTGTGATTTCTCCGAAGCGTACGTAAAATGCTGCGCATCCTTATAAAAAGCCAGAAGATTACAATACCGTTGATATCAGTTTCACATAGTTCGCTCTTTCTCTGGTATGAAGCTGGAGAGTATCCACTTGATCTGCTTGCAGCCCCAAGAAGTTTACTAGCCACTGGTGGATTTCTAATGCACTGGGTTTACTCGCCGTTGTATCAAACTGAATTTTGATAGTATTTACACGTTTATAAACTGCCATGATTACCGTTGAAGACTCAGAAAACAGGTATGAAAAGGATATCCAATTCAACCGGTGTGTAAGCGCAGACACTAGAACTGTAGCTATATGCAGCAGCACACAAACAAAACAACTCTCGCTAGTACAAGCCGGTTACACACACAGCGAGCAGACAACCTCACGGTACGCCAGCCGCTGCCAGACTGTCTCTGTTAAAGCAGTAGTAATGAAGGGGAAACGATCCTACAGCACAACTTTAAAATTGAACCAACAGCATTGTTTTCGTAGTCGGTTTACCCTCCCGTTATCCAGGACTTACAAGCGGATCTCTAGAGGTCAGAAGACTGTCAGGAATTCAACAATACGAAACCACAAAATGGAGAACCTGGAACGAGTGTTCGGCCCGTAGCCAGGCATGAACGTGAGGAAGTGGATAATATGAACTGTAAGCGGAACAGATGATAGGAGAGGTGATTACGTAGCAATTGCTGGAATGAAAGGTGCGGAAAACCCGCCCAGACTTCGCTTCGTTCACCTCAAATTCCCGGGCGCTCGGGATCGAACGCGGGCCGCCTAGATGGAAGGCGAGCGGTCTAACCACTCAACCACGGCGCATCAACAGAATATTTTGATAATTTCCAGATCCATTAAAATACGAATATTTTGAGAGGACTTTCCTAATGATGTGTAAAGATGAAAATGTAGAATTCAGAGGCTGTAAATCCGCAGCCAATAAATATGGTCTATGTCACATTTCTGTTTTATTTCCTGAGTGTTAGAGAAAGTTAAAAGCAATTAACTTTAGCCTACCAAATATTTTAATCGTAGGAAAGTGCAATATTCTTTCTTCATTACGGGACCATCAACGTTAGCAAAAGTCAAATTCTATCAACAATGATCTTACCTCGTGTTCTTTTAAGCGAGCCATCTTTCATGAATTATTAGTGGATATTGCATTTCAGTTTGTAATCAGAATAAAATTATTATAATTATTGACCGAGAGGATATCGTGTGATTGAGACCCAGATTTTACACCTTCCAGAAGCGATGAACCTACAGATTAAAGTTGAGTTGTATTTTAATGTTTCCTATTTTATTTCAATCTATTCACTTTCGTTAGCACGTATGTACAATTTACATCAGAAATAAATGTAGATATTGAATTTTATGGTAATAATCCTTTAAGACTTCATTTTGGATGCATTTTGCATGATTCTAAACCCCAACAGATAGACGACAACTTACAACATAAAATGCAGATCGCGTTAAAACACGCACATTTTGTCATATACATTCTTTTGTGGAGTTCATCATTTCGGAGATATTCCTAATTACTGGTGTTAATTTTAGAATTCTTTAAGTTGTCAAAAATGTCAATGTGTCATTCCTTTGTCATTTATTTTACTCCAAGCCATTCAAAGAAAATCAAATATCAATCACATACAATGGCAACCAGCTTTTAAAATTTTCAATATCGAATTCCCTTGTTTCCCTTCTCTCGCAATGCACCAAGTAATAAAACCATTTGGCGAAAATTATTGATTTGCTTGAAGTAGTTAAAAAATAACCCTTTTAAGAGTAGTTACATAATACGTAGAGAAAGTTATTTGAATGACATATATATTTTTATTTTGGAATTTATTACTGTATTACTATTATCATTATCATTATTATTATTATCAATATTTTTTATTTGTTTAATGGTTATTGTGGAAATACCTAGTTATATTGCATTTTAATTGCATTACATAACTTGCTGGCGCATGCTACGAACTTGAAGTTAACGCGGTGAGCTACGGTCTGGTTCTAAGACTGGATTAACAATAGGCATACAACCTCAGAAATGGGGATCAAAACGATCTAAACTGGCATACTTCGGAGGAATTGCACGCGGTGTAGACATTTAGAATCACCATTGCTTGTGTTGTGCTTCGAGTTATCTGAAATAAGAAATCAAAGTGAATATGTTTCTTTCATTTCTTGGAATTTTTAGTTATCCACCTGATTGCACTTGCTGCTGGATACATTTGACGATGATATTACAGAGGTAATAAAAGCGATAATTGCAAGACATAAAGAATATGTTTATCCTTTACCTCTATTTCATCACCTTCTCATGCAAATGACATCAAAGTATGAAAACGATGTCTCAAAGGGACCCTGCAGTGGCCAAATGAATTTTCTCTTTTAAAAAAAGAGAACTAACGGTGGACCGCAAAGAGTAGACAATGCGCTGCGACCTATGAATATCTATTATGGTTAATGTCCAATAGGAGAATGGGATGAGGTGAAGGAACCATTGCAATTATATAACAAAATCGTTTAAGCAAGCGTTTATATCGATTACATTAACCAAATATACAAATAAGCTTTGGTAGGCATAGTTTGTAGAAACTACATATAAACATGATGTGTTGCATTCAAATGACTTTCTACAAACTATATTGTTGGAAAACATTATAATTTTAGCTAAATTGTGTTATCGTGGTAAACATTAGCAGAAATTGTTGTATTACTTGCTTTCTTGTAAGCAGACGGGAAATAGGCCAAGCGTTAATAACATATTTTAAAAGCTCATCCCTATGTGAAAAAAAGTGAAATTCCGTTCTCTTTAGCATGCTCAGAAGTAGAACGAAAGAGACATAAAGAAGGTTTCGGGCTCGAAAAAAGGTAAAATAGTTAAAAACTGAAACCAATAGCATGTTTTGGTTAGTTGAAATTCAAAATGTATTTGACATAAATTGTGTTTAAATAAGTTCTGTATTTTTTTATAAAGTAAGTTTTAGCTTATCTGTTGCGGCTTACAAGTTATACAAAGGTGATCCTGAATGAAGAGTTTTTCAGAAGCTCCCTAAAAGTCTAAGAAATGTTTCGTTTTGTCACGAAAATATTATAAACTTGTGGTATTTGAATAAAAAGTGTTAGTGATATTTCAGAAAATCAAAATGTTCGAAAAATGTTTCATTTAAGGGTATTTTGGGTTGAGAGATTTTCGTGAAAATCTTATTTCGTATCGTTGGAAGGTACTACATTTAAATATTATTGTATTCCACTAAAAAATTCGATACCGAGAATATATGTTTTGAGGATCCCTGAATGCAAAAATAGCCTTTTTAGAAATAGGTCAGAGAGAAAGAGAGTGTGTGTGTGTGTGTGTCTTTCTGCGCATGTGTTTGTACCTGTGAACAATATAACTCAAAAACGAAAAGGCCGTTACATACTAAATTCGGTATTTAAGTTCAATACCTTCCATGGATGTGACACGAATATTTTTCAACAAAACCCCAAACTACGCTTTTCATGGAAACTTTTTTGAAATGTTGTTATTCTCAAAAATGGCATTAAAGATCTTGATTAAAATTCCGTATTTTAAAGATGTTTAAGTAACAAAGAAACTGTGTGTCTTGAATTTTCTGGGATTGACCTCTGAAGACTTCTTCATTCTTGATGGATTTTGCTGAATTTTTCATAACTGGTAAACCGTAAGAGATAGACAAAACTTAGCATAAAAATTAGATCTCGTTAAAACACACAGTTTATGTCATATACACTTTTTCGTGGAGTTGATAATTTCCGAGACATTCCTTATTATTGGTTTTAGTTCAAATTCACACTCTGAATTTTTCAATTCCTGACCATGCAAAGAAACAAATGTCAATTACAAAGCAGCCAGCTTTTAAAACATTCGACTATCGCCTTAGTCTAGCGTATTCTCTTACTTTCCTTGTAAAACAAGGAAGCGAGGCAATTTTTCGATTAGCATGATGTAGACAGAGGAATAAGCTTTTTAAACAGTACTTTGTTACAAAGATGTAGAAAAAGTCAAATGAATGGAGGTTCTCAAAACATATATTTTAAGTGAAATTTCTGTATGAATTTTTTTTTGCAGGAATACAATATTTTCTCTGTCTACTACATTGTACATACATACTAAAGAAAGTATAAATATTGAATGTTTAGTAATAGTTGTTGTGAAGCAACATAAAATGGGAATGGCATTTCCTAGTTGGAGTAACAGAATGTTTCCTATGCCGATGTTGAATGACCAGATACTCAGTTTCAGTGAGCCGGAGATCTGTAACTGTGATGGGACAGTTAGTTCGCATGGCAAATATTTATAAATGCCTGTCCATCTCCTGTGTTATTTATAAACTGTGAATGGCACAGTGGTTAATGCAACGGCTGCCTGTCATCCGACCTGCCCGTTACCGCAGTCGGTTTGATTCCTGCTCAAAAATGATGCATACCCAACACAACGCGTGACAATCAAATGAAATTCCGTTTTCGAGAGCAGTTTATTTTGAAATGCAGTTCATACACAATGAGCTTTAATGAGTACGAGTTTGTGGAAAAGCAGATCCTCTTCAATAAAACTAATATCAGAATCACAGTTATGGCGTTTTACTCGGATTGTCACTGTGTTTCGAACTAAGGTTACTTAATAATAAATAAAGCAAACAATGAATAAACTCAATAATTATCACACGAGTTTATTTTTGGATACTTCACGAGTTTGGTACAGCATTTTATGAAATTTTGTTGAAAGTACACCATTAAATAATTGAACAATAATTTGATTTATATTTTCTGAGTCGTTAATTTCTCTCTCTCTCTCTCTCTCTCTCTCTCTCTCTTTCTCTCTCTCTCTCTGTATCTCATTATTATTATCTGGCGTGTTGAGCTTGTAACAATTTGTATTCTTTTGGCGTTCCGAAATGTTGATTTTCTCTCCCGAGTACTGTGTGCACTATACATTGTAGGTAGCTGGTTGCTATATGATACAATTGAAATGAAATGTACGTTCTCTTTAAATTGTCAAGAGTAAAACATAGAGGTATGAAAGGAATGGAGATATTTCATTTGAGAAAAGTTTGAGTATTTCAAAATTGAAACCAATAACAAGGAATAGCTCAAAATGGTTAACTCCACAACAAATGTATGTCACATAAATTCTGTGTTTTAACGATTTCTAAATTTTTGATGTAGTAAGTTTTTATTTTTATCTTACGGCTTACTAGTTATGCAAAAGGCATCCGTAATGAAGAGGTCTTCATGGGCTATTCCTGGAAATTCAATATGTGCGTTTTACTTGTTATGTAAAAATGTTTAACTAACAGTATTATAACGAAAATCGTTAGAGCCATTTTTCAGAAAACACAATTTTCAATTTCTTTTCGATTTAAAGGGTAGTATGGGGTTAGATAGATAGATACTTTATTTCACTGCTTAGGGCGTGGCCCGGTGGCAGCGCTGTCAATGTAATAATACAATGAGTTAAATAAACAATAATGTGAATAATACACTGTTAAAATGCCAATGACATCATAGTATACTAGTACTTACATAATTGTAACAACAGTAATAATAACGCAATATTTTTATTTACTATCCTAACTATAAATCACTATTCTTTAGTCTCTTTTTAAAACTATTTACTGTTTGAGGCAAAGTCTCCAGTAAATCTGCAGGTATTTTGTTCCATTCGTTTATTGTTCTATTTGTGAAGGAGAATTTGCCTATGTCTGTTTTCTGTTCCCTAATTCTTATTTTTTCCGAGTGATCATTCCTCCCACAGTATAATGGCTTTAATAATCGTTTGGATATGTCTTTCCATGCAGGTTCCCCCTTATAGGCTCTAAAAATTGCACATAGCCTTGCTCGTCTCCTACGTTTTTCTAGTGTTTCCCAGGAAGTAGCAGTGCTGGTATGATTTTCGAATTGTTTACTTCTGTCTACAAATTTAGCTGCTCTTTTTTTGAACTCTCTCTAGTGCCAGTTTTTGCCCCACCCGATACGGATCCCAGCATGCAGCACTATATTCTAATATTGGTCGAACTAAAGAAGTGTATGCCAAATTTCGCGACTTTCCATTGCTGCGTTTTAAAATCCTCATTACGAAATGCAACGCTTTCCACGCCTTCCCAGTGATCGAGTTTACATGTTCCCCCCACTCCAATCTTTGATGTTGTATTACCCCTAAATATCTGGTGCTATTTACTCTCAGTATTTTCTTACTGTCCAATTTATATATTACGTTTTCTACTATTCTTGCCCTTGAAAATATAATTGTTTTACATTTGTTTGGATTTATCTCCATTTTATTATATTATGCCCAGAGTTGAATTTTGTTTAAATCTTCTTGTAGATCTATTGTGTCACATTTACCGCTAATATTTCTATAGAGTATACAATTGTCTGCAAATAGGCGAATCTGAGAAGTTATCCCTTCCCGTAAATCATTTATATATGTTAAGAAAAGCAACGGCCCGATCACGCTTCCCTGGGGCACACCAGAAGTTACGTTTGTAGGAGACGATAATTTATTTCCCACCCGCACTCTTTGGGTTCGTTCGTTCAAGAATTCCGAATCCAAGTTATCAGTCTGTTGTCTATTTGCAGATTACAAAGTTTTTCTATTAGCCGTCCATGAGGTACAAGGTCAAACGCTTTAGAAAAATCAATTATTATTGCATGTACTTTTCCACCCGCGTCAAGTGTATATCGGCTACATCCTGACAAATAGCTACTAGTTGACTCTCACAAGAATGTCCGTTCCGGAAACCACGTTGGCCTTCGAAGAGCCAATGCGTTTTATCCCATTCGCGTCTTAAATGTTGTGCTATAAGATGCTCAACTTCTTTGCTTACTACTGCTGTCAAACTAACTGGTCTATAGTTTGCCGCATTTGTTCGATCCCCTGCTTTATAAATAGGCACAACTATAGCCTGCTTCCAATCTTGCGGTATACTCCCGTTATTTACTGTTACTTCGAATAGCCTCAGTATGTATGGAACGATTGCCTCCCCCCCAAACTTAAGAAAGTCGCCCTAAATGCCATCTGGCCCGACTGATGTATGTTTTTCTAATTTAGCTAACCGTCTTCTAATGTCCCTTGGTTTCACTGTCGTAGGGGGCCCTTCCGTTATTTTAATACTGGCATTGCTCTTTACTTGAAAAATTGAAGCGAAATGTTGATTAAACACTTCGGCTTTTGACAATGAATCGGCCATTAGTATATTTCCATTCTTGATTTCTGGAATGATTTCTGCGTTTCCCCTGCGCTTTCTGACAAATTTAAAAAATTGCTGACAACTATTCCTGTCAGACGAGAGAATACTTTTTAAGAAATGTTCTTCCGCGGTAATCTTTTCTAATAGAAGTTTGTTTGACAAAACTCGGAATTTATTTGCGTGATGACTATTAATTTTTCATGAACTATATGCTCTCCTGACTTGTTTCTTTAGCCGTTTTACCGTTTTATTGTAGTATTCCGGGTCAGGGTTTTTAGTTAGCATTTTACGGGGTATAAATTTATATGTTGCTTCCATAACAATTTTTTTAAAATTTTGCCATATTTCTTCTACCGAGCTTCCAGATTGGGACCACAGCGAATATTTTTCGTTTAAGAATTTTTGCAGCCTCGGAATGTCTCCTTTGTAATATTGGTAAAAGTGTCTCATTTCATCCGTGCGAAACTTGGCACGTATTCCTTCTACTTTAAGTAATACGCAGTTATGGTCACTTATACCTGGAAAAACCTCGCATTCTAGTACAGCTTCTTCTAGCTTTACAAGAAATATATCCAAAACAGCCCCTTCTCTGGTTGGGGTTTTTACAGTTTGAACAAGGCCACCTTCCCAAACCAGGTCATTAACAATAGCCTGCGATTCCCCACCCCTCACGTCCCCAGTTAACTCGTGGAAGATTTAGGTCTACCCCAACAATTACCTGCTCACTGTCCATGTCACTCTTAAAAATTCGTTTTGCAAGTGATTTTAGTGATCCTAAGTGATCACCTGGTGGCCTATATATTCCTATTACCTGCCATTTATTTTTACTATAGTCTCCTGAAATTTGTCTTGTAAGATTTCATATTCCTCATCCCTCCATAATTCGACAGCATTGTATATATTCTTGACACAAATAAATATCCCACCTCCTCTGCCATTCCTATCTCTTCTTATTGTCGTGAGGTTATTCCCTAATACTTCAGCGTTTGTAATATCTGGATGAAGCCATGATTCGGTACCTATTACTACGTCTGGATCATAAGCATCTATTAAGTTTGAGAATTCCAATCTTTTGTTTAAGATACTTCGACTTTGTTTAAGATACTTACCTGCAAAATCACTAGAGACTCACCTTTACCATTGGGTTTTTCGTCGGCGTTTCTACCGTTCCATTGCCAGTTGCCAACGGCCTCATCCCGTCCACCACCAACCTCGTCTCGTACATCACCTTCCTCGTCTCGTCCGCAGCACCCTCGCCAGATGCGCCACCGTCCTCGTCTCGTCCAGCGCCGTCCTCTTCCCGTTCTCCGCCGAACGATGCAGCCACTCTAGTGAAAAGTGACGCCGCTCCTCTCCTATTTAGGTGCACACCATCACGCCCTAAATCATTATCACCCAGCCAGGAGTTTGGGTCAACGAAGAGAAGACTGAGTCGCTCTGCCACCCATTGAAAAGGGTCATTTACTCTACCAACCTTGGAAAGTTTTCTTGAAAGTCTTCATGTCCCTACTTGGAAGATACTTAACTTAAGCAATAATAATTTAGTAATGAACGAATATTTCGTTTCCGAGCTATGCTACCCACAGAAACACACACACACACACACACACACACACACACACACACACACACACACACATATATATATATATATATATACCTGTACACACACTCACGAGCACTCAATGTTTTGTGTAATTGTAATAATGTTTTTTTGGACTTAACGGTCCTCAAAATATGTATTTCCAGTGAAATCACGCCATCGGTTTATTTATCCGAATACAATATCTTCTCTATCTACTATGTACATTGTACTACGTACTAGTGAAAGTAAAAGTGTTTTTTTTTTGTTGTTTTTTTTCATGGAACCCTAAAACGTGTATTTCAATGAAATCTCGGGATTGAATTTGTGTATGGAGTGCAACACCTTCTCTACCTATGTGCTATTTAATAAGTAGGGAACATTAAACACGTGGTTTCCTTTTTTACTTCAGGTTAATCAAGATAAACATTGATAGACATGCTAAAATTACATATTTTCTTCTGGATACAAAGGAATAAAGAAATAGGAAGACGTTTTGATAATCGAATAGTTTAAAAGCTTGTTACCATTTGATGTTTTGAAATTCTATTCTCTTATTCCATTTGAGGAAAATTTAAGTATTTTAAAATTTATAATAATAATAAGAAATACTTCGGAAATACATAAAAATACATATTTGATATAAAATGTGTGTTTTAACGAGAACTTCATTCTTGTGTAAGTTTTATCTATCTATTGCTGTTTCTCAGTTATATAAAGTCCTCCAGAATGTAGAGAGCTTTAGAAACTATTTCAGAAAAATTCAACTATGACATTTTGACTGCCATGAAAATGTGTTAAACGAATTATGTATAAATACAATTAGTTAGAGCTCTTTTGGAGAAAATCAAAACTTTTGAAAAATTTTCCAAGTAAATGGTAGTTTGGGTTGAAGCTGAACTTAATTTTTAAGTTTGGTATTTAAACGAGGTTTTGTTATTGTGTTATATTGTCAAATGCATGTACAGGGACACACAACTAGACGCGTACACTGACCTTTTTCTAAAAATGTAATGTGTTATATTCACATGACTTCCTCTACCTGGTCTGTAACAAATTTTTCTTTATCTAGTTAATGCTAATCAAGATGAAGATTAACAGAGACGTTCTTATTGCTTAGTTATAAGTAGGAGGGAAATAAGGGGATATGCTAGGCTAAAGCGATACTCAAATATTTTAAAAGATGTTGCTTGGGTTTGAACTTTGATTCCCTTTATATAGCCAGGACTAAAATAAAAAAAATAGGAATGTCAAATTCCTTTTTGATCATAGTATAAGTATTTTATAAATGAAACCAATTATCTCGGAAATCGTTAATACTCCAAAAAGGGTTAAGACAAAAGTTATGTGTTTTAACGAAATCTACATATTTTGTGTAGTAACTTTTTTGTTTATCTCTAGCGCTTTACCAGTTATGCCCAAATCGTTCAGAATGAAGAGTTCTTCAAAGGATATTCCCAGAAAACTCAAGAAACATGTGCCGTATAAGTATATTTAATATATGCTATTTTAATCAAAACCATCTTGTGAAAACAACATTTTTGAAATTTTTCCTTGTAAAGGATAATTTGGCGAGGGAGATGATTTTCTTGAATATTTCCCTGTCGCATTCAAGTTTGGTATTTAACGATTTTTCGTGTTTGAGCTATTGTGCTCACAGACACACGCACATACACATGGACCTTTTTTAAAGTATTAATTTTTAGACACAATGAACCCTAAAACGTGTAATTACAGTGAAATCTTTGTATCGAATTTTTGGGTAGAATACAATAGCTCCTCTACCTACAATGCACCGTATTTCCTCAGAATCTGTGGCTTAGGTAATATATCAGTATGACTTTCTTTACATGTACCTGATTAAATCAAAAATGTGTTTTGATTTCCTGAGTGCAAAAAAAAAACAAAAACAACAACAACGAAAAAACAGTTTTAGAAAAAAGAGCAGTGTACATGAGTGTGTCTGTGGACAGCATAGCTCAAAAACAGGAAGACTATTAATTACCAAGAATGCGACACGAAGCTTTTCAAGAAAATCCTGCCACTCTAAACTACCCTTTACATGGAACAACTTTTGAAAATGTTTTTCCTCAAAAATGGCTCTGACGATTTTGACTAAAGTACCGCTTATTAAAGACATTTACATCACAAATTGAATGCATATCTTGAATTTTGGGGGGAATATCCTCGGAAGCTCGTTAATCTGCAAAAAGTTTGCTAAATTTTGCATAATTAGTAAACAGTAAGAGATAGAAAAAAAACTTGCGATACAAAAATGTAGAGCTCATTAAAACAAATCACTTATGTCAAATATCCTTTTTGTAGAGCTGGCCATCTTTTTTTTTTTTTTTTTTTTTTTTTTTTTTTTTTTTTATCTTGCATTTGATTTCAACTTCTCAAACGGAAGTAACCTTTCGTTTCATCTCTCTTGTGTTGTGAAACAACCTGGCCATACAAAGCGCACCGAATTTAATTGTTTTACATAGCGACTAATAACAATTTTCTCAATTAGCATGATGTAGATAAAAGAATAATCTTTTGTAAGAGTAGTTTGTTTGTGGAACAGCTAGAGAAAGTGATGAGAATGGAACACATCACATTTTATGTTCAGGAACCCAAAAAGTGGACTTCCAGATAAACCTCGATATTCAATGTTTGGGTGGAATAAAATACATTCTCTTCCTATGACTCGCTGCATTACTCAGAATAAGTAGCCTGATTTATATATAGTAAGATCTCTCTATTAAATGGTGGCGTAATTTTTTTCTGTAGCTCACTGTCCTTTAACTCATATTAGACGATGAATGAAACCTGTGAAATCATGTTCGAATGATCTCGGCTTCCATAGAGTCTAAAGTTCGTTTTCTCAGAATAAGGGAAACCCCCAAATATGCCTTATTCGGCAACTTACCATAACGGAGATTCGAATCCGCGATCTCTTGAATGTGAAGCAGGCACTCAGATGGCGACAAATGCGACCATTCGTCTGTGTCCATCCCATGTACACAGGCATCCAGTTAGTTGCTTGGCACTGTAACCCATTTGGAGCTATAACTCTCGCAGGATGATCGTGGTTGTGATTGCCGTCGCCGCCATCTCGCTCATCTTTGTCGTCTTTTCTACGACCCGGCGGAGCTAGTTGCGATACTGCCACCACCGAAAAGCCAAGGCCCTTATTTACGGCCCTTTTCCTTCCGGATTCCCGTCCCTACCCGGGCGGGCGACTTAACGACTTGTGTGCGCTAGATGACAGCAAGTAGCGACTTTGCTGTCCGTTCGTTCATCTTGTGCTACGTTTGTAATTGCTTTATTACTTGGAATAGCTGGGACCAGCCGCCGCCGACTCTTTAATTATTATTATTATGATTATTCTCCGCCAACATTCATCCTCGCAGTGGCTGATGTCTTTTGCCAAGTTCCGTTTTCTAGATTCTCCTGGCAAGCAAGTGCCCCCTCACTGTGTAGACCAAAAGGGAAAGGTGGGAACTGGCGGGGAAAGTGCACACAGTA